>JAOXNX010000028.1:18691277-18703622 GCA_028566075.1 Solidago caesia
TACGTGCATTAAGTAGCTTGTACCTTTTACGCTTAAAAGACTTGTAAAAGCATATAGGTTTTTAGTAGATATATAATGTACCTTGACAATTGAAAGTGTTATCTGAGTATATTTTATTGTTTATCAACCCCATAAAGAGATTTCTTTAAAAAAAAATAAAAAATTCCACAATCACTTCATTAAGATTATAAACTAATGGTAAAAATTGTTAATATGGACACACACATAGCAAAATCATCTAAAGTTAATAAGGCACTAATCTTTGTGTTTTATACAGATTCCGGGTCAAATACAAAAAGAAGAAAAGGTAATACATATATGTGTATGTATGTATATACATTCATACAATCCTCTTGTAGTTTGATGACTAGAAGTACTCAAAGTTCCCATAAGAAGGATCATTAGAACTACTCTCTTTATTCTCAGACACCTTCTTTTCAGTTGAATGGCTTCCTGCACTCTCTTTTCTTGCAAATTGGCTGAAATCGACAGGTTCGGGTACATGGGGAGGATGAGCACTCCTTACGAGCGCCCAATTCACACCTTCAAAAAACGGGTGTTGTTTAATCTCTGTCGCACCTCTTCTATATGCAATTCTCTTCTGAGGTTCCTTCACCAACAAACCCTTTATCAGGTCACGAGCGTTGTGGCTCACTTGTGGACTTTCAGGAAACCTTAACGGTTGCCCAACTACGTTATATAATGTAGCCCGATTCCCTTGCCCTTTGAATGGTGTCGTCCCATGTAATAACTCGTATAAAAATATACCAAATGTCCACCAATCTACTGCACTCCCATGACCTTCCCCACGTATGATTTCAGGGGCTAAATACTCATGGGTGCCCACAAATGACATTGACTTCACATTAGTCGGCTCAGCCATTAGCTCGGGAAGTGGCCCTCCAACGAGAATGCCAAAATCTGATTTTGATTTTCGGTTCTTCTTTGAAGGCAAGATTCTTGGGAAAAAGTTTGATGCTTGATTACTACTAGAATGCACAATACCAGAATGCACCACATTGTCATCCTCCGCATGAGTACCACCACCACCATGCCCACCCCCTCCATTGCCACCACCACCATTGGCCCCTAGATTGTTGCCATTGTGTGTTGATGATGACTTGACAAGAGTTGGGTTGACTGAGCAACGAAGGGAAAGGTCAAAATCTGAGAGCATGATATGACCTTCATCTCTTACAGGTACATTTTCTGGTTTTAGATCCCGGTATACGATCCCTAACATGTGTAGTGCCAACAATACTTGTGATGCAAAGAACCTGAAACCGAATTGAGAGATTGAATAAACGAAACTTTACCAAGAAAATTAGCAATTGAAATACAACGAACACGTTATAATACAAACCTTGTTGCTTCTTCAGTAAAATGCTTTGTGGGTTGCTTTTGTCTAAGCGCATGGAGGTTACCGCCGCTGCAGAATTCCATAACCAAGCAATAGAATTTGTCCGTCTCAAAGTAAGAATAAAGTGTAGGCAAAAATGGGTGATCAAGAAGACCAAGAATCTCCCTTTCAGTTTGAGCTCTTAGAAGATTGTTTTGACCAGCTAAAAAAGCCTTGTCCATAACTTTCATGGCTCCCTATATCTGATATAGACTCGAGTTTCTTCAATAATTTAAAATGGTTAAACCCTTTTTCTTGATCAAGGTGATGCTATATGGGGAATCAAGGTGATGCTATATGCATTTATATTGATAGAAACATGAATTAATAATTTCACTTCAATTTGAGAGCATTATATGATTGAATGTGATATTTGTGTATTTATATTTTGGGACATTTTTAATTGGGTCAGATGTCATGTTTATGATATGGGTTGTACTGATATGGGCCGAGGTCAAGACAGGTACTTGGGTCAAGTCTATACACGAAGGAAGAAGAAATTGAAGAATTTGGGCTGATGGTTGCTAAGAGGCCGAATGGGACAGCAAGGGGGGCTAAGTGCAACTATTATTATTAAGTCATTATTATTATTATTACTATTATTATTAGTAACTTGGTGATCAAGTTAGGTCGTGTTTTGTGGCTCTTTAAATAAGGCCTGCGTGCCATCTACTTTATTTTCATTCAGAAAATTGTTCTTCAGAACCTTGTGGATTTACTAGGGCTCGAAACCTAGCTTATCTATCTAATAATTGTGAACAGCCGACTTTGGCTGTGCTTTGTCGTGAATTGTTCTTTGTTGTGTGATTAGTTTGCTGTTATCGGTTGGTTATTCATATCAGTTTATTAATTTAATCATTTGTTTGGAATGAAAATACGATCCTCCAAGGCTCCAGTAGTGCTCGATGTACCAACATGGAATTGGCCTAGCGGTAAGGGAAGCACTTGGAGACCTTAAGGTCCCAAGTTCGATTCCCGCTTGACATAAAAAACAATTCTTTTAAGGTGCCCGTTAATAATGAAGCCTAGACCCACATGTGAAGTTCTAAAGGCACGTGTTATATCCTTTGGGGGGCTCAGATCATGTGGGGATTAGGATGGAGGTATTTTACCGGCTTCATAAGGCTCATACGGGATGGGTTCTAAAGGCACAGGTTATATCCTTTGGGGGGACTCAGATCATGTGGGGATTAGGATGGAGGTATTTTACCGGATCATAAGGCTCAATGGCTCATACGGGATGGGTCGATGGGTATCCAATTATGGTACCGGGGCTAGGGTTCCCCCCATTACTTTTTTTTTTCCCGATGTGCAGGACTATGTGTGGTATTTTAGTTGATCAGTGGGTTTTAAAAGATTTCAATCTCTAATTTGTTCTCATCATTTGTGGAAAGAAACGTAATTTGTTATATTAATTTTTTTTTGAAATTAAAAAATCAATGAATTACAATACAAAATAACCCTCCACATATCTTTCATTTGAGATATCTTTTTTTTAGGTTAAAAATCATTTCCATGACAGGTATATCGTATATCAAAAGTTTATAATTTTCTGACAGGAGGGTGAAATCCACAAAGCTTCGTTGATTTAAATGATATGTAACGATTAGTTAAAGAAGATAGTGGAAACTTTTTTTCTTTTCTGTAAAAATCCCTATTAGCTAATAACTTTGATCTTTTCATTTACGAGACTCATACAACACGACCTCTTCTTCCAACATTTTTCAATCGTGACACCTTATCGTCTAATGTAAGTCGTCGATTCTTACTAGTTACTACACAAAAAAATTATATGCATTAGTACAAATTTTGAAGAAAGGTAATTAAGGATACAACATAAAGCCAGAATTGAACCTACTTATTACACTCATTGCAGCGATCCTTAGCTGCAAATGGTTCCGTTATCGCCTCTTTGATCTCATAGGAACAATGGTCAATCATTGCTCCTAGTCGAAACTTGGCCTTACCGAAATGATTTTTGTCATGTTTAATCCAAATTTTCCCAATAGTTCCTCTCCCATGTTTAAGATCAATATAGAGATCACCTAGAAGTATAGTTTTTTTATTTCCCCAATGGGTTAGGATACTATTCTTGAATTGTGAAGGCGTCCAATTAACGGCACCAAAATCTTCAGGAAGAAGTACTATCTTCACTTTTTCCGACGCTAAAGGCTCATCGATGACTAGTTGATAAGTTTCCATATCAACCAATTCAACTTCTATATTTCCATCACTTGCTTCAATTCCCTTCCCATCCTTTTAAAGGATTTTATTGTGTTTCCTAGTTTATCTCATATATTATTTCCTTGTTTATCTGTTTCTATGTTTATCATTTTGTAACTTTGGGAACAAGAAAGTCTCGGCTATATATGTTTTGTATATGCCGAATATCAATGCAAGAAACAATTCAGAAACCTAAATCATTATTTTCATGGTATCAGAGCGGGTCTCTAAGAGCCGCTATCACACAGCCTCAACATGACCAAAACAGAAAACCCCAAACAAGATCAAGGTGGCGGCAGTGGCAATAAGAACAATGTTGTCATTGACGCCAATTCACCATACTATATACATCCTTCCGATCTACCCAAACAAACGCATGTTAACGAAATCCTAAATGATGGCAACTATAGCGATTGAGCCAAGGAAATGGCGAACTTCCTGTTTGTGAAAAATAAAATGGGATTTGTAGACAAATCGATCCCAAAACCAGAAAAGACAGCCGATGACTACATGCCGTGGATGCGTTGTGACGCCATGATAATTGGATGGTTAACAACCGCCATGGATAAAGACATCAGGGGGAGCGTGAAGTATGCTAACTCATCTTCTGAAATATGGAGCGATTTGAAGGAAAGATTTGGGAAGGAAAATGCTCCGAGGGCCTATGAGTTGAAACAATTACTTTCCGTTACTCATCAGGATAGTTCATCGATTTCATCCTATTATACCAAACTTCGAGGTATATGGGATGAGATACAATCTGTTCTACCGATTCCCCAATGCACGTGTGGGAATTGTACTTGTGATATCGGGAAGAGGCTGTCTAGTTTTCAAGAAAAGGAGCGGTTGTATGAATTTTTGATGGGACTTGATGCGGATTTTTCAGCAATAAGGACTCATGTCCTTTCCATAAAACCGACACCCACGCTTGGAGAAGCCTATCGTCTTGCTTCTGAAGAAGAACAGCAGAGACAAATCACTATGGGTAAACGAGCACAGGTGGAGCCAGCAGCATTCAAGACTCAAGGATGGCGTGAAAGTTCATCAAATTTTCAACGAAATAACAAAGGATATTCAAGGGAACCAAAGCGAGACCCGGAAGAGAAAACTGATCATTGTATTGAATGAGGAAAAGATGGTCACAAGCAGGAGGGTTGCTTCAAAATAATTGGGTATCCTGATTGGTGGCCGGGCAAAGCAAAGACTGGGAAATTCAAACCGAAAGCTGCTCATGTCGAGGCTGAACCCGTTTTGGCCGGACTTTCAGATGCTCAATATCAAATCCTTATGAAGCATTTTAATAGTAACGAGCAAAAGAAAGAAGGTGATGTCATTCGTAAGGCAAACATGGCTGGTAAGATTGGTAAAATTGATGATTGGATCATGGATTCGGGTTCGACCGACCATATAGTTTATAAACCAGAACTTCTTGAAAGTGGCATAAATATCACACAAGACACTCCCATTATGATTCCTAATGGGCATAATATACCAGTAAAGGGTAAAGGGAATTGCACATTAATTGGTGAAAATAAAATTGATGAAGTTTTATATGTTCCTGATTTTAATTGTAACCTACTCTCGGTTAGTAGGCTATCAAAGGAATTAAGTTGTGTGATAAGTTTCTTTCCGGATTTCTTTGTAATGCAGGACTTACACTCGAAGAAGTTGATTGTCACGGGTGATTGCGTGAAAGGTCTATATCGGATGGAGATGGTGGCTCAAGAGAAGAAGGCTATGGTGATCAAAGTTGATGCTAGAGTTTGGCACTCAAGACTAGGTCATGCTTCTCATTCTAAGTTGTCCCATATAGATTTTTTAAGAGATGTTTCTTTTAATTTTGAAGATTATGTTTGTGACTCATGTGTTAAGGCCAAACATACCCGCACTCCTTTTCCTAAAAGCGCAATTAAGACCAATGATTGTTTTGATTTGATCCATTGTGATATTTGGGGTAAATACCGTAAGTCATCCACAATGCATGCTAATTTCTTTTTGACCATTGTTGATGATTTTAGTAGGGCTCTTTGGGTTTTTCTCATTAAGCATAAAAGTGATGCGAGTGATTGTTTGATAAATTTTTGTAACATGGTCAAGACCCAATTTTCTAAACCCGTTAAACGAATTAGAAGTGATAATGGAGGAGAATTCACCTCGAACAAGATGAAAGAGTTTTATGCTAGTAAGGGTATCTTACTCGAAACTAGTTGTCCCCATACACCCCAACAAAACGGGGTTCTAGAAAGGAAGCACCGACATCTCCTTGAAACCGCTCGGGCTCTCATGTTTCAAGCAAACATCCCGAAACGATTTTGGGGAGAGTGTATTGAAACCGCGACTTACATCATCAATCGTCTCCCATCCAAGATTATTAAAAATCGAACCCCATATGAAATTATTTTTGGAGAAAAACCGAATTATGAACATATGAGAACCTTGGGTTGCTTAGCGTACTATAGTAGCATAGAAACGGGAGGCGATAAATTCGAGTTCAGGGGGAGACCAGGGATTTTTATGGGATACCCTCATGGGATTAAAGGTTATAAAATATTTGACATTGAACATGGAAAAATGGCTATTTCTCGTGATGTCAAATTTGTAGAAACTAACCTCCTATTTGTTCACCTTAAATCTAAAAATGTTATGGAAGAGGTGTTTGATGTACCAAGTTATCATGAAGAAGACCATGTTGAAAAAAATGAAACCAAAACCTTTACAAATGAACCAACAGAGCCGATTTCTCCTGGTAACATGCAACCATTAGATAATGAAGTTTTAGAAGAAATCAATAATGAACCCCAGCACCGAGAAGTACAAGGGTTCGTTTTGCACCTTCTAGATTGCAAGATTTTAAAGTAACGCTACCGCCATCCATAGACCATGCAAAGCCCGTGCAAGATCAAACTTCTTCTACGGTACATCCTCTTGCAAATTATGTTTCTTATAATAATTTTCGGATTCTCACAAAGCCTTTTTAGCGGCCATTACATCAGTAAATGAGCCTAGTTCCTTCAAAGAGGCCATGCAGGATAAAAATTGGCGTGATGCAATGCAACGAGAGATTAAAGCTCTTGAAGATAATGGAACTTGGACATTGGAAACTCTACCAGAGGGAAAGCATGCTATTGATTCAAAATGGGTTTACAAGATTAAATATAAACCCGATGGAGAGATTGAGCGATACAAGGCACGCCTCGTTGCAAGAGGCTTTACACAGATCGAAGGCGTTGACTATCATGATACGTTTGCACCGGTTGCAAAACTAGTAACCGTTCGAGCACTTATCACTGTGAAGAGAGCCACAAAGTTGATGCTTCACTATATCGTCGTCTCATTGGAAGGTTGCTTTATCTTCAAGTTACGAGACCTGACATTGCCTATGCAGTTAATATTCTCAGTCAATTTGTTTCTGACCCTAGAGATGATCATATGAATGCGGCAATTCGTGTGCTTCGATACATAAAGTCCACCCTTGGTCAAGGCATTTTCATACCGAGAAATGGGGGCTTTGGTCTTGTTGCCTTTTGTGATGCTGATTGGTTGGGGTGTCCTTATACTCGGCGGTCTAGGACAGGTTATCTCTTGCTGTTAGGCGGTGCCCCGATATCGTGGAAAACAAAGAAACAGTCGGCGGTGTCCCGTTCTTCGGCGGAAGCAGAATTTCGGGCCATGGCTAACACGGTTAGTGAGGTTCTTTGGGTACGGTGGTTGCTCAAAGATTTCGCAGTTGATTTGGTTGAACCTACCCCTCTTTATTGTGACAATGAAGCTGCTAGACACATTGCCAACAATCCGGTTTTTCACGAGCGTACCAAACATGTTGAAATGGATTGCTATTTTGTCCGCGAAAGAGTTGAATCTCAAGAGGTTATACCAATACATGTCCCCAGCAAAGAACAAGTTGCGGATTTGTTTACTAAACCATTAGGAACACAAGCATTACGTGATTTACTTGACAAGCTGGGCGTTCGGAATCTTCACACTCCAGCTTGAGGGGGAGTAAAGGATTTTATTGTGTTTCCTAGTTTGTCTCCTATATTATTTCCTTGTTTATCTCTTTCAAGTTTATCATTTGTAGCTTTGGCAACAAGAAACTCTCGGCTATATATGTTTTTTATATGCCGAACATGAATGATAGAACAAAACAACAATTCAGAAACCTAAACCAATATTTTCACAACGAGTGTTGCATCGCGATATCAAAAGTGCGAACATCTTGTTAGACAAAGATTGGAATGCCAAAATAGCAGATTTTGGTCTTTCCAAAATTGCACCTGCTAACCAACAATACACATTCATTTTCTCTAATGTTGTAGGCACTCTTGGGTATTGTGATCCCATGTATTTAGAAACAATGCTGTTGTCAAAGGAATCGGATGTCTACTCGTTTGGTGTGGTCCTATTTGAAGTTTTATGTGGAAGGCGCTGTCTTGAACTTGACTATAATGACCATCACCGAGTTCTGCCAACGTTGGTAAAGAACTACTATGAAAAGCAAAAACTACACATGATTATCAATGATAGTCTAAGACGCGATATCACCCCAACTTGTTTTGATACATATATAGCAATTGCATATCAATGCTCGGAAAGAGATCGAGAGAAACGGCCATCAATGGATTTGATCGTGAGCAAGCTTGAAGCGGCCCTTGCAAATCAAGTGAGTTCTATTGCTTTTGTTACTATATCACAAGTACAATTCGAAAGTTTATTGTTGTGACATTAAATATTTAACAGTCATTGACAGGATCACCATATATCTCAAAAGACATCTCATATCACAAGAGAACATTTACTCGAGGAAAAGAAGATACCCAAGAAGACATCCCGAAGCAACATAAACAAGGAATGCATACTTTTTCGTCTTCCATCTGCAGTCGTATATCAAGATATCCTCACCTTCATTACAATCCAACTGTATCAGGATTCAATTGGAGGAAATCTCGTTAAAATCGTAGTTTTGAAAATGTTGCTTGTAGAAACTCTCTCTCAATTGTACTTTCAATACCGTAGTTGCTTCAAGAGTGGATATTTGCATCAAAAATAATCAAGCAGATGAATTATTGAGAAAAATTGTGGCAGACACTTCCTGGGTCCAACTATGTACAGAGTACTTGTTAATTTGTTATGGAGTAGTCTATGTGAAAGCTATATATGAGTAAACATATATGTATACATATGTGGAAATCAAACCCATGTTTAATAAAGCATAAGCAAAGTTAGTTAAGTAGATGCTGTAACAAAATTGGTGCAGAAGATTTAACTGATATTTTTTTCTCGGGAAAAAATTGCTGGGGAGAACAATGCACAGTCTATGCAGTCCTCGCTTGAATATTTGCCAAATTAAACTGAATTCTGCAGCAATGAATTACTAGGTGTTTGTTTCCCAAGTGCTGATAGATTGACAGTTTAAGAGTAATTATGAAATTACGAGATAATATAAATCAATGTTCACACTGAATCTTCTATAATACTGATTCCATGCTAAGTGCCAACAAAACACGGTATGCAAAATGATCAACGTCACTAAACAAATCCACTTACTGAGCTTATCTAAACATTATGAAATGCCAGTGGCCCATGAAAGCATCAACTGCTTGACCCTTGTGATCCATTCTGGTTCTGCGGGAACCCTCCAACAGCATTTTGAGGCGGAGTCTGGCCCATAGCTGGTTGAGCTACAGTGCCTCGTTGATCTTGGGCCCACTCTCTTTGAATAGGCTCTCTACGTATGGTCTGCATTGTTTCACGACGTTTGTCATATCGAGGTCTTGGACGTGGCCTACTGTTTTGCTGCCTGTCAGTGAACCTGTACTGAGGTCGTGGTATTACTTTCCCATCAATAAACAAATCTCCTACAAACAAAAATATGTACAAGTGTTGGAAATATTAGCAGACCCATAAGAGATTAAATAATGTGCATCTTTGATTGAAATATCAACACAAACCTCCATAATCTTTGTTGGGAACATCAAGATACGAATCAGGCAAAACCCAAAGAACACCAGGTTGAGCTGCTCGGAAAGAAAAATTATTAGTCCTGTTTAAAGACTATGCTGGACCCATCCATTATGACCAAAAGAAATATTATCGTCTGACAGAACACATCTGGACCTATTAAGCAACCAACCCACACTCATATTGCCACCTCAAGTAACAATGTTGGATTGTTGATTATCGTAAAGTAGGTCAGATGGTATTGGTGTGCCATCAAGGAATGGAAATGCAAGTTCATAAAGGTAAACGGAGTTATGGAGAGCAGATATTTTACATAACCATTAACACAATGCGCTAGGGCCAACTCTAAATCTTAATGTTAGCATAATCTTTTATCTTGGACAGGATGGAGTATGCTTCAAATTAAGGGCCCCATAGACCTGTTGTTTACCCCAAAAGAAACCGAACTTACACATAAAACTTATAGAACCATCCGAGGATATAATATCCATATTTTCATATTGTGTGAGGTTATTATTTCTTAGTAAGCTCTTAGAATAACCCATATCTATTGCTCTTATAATGGCATTAATCGCAAGCCTGAGAGAGAGTTCAAAGTCTATTCACAGTTTCAGGTGTAGGTATTTTGCATACTAAAGCAAATTTCAAGAACTTAAGTCATCTGTGTAGAATGTTGTACTTAACAACTATGAAACGATAAATAACAAAATACAGATAAACATATATTAATAATTTTATATAACTAAACTAACTAATATTTAGACGGCTAAGCCCTAAAAGTTTCAAAATTTCAAAAAACCTTTGACTTTGTAGGATAGCTCTTCAGATATCAAAGCACCAAATCCGGTATAAGTTGATGTTGAAACAGAGTATATCTTCTTCTTTGCCTCTTCTTCACTGAAAACCACCAAATGAAAATACGAAATTAAACACTTCATATACTAATAACTATTCACATTACATATCCACTCCTAATACAGTAATTTAACATTCACATCATAAAACAAAGCCTGCATTATCTGAAGTTGGAAATTTTCTTTGGAAGACACAAAAACAAGGGTGAGTGAGTGGGTCCAAATCAAAATTACATAACTTTCAAAATAATATACGGCTTTTCCAAGTTTTAATAAAAACTGACAACAAGATCTACCAAGTACTATTGTCATTTGTCCCGTTTAAGTCATTGTACGATCATATTTAACATCTGAGCCATTAAAAGATCGTTAGATCGATTATTGTACATAAATCTAACATTTTTATGTATTATAAATAAATTTAAAAACTTTTGATCAAAACTATCACTTTTATTATAAGAACAACCATTTCTAATGTACATTTATCATTTGTCCCGTACTCCCGTTTAGGTCAATGTAGTATCATTATTAACAACCCGGGCCATTAAAAGATCATAAATTTATTAAACTTGATATTATACATCCATCCAACATTTTTATACATAAATTGAAGGGGAAATGATCCGTAATGCAGATTTGTTAAGAAAAAAGTTTCCATTTTGCCCCCTGAAGTTTAAAAAATGTACATATTGAATCCCCGGTATGTGAGAGGTACAACACCTAAGGTTGCGTAATGTTGCAGTACGGATGATATCCCCTAAATTGAAATAGTTTTTTTTTTCTTTTAAGAAAGCCATCATTTTTATATGCATATGCAGCAATTTTACACGAAAAAGATCATTTTTACATACACATTTATCATTTTAATACATAAATATAACCATTTCTAAAAAGGGGAACATCGAAACGATGGCCATACTGTCAATGGGATAGCCCACGTACATCTGTGTCAAACACTAGCCCTCCCCAAGTAACTTGAACGATGAAAACCTCATCCGGTTACCCATTTACACGTACTAAAAAATGAAAGTATTACTATTTTGTTGTAAGAAAAACCCTAAAATACAATTCATACAAATTCCAATTACACAACCATATAATAAATCATAGTAATTCAACAACAAAAAACTGCAACAACAAAAATAATAATATAAAAGGACCTGCCAAGAACAGCAGCTAAGGTTTTAACATAAGAATCAATCATTTCATCTTCAGAAGGTTTAGGATCAGTTGGGAATTCCAAAACAATAAGCCAATGTTCATAGTCACACCCATCTAACAATATCGTTTCCTTTGGTGGTCGGTTGCTCCAGTTTGGTGATGGGTCGTTTAATGGTGAGTAGCCCGACCCGGATGATTTGAGTCGGGTATGGATATATTGAGTGGGTTTTGGAGATTGGTTGGTTTGAAGAAGGTCGAGAAGTGGCAGAGCGAACCGAGAATGAGATGAGAGTGTGGGTTTTGATGAGGAGAGGGTGCGAGTGAAGAGGGAGGTTAGGGCTCGTCTTGTGGTAATCGCCATTGATGTGTTTGTTTGTTTGTTTCTTGCACGGTGGTGAGGGTTTTAGGAGCTAAGACTTTACAAAATTGCGTGCTGTTTTAGCTCCGTAGCAACAACAACAACCGATACTCAATCCCGATAACAGCCGGGGTTTGAGGGAGTTAAGATGTATGCAGCTTTATCCCTACCCAAAGATAGAGAGACTGTTTCCAGAAGGACCTCCGAATAATAAAGTGTAAGAAATAGGGAAACATACCTGACGGCCAAGTATCGCATAGCTGCATTTAAGATATATTATAACAACAGAAACAGAATACAAAAGGCATCAGGGGCCAAGCCAAGTATATACTTGGATGGGCCAAGGTCCGCCCTGACCTTCTTACTAACCCTATTATTTATATGTATATTTC
>JAOXNX010000028.1:18757358-18769599 GCA_028566075.1 Solidago caesia
TGTGTGTGCAGTAGGGTGATGTTAGCAGCATATAACATTTTCCCTAATAATAATAATAATAATAATAAAACCCTTATCATAGAAACAAAAGGATTCTTTCACCAAACGGTTAAAAAAAAAACCCAAATAAATTACCATTTTTTTTCCGGGAAATCCCAATCTGTTAACATTCCCGGGTTATTATGTTTAACCCTCACCATCCCAAAACCAACCCCCAAATCCATTATCTCTCTTTCTCTCTCACTTTCCCCCATCAATGGATTCCGATTCCAATTCCAAGATTTTTAACCAATCATCGTCTTCTTCTTCAACAAATTCACAAACTTTACACACACCCACAAAAACCCCACAATCAAATTCCAATCTTTATTACCACCCATCACCATCTCGCCCTATTTACAGCGACCGGTTCATCCCATGCCGATCATCTTCCAACTTTGCGCTTTTCAACATCTCAACGCCACCGGCAACGGCGGCAGACAATGCCCGGTCCGGCGAAGAATCTTCTTCATCTTCTGCTGCTTATACTGCCCTTTTGAGAACTGCATTGTTTGGGTCGGATCTGGGGTTTGCCCCACCAGGTACCCCTGATAAGAAAGGCGGCTTTCCGGTTTCTAACTCGGTTAACCGGAATATTTTTCGGTTTAAAACTGAGACTAGACAGTCTATGCATTCTTTGTTTCCTTTCGGATTTGATGATCATTCTATTCCTGGTGTTAGTCAAAGTCCTGTCAAAGCTCCAAGAAAAGTTCCAAGATCTCCTTATAAGGTTTGTATTTTTTGTAAAGTTTGTAAGTTATATGTTTATACGATGTTATGAGTAATGGGCTGTGGTTAATTTTTGTGGGATTTTGATAAAGTTTGTTAATTAATATGTTTTTGGATGTTTTGAGTAATGGGTTGTGGTTAATATTTGTGGGTTTTTGATAAAAAACTGTAACCGGATAGGATCCCTATTCAGGCCAACCGGGGAGAGTCGAGCACTTGGCTCTGATGTATGTGACCTAACTGGTGTTCCTGTGGCCATCTTTGGCTTCTCTTGACATCCTAAGGTGTTTACCAAGGGAGGTTTTGACCGGGTCTCTTTTAAGACGTTTGGGTTTTCGATGAAGTTTGTTCATATATATGGTTTTCGGGTGTATTGAGTAATGGGCTGTTACTTTTTGTCGGTTTTTGATAAATTTTGTTAATTTATTTTTTATTTTTGGATGTTTTGAGTTATGGGTTGTGGTTAATATGTGTAGGTTTTTGATTCGGTTTTCAGGTTTTGGATGCACCAGCATTGCAAGATGATTTTTATTTAAATCTTGTTGATTGGTCTTCTCAGAATGTGTTGGCTGTTGGATTGGGGACTTGTGTTTATTTATGGAATGCTTGTAGTAGTAAGGTAAAGTTGCTATCTCTTGAGGTTTATATTGGTTTAAGTTTGATATTTCTTTTGTGTTTGTTATAGTTTTGTTGATGAATAAAGTTTGATGTGATTCTAGGTGACGAAATTGTGTGATCTGGGAAATGATGATAGCGTGTGTTCAGTTGGGTGGGCGCAACGGGGGACTAATCTTGCTGTTGGGACTTGCAATGGGAAAGTTCAGGTAATGTTTGTATTTTAATGGCATTTTTCTGCGTGTATGTCTCCGAACATGATGGATGGATGGATGCAGAATTAATCATTTGTACTATAGAGTAGTATTTTAATGCATTTACTAAATAATTGAGGAGTTTACATGCTAGTTAAGGACCCGACATAGTTTGTGTGGCGTCTTTAGTTGAAAAGATGATTGCTTGTTTGACTTATATTATCGTAATCAAGGTCCTTAAAGAAAAAAAAAGGAGAAAATTGTAGTATGTTAGATCGTCATGATAAAGCTGTTCCTGGAATAGTGGAATTTGGTAGAAGTTAATAGGCATTGTATCTTCAATATGTATGATAGAATGTCAAGAATTCTTGTAATTTAGATGGTGATAAATTCATTTCAACCTAATGTGTGCTTATCCATTACATTTTGTGTGTTCTATCTGTTATAAAAGTAAAACTCAAATCAAGATTCAAGTTTGTGTGCTCTTTGTTGATATAAATAAAGCCCATCGATTCATCTTGTTTTGTTCACTAGTGAATTTATGGTTATAACATGTACTCTGGTGGTGTTTTTGGACGATACATTTTCAATGGATCCATCATATACATTATTTTAGATGGTTATAATTTGGATCAATTATTACATTTCATACATAGTCAAACCAAACAAAGATTTATATACTTCTATTAGTATGCACTAAGTCTATGTACCTTGCAAGCCTTGTATGTTATAATGCAATCATTTACACATCAAAACAATTTATAGATTATAGATAAAATACTGACAATATACTTTGAATGTAATAATGAAGATGCTTTTGTAAGATGAAGCTACCTTAATACCTTAATAGATTAATATCTTAGTACTTATAATATTTTCAATCCAGATTTGGGATGCCTCTCGTTGTAAGAGAGTAAGAACCATGGAAGGACATAGATTACGTGTTGGAGCACTGGCTTGGAATTCATCTATGTTATCTTCGGGAAGTCGAGATAAAAGTATTCTTCAACGAGATCCGCGTGCACAAGAAGATTTTGTTAGTAAGTTAAGCGGTCATAAATCAGAGGTAAATCAATTTTTTTATCATCAATTTCGATAACCTAGTCTGTGTATTATTGGTTACTATACATCAATATAAAACTGTCAATGGCTTCTTTCTTATCCCAAATATTGATATGTGTGTTGTAGGTCTGTGGACTCAAGTGGTCTTATGATAATCGTGAATTAGCATCAGGTGGAAATGATAACAGGGTAAGAACTAATTTATTTACTCCATTAATTTCTTTAGAGTAAGTAATTAGTTTAACCTTTTTACTTCTTTTCTTGTTGGTCTATATGCAGCTTTTTGTCTGGAACCAACATTCAACGCAACCTGTTTTGAAATACTGTGAACATACAGCTGCTGTGAAAGCAATTGCCTGGTCACCACATCTTCATGGACTCTTGGCATCTGGTGGAGGTACTGCAGATCGATGCATTCGCTTTTGGAACACAACCACCAATTCTCACCTCAGCTGCATGGATACTGGTAGCCAGGTAACATCCTTGTACTTTAGATGCAAGATATTCTTAGTTAGAATTTGAGATCTCGTAAACAATATGTTAACATATTCATTAGTGAGACTTATGAACTTTTCATTCACTACATCATCAAGTTGCATATTTCTTTTGTTTGCAACCTTTTCAAGCTATAATATATAAGTTGGGCTTAGTTATAACTTAAAATAGTTATTGCTCATTGTTTTCGGTCCACAATATTACATTATTTTGTTAGTATTGTAGGATATTCCAGACTATTGATTGATAGTATAACACTTCTTTGAACTACATGTTAAGGCAAAGGTTAGGGTTCTTTTGGACCGGGAAAGTAATTTTTTGTAAATGAGAAGTATTAGAAGAACTTTGACCCTATGGTTCTTTCAGGGAAAAATAGGGTTATTAATATGCTTATTATTATATATGTTCAATACAATTTTAGCTTCCCTTCAACTTTGGCCATGTAAGTTCCTTGTTACTATGGACAAATGGCCATGTAATTGCCTAAATAACAACCTACTTTTTAATTCTCCCAGTTGTGGGAATGTTACATGTCTCGGGGAGAGTTCAGAATAAACTTTTGGGCAACTTTTATTTTTTTCCTTTCAGATGATTCTAGTTAAAACTTATATTGCAATATATGATGATGATGTGGTCATATTTTTGTTGAAAAATATGCAAAAGAAAATGTAAATCATGTTGTTTTAAGGCATCTAAGTTAATAAATTGTTTTCTCTTATTTCTTGTACGCCCCAGCAAAGTGTGTGGCACATTTTAAAAATACAAGCATGTTGTCACATGGCAAGTATGTATTTGCAATATAAACTTTAGTCACAGTCATCCGAAAGAAAAGTTACCCATAAGTGTAATTGGAGCCAACTTATAATGGCCCCATGGGTCAATTTTTTTTACATTCCCCCAACTAGGACAATTACCCATAGTTAATGGTTAATAGAAGTAATAAAAAGCAATACTTAATTATTTTCATGTTTATCTTTGATGATAAAAGTGAAGATTTTATTCAAATATCAGATGAACCTATATCTTGGGTCACTAAAACATTGACATAAAATGGAACACTACCATCTAGGGCAACTTCACCAATAGAAGTCTGAAAACTTGCTATCAGCAACTCAATTTCATTGAGCGATTTACATTATTTTGAACTAGCTTGCTAACCCCGCAGTGTGATGGCCACAACTAGTTTTCAGTGCTTTTTCTTGTGTTTGTTGGTTGTTTCCGGCGGCTTTTGGCGGTTTATGGCATTTTGGTGGGCAACAGTTGTTTGTGATGGTTTCGAGTGGTTTCCGGCGCTCATCGATGTTTCCAGTTGTGGTTGCCGGCAGTGGTCTACATGATGGTGTAAGAGAGAGGGATGGAGGATTGATGGTTGTGTGTGTGTGTGTGTGTGTGTGTGTGAGAGAGAGAGAGAGAGAGAGAGAGAGAGAGAGGGCTACGTGTCACATTCTTATTGGACGGGGGAAGGGAGGGAGATGTGGGCATTCTTATTGGAGCTCCTTAATCTTAAAATGGGGATGGGTAAATGCTTTATATAACTACAGTATAGATAGATACTATTAGTGAATTTTGAGGTTTGTCGCCCCTTGTATTAGCTTGATATGATTATTAAACTTTTTGCTTGAAGCAACACAATGTCCTAACTCCCAACTGTTTTAACGTTAAAAAGTAGCTTATCTCACACTTAATAGTCAAACATGAACTTTTTTTTGGCTGAAAGGTTGGTATTACCGGTAAATTAACATAAAAGCATGTATTATTTAATTCCACTAATGTCTCTCACTTGTACTCCGTAATACTTAGATTCTTCCTAGCATCCTTTGTCCGAGTCGATGTTACTTTTTCAGCTCCTTTTAAGTTGTAGTGATATCAGTTTTGGGATGTTCTAAATTAGTACATGTTTAATTTTTGATAAAGTTTGAGCTACAATTTACCCCCTTACCATTATCACAAGCTATCGATTGTATTTGATTGTGGTTCAAAACATTGTCTAGATTATCTCATTATAATAGGACATTTGACCAAGAGACTGCTAACTCATCTTGTTATTACAATGACAGGTATGCAATCTTGTGTGGTCAAAGAATGTCAATGAACTTGTGAGCACCCATGGATATTCCCAAAACCAGATTATTGTTTGGAGATACCCTACCATGTCAAAGGTAATATTTTCTAAAATGGAATAATGTATGATTAAAGTTGGTAAATTTGGTGGGTAGGCAAACACGTCGAAACTAGTATTTTTTGTATGGGATGAAATGGGTGATCTGAAACACTTTTTGTCCTTTTTTTAATTTATATAAATAGTAACCGTGTTGTATGGGTGACTGCAGAAGCTATAGTGTTACAATATTTATCTTTCTTTTTCTTTTTTGCATAACGCGGTTTAGGAGGTTGTATGCACTAAAAATGCATATTGGACAAGTTTCGGTCCCTTTTCTTATTAGCTATTTTTTCATTTTACCCATTTGACTCGCTATAGTTTAAATATAACCTGAATCTACTCATTCATTAGTAAATGGGTCAAATTGCCACCTCTACAATATGGGATAACTTTTTTAACATCAAATCTATGGTTCACATTGCAGCTTGCAACACTTACTGGGCACACTTATAGAGTCCTTTATCTTGCAATCTCACCCGATGGGCAGGTAGATTTTCTTAAGTTACTTTGTGAATTTAAGTTTTGCGACAAATAATTGTAAGTTTTAACAACAAACAATGGGTTTTTCAGACAATTGTGACGGGAGCTGGAGATGAAACACTTAGATTCTGGAACGTGTTTCCTTCGCCTAAATCTCAGGTATCATATCATCACTTGTGGACCACCTTTTTTTCCTGTAAAACTTTCCATTATAAAAAAAGCTCATCATTTACCGTTAAAAAGTTAACACATTTGACTATAAAAAGTCAAAGTTTGAACTGTTTTGATGTACTCTTATTAAGTAACACTAAAATCAAGTCTTATTCGACTCCCACTTTTCTCCTTTTGTGCTCAACCGTATTGGAATATTGCACTAACACCAAAATGTAAACCAGCTACTAAAACATAGTTATGATTGCAGAATACGGGGAGTGAAATTGGTGCATCATCTTTTGGCAGAACGCACATACGCTAAGCCCATTTCACTTTTGAGGTTTTTCAAGTCACCACTGCACTCACAAAGCTCAAGAAAGAACATTACTTATGATCAAGAATGTATGATATACTCACGGAAAAATGAGTTCACAAGGTTTGATCTGCTTGATCATGCCATTGCAGATGCCACAAAAGCCCACTTCCTGAATGGACTTCTATCCTTATTTCATGTAAATTGACATCTGCTGCAAAATTCGCCGCTGTGAATATAAGTTAACAATGCTATTAAGTTGAAACATGAAATTAGACTGGGTTGCAACTAGACTAGTTAGTGTCTAAAGCTGGCTCCATATGTTTGTCATTTTAGGTGTCAAACAAGAACTAATTTACTGTAAAAAGCGTGTCCTCGTTAACTTAATATTACACTTTTTCACTTTTCGTGAAAAGAATGCATTCTTACTTTTACTTTAACAGTTAATAGTAAGCATTGTAGCAGACAGTTCTTTGTGTTGAAACCTGACGGAACAGGATAATGAAAAATGGGGAAATTACTGGACCGACCTAAACTAAGGTGTTGGGCTGGTTCCTGTTCAGAATCATTTCTGTTGTCAGGTCTTCTTAACTGTGATTTCACAGTCAAAAGTGTCTTAGGTCCGTTTCTGGTTCAGAACCGGTTATAAAACTATTTGAACCAAGAAGCAAATCAAAACTGGACCTTTTTTATTTTTATTTTAAAAAAAGAACTCTAGTAACATTATATGCACAACAATTTTGGACCACATACGGAGTAAGTTAAGTAGTAGTAACATGCTACATATTGTATTGTGAAATATGCAATTGATATGTATGGCGAAAAGTTTTTGTATGCGTATCGTCTTTTAAAAAAAATATGATGAATGTTTTGGTCTCAGTTTGTTGTTTCTTTGTTTCACTGGTACGTAGTACTTTGCACATACAGTGAGACTCAAGATTTGGTTTCACCAAACTTTGATTCAGATTCTGTAATTGTTGGTATGCCAACATTCAACATTTATATATGGTGTAATTTGGTACGAGTCCATATTTGGTGCAATATATGACACTTATCGTTTGAAAAAGGTAATATAAAATTACTTAGTACCTTAATAATACAATGTATATAACAGTTTGACAAATTTTAATAAAAAGTCTCGCGTTCGAATTTTACTATGTATATATCTTGAAGGTGACCAAGAAAAAGATTTGAAAATACGTCATTTATTTTAAAAACACATGAAAAGTTCTTGCTATTCGGGACTTTGATAAAGTTTCTTATGTCATCATTGCAACCTGCTTTCAAGTTTTGACTTGGAGGAATAATGGAGTTGTTAGTTTACTTAACTTATCTCTTATTTAATATTTATTTCTATTTCTATTATTGTAAGTAAAATTTATTTGTTTACAAATTTCTTTCAGTTTTAAATGATTATTTGCGACAAGATTCATAAAACTAGTCGAGCATGAAAAATACATTTGAACGTGTTAGTTACTTTACTACTAAGAACAAAACTATTAAATGAAACGTATAATAAATGTTGTGTGTTTTTAGGAAATATAACCGAAATTATGGAATTTTGATTTAGAACATCCTATTTCGTAATCTTAGTGTCCAAGTAAAATAGGTAAAATACATTCGTAACCCATAAGTAAATATCTCATTGCAAATTTGTACCCCATTGGCTTATTTCTATACTTTTGGTCTTGTAGTTTACTGTTTTAGAACATAACTAGTCTTCTTGATTCATAATAAAGTCACTTGAGAAAAGTCTAACCAAATGACAAGAACAAATATGTGTTTTAATTGCAAACTAGTAGCAATATTACAATTTATATAGTTTAGACGTAATAATGAAGATAATCCATTTGCATCAACAATTAGGGATTGCCAAACTCAAAGTTATATTTAATGTTTAGAGAATAAAAATACTGCTAACATTTTTAACTAATCAAACCAAAATATATTTTTTTTAATAAAAAACAAGTTTTTCAAATTGGTTGATGATCCATACACATCTTTTTTTTAAACGTATACCACCAAACATGTTTTAGGTTATTTTGTATGGTAATGTATTACTAAAAAAGATGTTATACGGATCACTCATTTCAAAATACTCATTAGCATGAAACATGTGAATTGTGAATGTTAGTTTTTTCTCAATGGACTTACAAAACAAAATTTTCATTTACCTTGGGCGATGCAAATGTGCACCTTTCTAGCCGTTTGCAATCTATCAAAAATATAATGGTCATAAATACTATACATTTTTTACATCAAGTATTTCCTTTTTTGCAACTGGATCCAAAAAACACAGTTTTCAGCGCGATGTTGTACATAACTTTATACCTCACAGTTATTGTTCCCTGAAATATAGGTCTGCAACGTCACAAACTGAACCAAGAAAACACAGTTTTCAACAACGTTGTACATGCTTTTAAGTCTATTCTAAAAATCTTCTTAACCATATGATAATAACATAGAAAAAATCTAAGACTGTTTACATCTTATCTCATCATGTCCTACTTATGAAAGGATTGAGTAGTGTTGTTGTTGTATCAATAAATTTGGAAAAAAATTTCTCCCTCTCCTTAACACCGTCCCTATATCATAACAAGAAGATCCAAAATTAAATTCTAGATTTTCTCCCTCCTTCACACCGTCCCTATATAAACCAAACTCTCATTTTTCCGATCACCAGATTCTCCACACCTAATCCGCGTTCTTTTCAATTCTCATTGACCTTCTAAAACACACACACACACACACACACACACAAACTTAATCATCGAAAACACGCACATATACATACACTATTCTATATCTATCTATCTTACACAACAACTTCTCACCGGAAATGGCGTCGCCGGCTGAAGAGCGAGAGGATACTCCTAAGGTTAAAGAAATGATGCATAAAACAAAAGTGATTCAGTTTTTCGGAAGAGATACACCGATTATACTTCAAAACGACAACGGACCGTGTCCTCTTCTTGCTATTTGTAATCATCTATACATCCTAGGGTTTCTAGTTCTACTGCAATTGATTATATATGTATAAATATGTTATATATTGTTGATGTATATGTATATATGTATGTTGTAATTAGGTAACGATTTTCTGATGATTTGATCGGTAGGGATGATAGACCGTTGCGTGACGTAATAAGGTTAGAGTTGGCGTGCGATTTACGAATCTCGATTAGCGTTTATGAGCTTAAATTGATTAAGTGCTTTATTAAGTAGTTGAATTTGTTGATAGTTGCTCTTTTACTATATTTAGGGTTTCTGATTGTGCTGAAATTGTTGTTATGTAATAATATGTATACTGGCAGGGGATGTTAGAAAGTTGTGGACGTAATTTAGGCTACAGTTAGCTTACGATTTTATGAATCTGGATTAGCGAGTATTAAGTTGATAATATTTGTTTAAATAGTTGATCTTGTTGCTAATTACTCTTTTACTTTATCTAGTGTTTCTGATTGTGCTGAAATTTAATGTTCATACACAGACTTGTATATTGTCACACATTGCTTGTATGTTGTATATAGGTTATGATTGTTTATTTTTCAATTGTTAAGGATGTTAGACAGTTTTGTGACTTAATTTAGGTTTGATTTAGCGTGCGTTTTACGAATCTGGATGTGCGATTGTGAGTTTTAGATTGAAGTTTATTCTATAGTTTATTTCGTTGTTAATTACTTAATTTTCATGTAATTGCTGTATATATATATATATTAGGGATTTTGGAATTTGGATTGTTATTGTGATATTAGCTTAGGATTGGGGATAAGTGATTATGTTTTAATTATATAATGTAACTTCATGCATTGCCTTGACTGCATTTTGATGATCAGCTTGTTTGTGTCATTTTAAAGGATTATCACATGTTTGTAAAGTATAGTTTGTAACTGTGACCATTTAGTTACATGTACCGAAAGGGATGGAGTCAGAGTAGGATTTTGTGTTTTCGTTTTTTTTTTTAATTTTTAATTTTTTGTATTAAACTGGCGGAATGAAGATATAGAAAGTCTATTCTGATAATTGAATTTTCCCAATTCATTATAGGTAACGTACTGTTGCTGAGAAACAATTTAAGTTTGAGCTCAGATGTTGCTGAAGTGTCGCAGGAGAAATTGCTTTCACTTGTTGCGGGACGTTTAATCGACTCAAACAGTAATAATGATGTAATTGCACATTTACACTTCTATTTTGGTAGTATCAATTGTTGGCATAATGAAACTTTAGAAGAACGGATTCAGGAAGACCTGATGCAAGTTAAGTGGAATTATATATGTATTCATTCTTGTTTTTTATTGATAGTGGTTCCTTTGGAAAACCTTGCAGAACAAAGATGCAGGGTATGTTGAAAATCAACAACAGAATATAGCTGATGCAATTGATATACTCCCTCGTCTTGCAACTGGCATTGATGTCAACATTAAATTCAGGAGGTATTTTAGTTTTGTTTCTTGTCATTCTCTCTATCCAAACTTTTACTTGTAAGAGTTTGGATTATGCAGGAGTGGCCCTGGATTTATATTTTTGCTATATTTTCTTCGTCATAACCTAAATTGTCAACATATAAATATTTGAGCTATTGCAGAATCCATGATTTTGAGTTTACGAGGGAATGTGCAATATTTGATTTACTAGGCATTTCACTTTATCATGGTTGGATCGTTGATCCACAGGTATTTTCTTATAGCTATAGCCTATAGGTATACCTGTTTATGCTATTGGAGTCTTTTTAACATGAACTATAGTTACTTGATGTGTCTTTTCACTGGTGTCAGGATTCTGATACTTCAAATGCAATTGGCTCAAAGTCATACAATATGCTGATGGGAGAACTTGTTGATCTTGAAACTCAAAATATGGAAAGTGTTACAAAAAATAATCCAGATTTAGATTGTGTTGACTTTGTTGCTTCAACAACAGAGCCTTTAAGAACCTTGAAACCGTCAACTACTGTTAATCCCACTTCAGAAACTGAGGTACATGTTGTTGGTACAGCTGAGGAAACCCTATCTACAAAATCAAACAGTGATACCAGCAGGCCAGGGAATAGTTACAATGATGATATGATAACTTTTGAAAAAGTTCCTGGGGAAGATGGTTGTTTGTCTTTGGAAGCTGACAATGAGAGCGACAATGGACAAATGAATTGTAGTGTATCGGAGAAGAATGAGAGTAAAGGCGGAATTGAGAAAACTAGCATTGAAGTACTGGATAAAACTGTAAATGCCTCACTTAGTTCGTGTGTATCAGATTCTTCGCCTCCTGTTGACCAATCAACTTGGAACGGTGATGTGAATGAAGTAGAAAGTATCAATATTGTTGAAAAGACGTCAAATGAGTCATGCTCATCTGAACCTAATGTGGCTTTAGAATCATCCAAAGGCATGGCACAAACTATTGTTGAATCTGATTCTCTAGTTTCAACTGCTGATGGGAATGAAACAATTTCTGAAGAGAAATGCATATTGGAAACGAGCACTACAAGAAATGAAGGTGAGGTTGTCATGTTTGAACTAGTGCACAAAGATGGTACAAGTGCTGATGATACAAGACCCAGAGATGGAACTACTGCAGGACAAGGTATATATATTCATTAAAATATGAAGATTTGAAATGTTTCGAGTTGCCCGAGTTCTGTAGTATTTGCTTATATTGGCTAATGTTTTCTTATAGGGGAGTTGATTAGAACTTTTCTGAAGAACAGTGCTAGTCAGATGACTATATATGGGTATGCTTTGTTTCTATTTTACATTTGTATTTATATGGATATGTCAAAACAAGATGATGATATCTCTTGCTTACTAGGGGCCCTCTTTTATTTGATGTTGCAATGTTTGCAGCTTATTTTCGCTGCAAGAGGGTGTAAAGGAACATGAACTGTGTGTGTTTTTCCGAAATAACCACTTCAATACAATGTTCAAGGTTAGTTATTGTGTACGCTTTGTAGCTTAGCTATTGTTTAATATTGTAGATTAAAGTTTTAAAGTCTTACTTTCCTAT
>JAOXNX010000028.1:18769677-18783906 GCA_028566075.1 Solidago caesia
TTGGTATGGGAAAAGCTAAATGAGGTAACAAGTCTATCTATTTTTTTCTTTGTTATGGCCATTTGAGAAACTCTAGCTGAGTAAAATCTTGTATGTGTTGGCAAGAACTTGAAATCGAGATTAACACATCTGAATCAATAATACCATCGAGTCGGTTGGCCATGTGGAAAACTTAGGTTGTATTTTTTGACATGCCTCACCTAGGATGTAACATTAGATGTATAAATCATGCACAAGTGCTCGTTGATGAATAGAACTTAAAATTTACCATTTAACCTTTTTATGTATCTATTATTATTGATTTTAATTGGGGTAGTATATAATGATGTTTCAGGTTAATGGTGATACGGTGTTTATGACCAGTAACTTCAAGGAATTTAAGGTTGAAGATCATGAAACACACACATGGGATGAGCAGAATGTGATGTCTAATACTGCTGTATGTTGCTCTCTTTAACTAAATATAAGTAGTATATATATGTTTATATCAAATGATCTATGGTTTATTTTCACCAGTTCGTGTAGATCTTACTTGGTTTTCGTATTTTAGGATTATCTTGCCAGAATGGACAATACAGCAGAAGGGGGCACAGAAATCAAGTAATCATCTGTCTATGTTTTTAGCCTTTATAATTAAAAATAAGTCAATGTGTTCTGCTTTGTATATTGTTACTATTATATGAAAGTTTTTCATACAAGGGAAAATAACTTTCTGCTGTTTTATGACAGTTCTGATCTGCAATTGGCTATAGCCCTTCAGCAACAAGAATTCGAGCAACAACAGCAACATCAACAGCAGCGACAGCAGCCACAGCGTGTTTTGCCACAGTCGCCCACCACTTCACGTTCAGGGCTTGTTGTAGGTCCCAAGGTAGGTTATCATTTTTTAGATCTATATTTTTCTTCTTCATTTAATGACCTTGAATTTTCCAATACGAAAATGTGTGTGATGCATTTGTATTTGCCATTGCATCTGCATGTTTGAAAACCTTTTTTTCAAAACTCAGTTCAAATAAAAAACCCTTATCAAGCCATCCAGTGTTTTCATTACTGCTGGTTAACTGTATCATTGTATAATTTTTCATTCAATATATCCCAAGATAAAAGCATCACTAACATATTTAAGCGCACACAAATATATTTGTTTATCTATTTAATGGAAAAAAGAAAACCAGCAAGACAGTAACTTAAGCAGAAACTCAAAATTTAATGAGTTGATTGGGATTTGACAGCATGTACATCCAGCAAGACCCAGAAACTCGGCTTCATCGTCGAGCAAGGAATCAAAACCTGATAAAGATAAGTGCAATGTGATGTGAAAAGCTTGTGCTGCCCACAATATGCAGGTTTGGACTGTATATGCTTACCCTATATTTTGAACCATCAAATTCTAATTGGGAATACATGTGAATTTTAGATTCAGTTCCCGTCTGCTGTAAATAATGTAGGACTATTCTGGTTAATGAGACACGATGAATCATGAATGTTTGGCATATTGCATATGCATAGAATGTTGAAAGACATTTATAGTTAGAAAAATAACTGCTTGTGGGATTTTTTTTTTAACAGCAATCTTACGCAACCTATGACTTCTGCTTGTGTGCACATTACTATCCAGTTTTATTTATTGTTGTTTGCATAATTCATAATGCTTGCAACTGCTAGAGATATGGACACTGTTATTTATTTATCAGTTGAGAAATGTTAATTGTAACAACCCATCCCACATTGGTCTGATAAAAGAAGTTTGAGACCCTTGTAAGCTTTTAAGTTGTGGGCTACTAGTATCCTTTCACCATGGTTTTTAGTTGAACTGAAAGGATATTTAAATAGTCCATTGCTTCCGGCTTTGGGAGCATTACAAATGGTATGCGAGTTGTAGCCCCTCAATGTGTAGTGGGTACGACTTAAACACCTCCTCGGGATGGATCTTGGTTATGTAGCCCTTACGGTGACGTCAGGAATGGGCTACCAATACCTTCCACTAGGCATGCCCCAAAAAACCGGTTTCTGAAAAACCGGGTTCAAAAAAACGGTTTTCTACCCGGTCAAACGGTCAAACCTGGGTTTGACCAAAACCGGTTTGGGTTTTTGGACTGGGTAGAGACTGGGTTCATATTGGGTCGGGTTCGGTTTTTGGCAAGAAAAACCTTGGTAAAAAACCGGTCTACGTTTGACCAAAAACCGGGTTCAAACCGGTTCAGGTTCGGGTCGGGTTGGGTCAAACCCGGTTTTTGCCCACCTTTACCTTCCACCATGGTTTTTAGTTGTTATTTGAAGGTGTTGGGCCAGCCCAAATTGGGGACAACAAGCGTCTTTTAGCTTGTTAGAGTATGTGATGCCAGGATTGTTGGTAGACGTGGGCACAATGGGTGGGTTGGGAAGGTTGGGCAATAGGTTAGGTATTTTGTGTGGGTTGGGTTGACCTGGATCACTTTCAATTATGATACGTAGTAATTTAAAAGGTTGGGTAATTAGTCTGGTATTTTGTATCGGTCACTAGACAGTTCATTTTCAGTTATGATAATATAAAAAGGTTGTATGCATAAAAACACACTTTTGGACTACTTTCAACCGATTTAATCCATATGGGGTAAAACACGACCCTAAAACCTCTGAGTCGTGTACAACTTTTAACCCTATATGGTACAACTTTTATCGCTGAAATACAAGGTATATAGCATCTTGCTTTGGGTTCTGGCCTAAAATTCATCAACCGACATATGTTGTAGTTTCCAAAATCAAGTTATTACATTTTTATTCGAACGTAAAAATGTAAAATGGATAATCAATCTATTATTTGCTCATCACCAGGTTATTCGGATGTATTTGTTAAACTTATGTCTTTCATCGGGCACCGTCATGATATTCATCATTTGAGGTCCTTTTGGGAGCATCTTTGTTGCCTATATTGTCTTATAATTCAGAACGTTTCCATAAATCATTTGAAAATAAAATAAAATGGAAAATAATATAATCAGTTTGAAAGACACATTACAAGTTGACCAAAAATAAATTAAATACAAAAATGATATATATGATTATAATTCATGAGTTTAAGACAAATGATAATATTGAAGGTCGATGAGAAAAGAAAAAAAAATACATATGTCAAAAATTGAGTTAATTAAGCATTTTTAAGCTTATGAATTTTAAGCCATTATATTCATATACCATTATTTAATGATATAATCAACTCATAGGCATTACTTTAGTCATTTGTATATTTTTCATAAATCATGTGGATTGATTACAACTTATCATCCAATGACTAATAAAACATGTAAATATTTATTGAAAAGTTCAAATTTTAATTATTAATTAAGGCACAGACCGTAATGATATATGGTTAAGAAGCAAGTCTTCATGAGTGGTAATTAACACATAACCTATCCATTATCGACCGGTTACACGGTCAAAAGGTAAATCACATAACATTATGGCTAAAGAAAAATGGGATGAGATTCAAACCTCTGACCTTTACCTTTATGTTACATATCCTCTAGCACTATGCTACTAATATTATGCCGTTTGTCATTTGTGAGCAAAATATATATAGGAATTAGTGGTCTATGGTTTGATATTATCTTCTACATTTTTTTTTATAACCTTGGTTGTCTCACTCGCTTTGTGAGCAAACAAATCCCAAGAGCTAATTCGCTTTGCGAACCTGGAGTCAAAGCATGTGAGAACCCCCATGGCCACTAAGATATCTTTATTTAAGGAACTAGATATTGAACTTTCGACATTCAAGGAGTTTCACCCTTTTAGAGACACATGCCCAACCATTGAATCACCACCTGAGTGGTTAATATTATCTTCTACATTATACGTAAGTGACTGTGACGTAGAATTGAAATTAGGCCAGGTTTTGCTTAACTCGAATAACCGCTGGGCAAATTAAGTTAGGCCAAATTCTAGTCGAGATGTTGAGCCTTGAACATGCCCAAATAACCACCTGTTTTACCACATTAATTAATCACTGTACTTCAATTGCAAAATAGTTGTAACACCTCTCTAATAGCGTGAGGATGAATACATAAGCTTTTTGGTTTGGATGGTACTTCAATTCACGAAGTCTCCAACTACATAAACACACTATCTACATTATACTCTTTGGGTACAAGCATATATAGGTCTCTGAAAAAAGTGGCTTCCATTGATACGATCCATAGGGTACATTATAAAACCTCCAGACAATCCACATTTCAGGCCAACTTCACTCCGTCCTAAAATACACACTTCACACATAATTCTTCGGGTGCGTAAAGCAGGATCTGGCTTGCTACCGCAAGGGATTCGCCAACAAATCTTGTACACACAATAAACAACTATAACCCGGCCTTTCTAACACAAGATTAATCTCTCTTAACTTTAAGCGTGTTTAAACAATACATATGTACCATATGCATCCATCACATATATATCATTTAAATGTCTAATATAGTCATAAACGTATTTTATATTTTGGCCGATACCATGCTCTTTTGTGACTTTTGTCCTATTTTATATCTGTTTGTTTTGTGGCTATGCCATCTACATCAGATAATGATAGGGTTGTTTCATGGAATTTTATTTTAATTGGTCAAAAGACCATTGTTTTTGTATGTGTGGCATGACTCTTGGTTGCATCTCCATAGATTTGTAGTTATCACAAGATGCTTAGCTGATGATACATAATTAACAAGTTATACCATTTTTTGTTTCAAAAACAGTATAATAGTCAATAGTCAATACTCACTAAAGGGCTAAGGGTTTTGATAGCTGTCACTTTTTATTATTATTATTATTCGTACTTTAATTATTTTTATTTTATTATTATGAATGTTATTGTTATATTTATGTTGATATACAACTTATAATAAGACATTATATCATTGTCATCGACGATGTATCATTATTTACATTAAAAAAAAGTGTTATTATATGTTATGTTGATATCCCAGACTCCCAGTTATTATAAGGGGGGACGGAGTGCAGATAGAGATGGCAATAAAACCCGAACCCGAACCCGACGGGGAAACACGATATCCGAAAAAATTGGGACGAGTTTGGGCAAGCTTATCGGGTCACGGGTCAGGTTTCGAGGCAATTATCGGTTTTTTTTTCGGGTTTCGGGGCAGGGATCAGGTCATGCTTACCCCGACCCGACCCGAACCCGATAATATATATATTAAAAATATAAATATAAAGTTGCCTCATTTCGGGTCGGATTTCAGGTTTTATAATGGGGATCGGGTATCGGGTCGGTTTTGGGCACTATTTTTATCCCCGATGGGGATCCCCGATAAAATACCTGATGGGGATCGGGGCGGGTTTGGGTAATGGTTTTCTTATCGGGGGTTCGGGTTTACTACTATCCGCCCCGAACCCGCCCCATTGCCATTCCTAAGTGCAGAGATATGGGAGAGGTACCATGAGATACCTCATGGGAACACCATTCCTGAAGGTGGGTACATAAAGGGAGGGGAGGGAAGGGAAATGGTGACCACCATGCTTCTCTTACTCACATACTTTCTCTCTTATTTTTTTTGTTTTTTTAAATTGAATAAAAGGGTGTGAAATAGGGGAAGAGAAGGACATTCATTGCATGAGAGAGGGGAGAGATAAGAGGAGAGAGATTGTGAAAAGTAGGTGAGGGAAGAAGAACACTCCACACACCCTAAGATATTATATCATTATTATTAAAGTATCGTTATTTGTATTAACATAACTATTGTCTCACGATCAACTACTTTTAAACTTAGAACAACACCACACGGACACTCATTCCTTGTTAAAGAAAGAATATTAAATAAATAAAAAGATAGAATTGAAATGAAAAAAAGTCTGCATGTTAATATATTAGAACACCATATATGAAAGAACAATAGAATACAATACAATAGATATTAAATATATACTAGACCCATGCTCGCGCGATGCGTCGGCGATAGTGGCGGCGGTAGTGATGTGGTGGTGAATGTAAAAGTAATTGATGTAGAAGGGGTAATGTAGTTATTTTAAAGGTTGAGAGATCTATATTGTAAATTATTTCATTAAGGGTATTATAGGTATATTAGGCCATTTCCAATGGAGAATACAGTTTGCCCAAGCAAACCGGCAATACGTCAACAAACTGTTCCAACACACTGAACCAATAAACTGAACTTATTTTGTCTCCAACCCAGCATATTAAAACTCAGTTTGTCCATGCCACATCATCATCTATATTAAATTAAATAATACGCTATTATATATATATATATATATATATAAAGACAAAGAATAATAAAATATATATATAAACATTGGCCCACATATGTTCAGTTTGCAGGACAACAAATTGGATGAGCAAACTGGCTGGCATTTCGAACCTACAACGGCGGCAAACTGAAACCCGGTTTGCCCGGCGGTTTGCAAACTGGGACCATGAACCCATTGGAGATAGCCTTAGTTGGAGATGTTTAAATTAATGAAGAAAAGGTAAGGACATTTTAGTCTTATCAATTCATCTTTTGAGAATTTGAGAGAGGGGGTTCCCTTTTTATATAGTATTATAGATTATAGATAAATATATGCCTAGTAGGCTTAGAAAATTCCTTTAAGAAATGTCATTACGAATTGCCCGAAATCATAATTTGTCAATTTTTTCATTTATTACAATTAATGCACCATAATTAAATGACATAATCAACATTGCAATCAAACCAAGATTAACGGTGTGTAAATTAGCACTACACAATTTTGAACTTCACACAAACAATTCAACATGACTAAATCCATGTTTTCCTTCTCGTATGTTGTATTTCTCTTGTTTATAGTTTTTATTCAAAAGACGTGTTTCAAATTGCACTCCAGCTCATCATACAATGGTGAGTGCCACGGGTGGAATACATTGTTTTAATCGGGTTTGCGTTACCGCAGAGTGACATCTTCAAGGAAAAACCCCACAAGTATGTCATTCATACGGGTCGAATCCATGATCTGTAAGAAAAACCCAAATGCACCCGTTAGCCATGTTGACTTCATTTGCTTTCTCTTGTTGATAGATAATTATGTATCTTTAAATTCTCTTTTCTTGATTAAAAGTTTTGTAGAATAAGTTCACAATACTTTTTAAATTTTTTTTAAAAACTTGTGTCTCTAGAAAACATAGTAACTAAATGTTGGATTTTTTTTTGTTTTTAATCGAAGGATGCTATTGGTTAATTAGAAGTTTTTTTCAAATGACTTTTCTAAAGTTGTTATTATTAGCGTTTTGATGATGAAAGGCTAGGTTTTGAGCTGTCACTAAAGTTATTAAATGGTAAAAAATCATTTTTTTTCCTATTTTTTTTTTTTTGAAAAGTAACTTTTATTCACTTAACCTCCCGTCAATTACGGGACGATAACACACTATATAACATTATATTACATTAAAGGGTTTAATCATTAGTTCATCAACGTATTTTTTAATTATGAACAAAAAAGTTTATGTGCAATCATGTACAAAAAAAAGTTTATTAATTGAATACGTGGGCTAAAAAGTTTGTTTGAATTAGGATGGCATCCGTGGGGAAGTGTATACCATGAGCTTGATCAATCATCCAAATTTGTTACAACATACTGTTCTTTTACAGCAAACCCCAACCTTTGAGTCGTTATGTCCTATATGGCTGGTGAATCATATGTCTTCACATAATGAAATCATCTTTTCTAGACGATTTTGAGGAATCCGTTATTGTTACATTACTTAAAAAGGTTTTTAAAGCATTGGTTTGATCACTGGATCACCAACGTATTTTTTTTTGTACATGGTTGAACCGTAAACTTTTTTATTGATATATGTTCCCTAAAAACTTTTAAAATTTGTACATGATTGGTACTTTTGTTGAACCGGTCAACAGGTCACCCAAGTACCAACCATGTACATATTTAAAAAGTTTGTAGGGAACATATATTAATAAGAATATTTATCGTGCAACCATGTACAAATGAAAAGGTATGTATGTTGACGAGCCGGTGATTAATCCCTACATCATACATGCATATACCAATCAATCCAAGTAATCGATCTATTTCTAATTTTATTCCTATACCAAAGAAAGCTAAGCCATTTCACCTCTACAATTTTTTGTGGACGGACCTTCAAACCATTGAATCTGTTTTCATTTCTTCTTTTCCAGATACACTAGCTAGCAGTTACAATTATACCTTCAGAACCATCTGCTGTTGCCTTCCAATCCCCATATATCTATGGACCTCAACTAAATCTTTGACATTAAAACAATAAATTGGACCAAATTTGCACCAATTACTAACACCTTGCCATACCACAGTTGAGACCCAAGACTCGGCACCTTCTCCACAAAACGACATCCTCAAACGACATCCAATTATCAATTAATATTTCTAACAAAATTATACAACTTTTTAAGATTTATGTAATAATCTTTAAGGCTGTTAGCATCAACAACCTTATAACTATAATATTATGCAAAGAATCAAAATGTAGACTAGTGATTTTTGGTGCTATACTAATACTTCTTATCCAAAGGGATGAGATAGCCATTTGTAGTTTATTATACTTGATTATTCAAATTTTATATTTCATCCACCCAAAATAATTATTCTTTATATTATTTTAATACATCACCTAAATTACTTATCTCATTGAACATGTCATTCTACTGGTCAGCTAAAGATCAAAATACACATACGCACATACACACGTAAATATATAAATATATATATATATACCATAATCTCCTTCCTTGTTCATAATCATACCTTAACAAAAACCATTTTTCTCTCATTTTCACACACCAAAAACATACATGGCTTTTATATCAAAAATAGATTCATCTAACTCAAACACAGAAACTATACAAGAAATCATGAAAACATACAAATCACTTCCACCAAGGCCTACTATTGAAGAGCTTGAAGCAGCCATATCTGTCATTAAAACAGTCAACACTGAAGAAAAACAAAAGCTTCATGAAATCTCTACACAAATATGTCCACAGGATACACCACCAGAACTTTTTTCTATACTTAAAAAAGTCAGACAAAATATGGTCTTGTTTCAAAGCCAAGAACAAAGAAAAGAGGCTTTGTATGTTGTAGAATTTGATCAAGTTTATCAAACTTTTGATGAGTTGATACAGAAAGCTTCTAAGTGTATTCTTGGAGATACCCAGTTGGAGAAAGATGATGATTTGAAATACCCAGTTGTTAGTTCTGAAAAAGAAGTAGTTGTGATAAGTGATGAAAGTTTGTTGGTTTCTAAAAAGATTAATAAAGCTGAAAGCTTTAGAGGTTTAGTCAAGAGTTCTTCAACAAAAGAAACCAATTTTGCCACAGGTTTGTACAAATATGTTCTTTATGCAAATCTACTTATTGGATTAGACCAATTTTTTTTTTCTTCTCAAAGTATGAAAAAAATGAAATATCTTGAAGTAGAACCTATAAGATCTTTTTTATGGTTTGTTTGTTCAAATTATAAACTGAAGGACACATAATCATACCAATGGGCCTTAGTTTGGTCTAGACTAACTGACTAGATGTGACCCATTAATCAAAAGGTTGTGGGTTCAAGTCTTTTGACTTTTGGTGAGACAATATATTGATGTAGATAGTAGGTGGTTAAGAGTGTAAGCAAGCCTTTCAAAACATAGTTTTTTTTTTCCAGCTGGTGTTAATTTGATTGTACTGGATATGTGTTTGTGTTTTTGGTGTTTGTATGTGAAATATTTGAAGCATGACTTTTAGTTTTGATTTTGAAGGTGTAGAAGAAAATGAGAAATTGAGTTTGATGAAAGTAGCAGCCTTGATTGAAACCATAGCCAAACAAGGTGGAAAAGCTCTTGATCTTCAATCAAAATTGATGGAAAACATAGAATGGCTTCCTGTATCAATTGGAAAACTTTCAAACATCACTGAACTTAATCTTTCAGACAACAAACTCATGTCTCTTCCATCCTCCATCACCGATCTAACCGCGCTAACAAAGCTTGATGTCCACTCAAACCAACTTACCAACCTGCCCGATTCATTTGGCCAACTTGTCAACTTACTAGACCTTGATCTCCATGCAAACCAATTGCAGTCCCTCCCCGAATCATTTGGGAATCTTTCAAACTTGATCAATCTAGATTTAAGTTCAAACCATTTCACTCATTTGCCAGACCTCATAGGAAACTTATCCTCTATGCAAATATTGATTGTCGAAACAAATGATCTTGAAGAACTTCCTTACACAATTGGAGCATGTTCTTCACTTGTGGTACTCAAACTAGACTTTAATCAACTAAAAGGACTTCCTGAGGCAATTGGAAAACTAGAGTGTTTGGAGATACTCACTTTGCACTATAATCGGGTATGCAAACTGCCTACAACAATGGCGAATCTTGCTAAACTAAGGGAGCTTGATGTTAGTTTCAATGAACTAGAAGGAATACCCGAAAGTCTTTGTTTTGCAACCAATTTGGAAATACTCAACATTGGTAAGAACTTTGCTGATATGACAGCTTTACCTCGATCAATTGGTAATCTTGAAAACCTTCAAGTGCTTGATATAAGTGGTGATCAAATAAGATTTTTACCCGAATCATTTGGGTTATTATCGAAGCTAAAAATTTTCAGAGCGGACGAGACCCCTCTCGAGTTTCCTCCAAAAGAAATTACCAAGCTTGGGGCTCAGGTAAGATGAGTGTGCACCATGGTCATTTTTCGGTTCTATTGGTGTTAATCTGTTAATTAATTGTGAATTTTAAACAAGATGGTTCACATTGTTTATTCTTTCAGGCTGTCGTGGAATACATAGCTGATTTGGTTGCCAAGAGAAATGTCAAACCTCAAGAAATAAAGAGAAAACGTAAGGGATTTTGGTCATGGATTTGCATGATCTTTTCAGGTTGAAAAAAATATATTTATGCACATAGTTTTCTCTTTTGTAAATTGAAAAAAACAAAACAATACAAAATAACCTTATTGTATTCATTGCAAAAAGTAAGCTTAAAGTCTAAAAAAGTGGACATGAAAGTGATTGTAATATCGCATTTTCTACTTACAATAGATTAAAAAACTCATCAAGTTTGTATAAAAATTAAACTTGGGATCGATTGTGTATACATATTGTGTTTATTGTACAAAAGTTACATATATGTAAAGATTTGTTAATTTGGTTTTTTATTTATTATTTGTATAGTACATTTTTGTCATGTAATTTAACAAACAAAATATTCATCTTTCTTTATGTGTTAAAACTTATCTACTATAATTTATATATATAAGCATATGCCAAACTGTCAATTAAAATTGTTTTGAATCATGCATATTAGATAATTCTTATATCAAAATAGGGGTTCTAATCATATGAAAAGTAGAAAAATATTAAAAATTAAGGGACAAATCTCATCAACATATTTTCTCCATCTTCTTATTCCCTTTCTTTCCTCCCGTCACCACCACCATCACTGTTCTAATGCCTCCGCCGCCACCACCAGCCTTCTTTCCCGTTGCCACCGTCGTCGCCACCACCATCGTCGCCGCTGAAACTGTGATCCGAAGCGGACTCTTCCCTTAAGGGTATTATTAAAGGGTAACTGGTGGGAGTGATAGGTTATAGGGGGTGATAGGTCATAGGGGTGATCGGTGATGGGGTGATATACCTGACGGGCTCCGCCTTTAGCCGCCATGGCTCCGCCATGTACTGACCGGCAGATGGTGGTGGCGGCGGATGGTGGTGGCGGCAAATGGTGGTAGTAGTGGCGGCAGTCGGCAGATGGTAAGAAGGGCAAGAAAAAAAAAAAGAAAGGAAAATATTTTGGCTGAGATTCGTCCTTTGATTTTCAACTTAATTATGGTTTTCAAAGAACATTTACCATCAAAATTTAATGTTATTTGAAAATTATCTAGTGAATTAGATAAAATTATTTCAATTTTTAGAGAGATGACATAAGTTATGGTTGAATTTTACAATATATAGTTATTAGAATTGATGGCTATTATATGATAGTGATCAGATTAGTTGACCTTATGAACTTATAATTCGGTTGCTCTTATCCGTACATATTTTAATGAGTCTCTACTTTGAATATTCTTATTTGGTAAAGTCTACCAAAGGTCGATTCTGTGCTTTTCAATGATTTATTTGTTTTCTTAAGATAAGATAAGAGGCGGGATACGGAATATTAAGAATAAGAAGATTGGGCACTATATACGAAGTCAATTTTCTATATTTAGAAATAAAACTACACAACATATCATACAATAATATATAACACATATTTACAAAATTTATTTCAAAACTAGGTTATACCCATCCGTTGGACGGACTATATAAATAATTAATAATTACTTGTTATTATTGCTTATAATACTTACGAACTTTTAAATATTAAATAGTCACTACAAAAGATGGATTATGTACTATCTATCACTAATAACATGTATAACCATATAGATCTAATGGAAAAAGTCGAGAAGAAAAACTAACTATACTATTCACCAACAAAAGGAAAAAACTTCATAATGGAACACTTAACAATAAACATACATTCCAATAATCCAAAATACTATACTATAAATTACTATATAGAAAAGATAATACGCTATTAGAAAAAACGAATTACAAAGTAATTATAGTATCTAACATTTAACAACAATAACAGTATGTATATTTTTGGGTAGAACGGGTTAAATAAAATGGGCTTTTAGAAGTTGTCAAACGTATGTTTAAATAAGGTTGTGTTTTATCTCAAATGGTAATTAACACCCGGTTAATATTATTAGTTTTGTTCAAAGATTTAGATTATTCTTTTTTGTAGTATTTTTTTTTTATACCTTTTTATCATGATTAGCAGATTAATTACTTAACTTTTAAAAGGGATAAAATAAGTATTTGTCGGTCAATTTGAGCCCTCCCATTCAACCCGTCCCAAAAATGACTTCTTGTTAAAACTGGTTTCCAACATGTCCATCTTGCCACCTCTGTCTTGGGTTGAGGTCAAAATGTTTAACTTATACTTGAAAAAGGAGTTGGTAATGGGTCAAGAAAGGTCCTAGTTGTAACTTATAACTTGTACCTGATGCACCAAGAAAGAAAGAAAGAAAGAGAATTTCACATGTTGGCAGATATGAGTCCTGCACCTAAAGTGTAAGCAATCAAACAACAAAAAATACGAAACCTTTCATTCTGACATTTTATCGATTACCTATGACATAAAAGATTAACCATCTTCAACATGGAGTAAATCCGTGTAACCTCAAATGGATACCTTTGAAAGTTTCCATTAATTTAATTGTAGACCCCATAAACTACCCTTCAGTTTTGAAATAAAGGGTGCCTTATGATATTGACATAACATAATTCAAATCACCATAAAGACAATATCACATTTTAAAAGTTACTGCTTTTGCACACCATTTATTTGAGACATTACATCAAACACTTAGAAGATATCACCCATCCTGCATAAAAAGAAATTTAAAAAAAAACAAAAACAAACCAAAGAAATAGAAATGTCATTGTTTTATGCATATCTATATAAGGATTAAATAAGTTGAATACATAGATTGAAAACTTATATAAGGATTAAATAAGTGGAAGCTTATGAATCAAATTACTAACAAAAAAAAAAGAAGAAAAGTAAAGAGATATAGATCAGAAATTGCATAGATGAAAACTGATATTGAAACATGAAAATCATTTTGACTATCGAGCAACGACCAAATCTATTAGAAATGGAATTGAAATTTGAATTTGAAACACGATCAAAAATTAGTATGACGGATAAATCATGATCGCTATTAACAAATTTTAGTAATTTATTTGAATGAGTTTCGCCAAATTGGCTACTGATTTGCTAATACCAGAATGAAAGAAAATATAGTAAGAATGGAAATGTTAAAGATTTGATAAAATCTACTAATTGTTTAAACGGAGGCGGTGTGTAATCCATAGGGAGGTGGTGGTGATATACTGATATGTATGAATCTGTATATTTATTCTATCTATAAATAAATATTTGTTTAGGAATAGCAAAAAATAAATAAAACTGTTGTTAGATGAAGCGGCCGTCTGGGTTACTTTGAAACCTGAGGTGGTGGTTTCAATTCCCGACTATCTCAGTTTTATTTTAGTTTTTTCACTTTAAAGTGAAAGCAAAGCTATATACATGTGGCAGGTGAGGTGTCAAACTTCTAGAGCACAACGATAAGAAAGCGACACGTAAAACAAAAACTGACATGTCGAGCTCGGAG
>JAOXNX010000028.1:18812847-18833478 GCA_028566075.1 Solidago caesia
GAACTACATATAAGATAGGGGTAGCCCGGGCTACGGGTCCGTTAAATTTTTGTAGTTTAACTTTTTTGAAAAATGATGTATCTTCTATTGGTGCTACGGGTCCAATAAATATGGGATACCGGTCAATGTAATTAATTTCAAACTTTGGAAAGATTTTCTTATCAATAAAACGTATAAAGATGTACTTGTGCAACTAAATGTGAAATGAAAGCTACTAAAAGTGTCAAAAAACTCTTAAAACCCGTTAAAAATAGCCAAATATCCTTAAAAATTGCTAAAAATCGTAAACATCTGGTTGTTATCGTTATTTTACGCCGATACAAGGCCATGGAAAAAAATTTGTGCTACGGGTCACTTTCAATCCTGGTTCCGCCACTGGTCTTGGGCTTCCATAAGTGGCATGAGTTTTTTTCACTTTTTTTGTAATTCTTGTAGTTAAAGTTTCTGGATGGATCTAGTATGTGTTATTTTGTAGTATTGCTAGATTTGTAATTGTACCTTTTGACTTCTACCATCTTGCTAGTTGTTGTTTTATTTTATTAATAATACTCTGTTGTCGTTCAAAAAAAAATCTTATTTTAATTTATATAAACTAAATCTCATAAGTTGTATATATTTATAAGATAGGAAAGTATAATTTTTGGTAAAATTGACCTTAAGTTAAATTTAATAAATTATATAGATTTTTTAGATAGAAAGTCCAATTTTAAGTAAATTGATCTTAATTTAAATAAAACTAAAAATGTACCCGTATAATGCTTAGTGGTGGATATTTTTTTCAAAAATTTAAATTGTAGTGCACATAAAATGCATAAATTTCATTTATTACATGTGCCAAAAGGTGATGATGGCTGCAGCCTGCATCGTCGACCGCAGGTTCTAGATTGTCTAAAACACGGATATATAAAAAATGTGTTTGTTATTATTGTTATAATATTTAAAATGAAAATTATTATGTAAATTAATATGTAAATAATATAAACAGTAAATGATAAGATAAAAAGGAAATACTTAAATTTTCAAAAATTAAGACAACAACAAATGAATTATAAGATAGTACAGATTATAGAGATTTTTAAGATAGGAAAGTTTACTTTTAGGTATACTAAACTTCTAAATAATCAGTTGAAAAAATAAAAACTCTCCTTAGTTAATTGAGTAAGGACAATTATCTTTTATTAATATTAAGATATATATTTATATGTGTGTGTGTATGTATACACTCACTTATAAAAATTTGTCTAAGGGTTGTTAAATTATTTAAATTTTAGATATACGAAATCTCTAATGTAACCCTATAACTTATGTCTTAATTAATATCTAACTTATTTAGTCAAACTTTCTATTTATGTAATTAACTCATTTAGTATATAGCAGGTTCATGTATTTTGTATCGCAAATCTATAATCTATAATATTATATAAAGCATCACCCCCTGTTTTTTCCTCAAAAAAACAATTGATTTACTCAAATTACCCCTCTTTTTTATTTATTAATTTAAACATCTCTACTTAATATACATATAATATCCTTAATGAAATAATTTACAACATAGATCCCCCAACTCCTAAAATAACTACACTGCCCCTTTTACATCAATTATCTTTACATTAATAACCACACCACCGTCGTCACCACCACCACACTGTCGCCGTTACTACCATCGTCGTCGCATCATGCGGGCATGTGTATAGTATTATTTAATTAATTCACTACATCTTTATTGATAAAAATTGTTTTGCATTTGCTGATACTATGTCGTGGGTCCACCACTACCTCTAATTAACTACGTACATTATATTTTTGTAAACTAGTGATAACATGCAATATAATAGCAAAGGTCAAGGTTTAAATCTTATTTAATGTCCCTTTAAAAAAAAGTTACATGATTTACCTTTACTCATGTTGGCTGCGAGATCAAAAACAGAGCAAGTAGAAGGACTAGAGGGTGTTCAATCCCCTCCGACCAACAAAACTTCTTATATAATTTTTCATTTAAAATAGTTGAAATTAATATTACTTTTTTCATTCAGTCATTCCTAAAAAAAATTAACTTTTCTTTAGGTGAGCTTGTCCAAGCCCCTTTTCATCAATCGACTCCTAACGTACTAAGGAGTGCGGTACTTCCTATCGATCCATCACTCTTCGTATCACATCTGAGAACGCTTAATTAATTTATAAAAGACAAAAAAAATTTAAAAAAATTATTGTTTGTGAATAGAAACAAATCAAAATTAAACTTTTTTTTGGCTTATCAAAATCAAACATTGCTTAATAAGTATCTAAAATACTAAGTCAAGGGAATGTATAGTATTGTAATCATGCTAGAAATAGCTAGTGATTGAAAAAGTCGAAACTTTTATTTAATATATCTGTCCATATATCGTCAAATTAACTGAGATGCTTTGTGTACACTCAAAATGCCTTTATCGAGTATCGACAACCTTTAGATATTTGTTAGTTGCTATGCATATCGAACATGCCAGAGTGTCCGATCCTAATTAAGATCCCACTAGTCCAAATAGTAATTGGATTCCGTACATAAGAGGATCCTACAGTGGGATCGCAAGTTTTTTTTTAGGATCATTACATAGGTTCAAGCAACGATCCGATCCTACGAGATAGCCTAGCTAATTTTGTGAGTCATTATCACTTAACATGTACATTATTCTTTAATGTGCCAACTGCCAAGTCTTAAACGTATAGATTATATGTTGATTTCATACTATAATAATGTTAGTTTATATTTTATGTATTTTTAAAAATAATTGTAGGTTTTGAAGTAGAAGAGGGAAGGATCATAATTGACCATTCGAAATCGTAGATTGATACTACATCTTTTGGGTGTGTATTTTGTAGGATCCCGATCCGATCCTATGATCTTGATCCTACAAACACATAAACGATCCTAGCTAGGATCCGGATCTTGATAACCTTGGGATTTATCAACCATATATGGATGGTTGGTTTCAAGTTTACACAAGCTAAAACTTACGTTGGTAAGTTAATGAAGCTATCTTGCAATTTATTTGGGTAAAACACGATAAAGGCAAGGGTGTCTGTCGATTGAATATGAAGTTTCTAACGCTCATCCCATTTTAGATTCAAATTTGTTATAATTAATAATACTTAATAATAACCTGAAGATTATAGAAGATGGATCAAAAAGTTGCATTATGATTTTAGATTTTGAAAGGATAACCATACCAGATGTTATAATTGAATAACCATACAAATCTAAGTGATCCCTAGCCAAAGGCGGCTTTAGAGGGTGGGCAAGGGGGTCAAATGTCCACCCTGAAATTTAAATTTTGTCATAGATTTTTTAAATTTATATGGATTTTTTAAATTTTCCTATAGGTTTTTAAAATTTTGCCCACCTTTGGATTTTTTTCTCCATGGATTTTAAAATTTTGCCCACCCTTGAATTTTTTTCTGGTACCGCCCCTGTCCCTAGCCAAGACGGATGAAGTAAACAAGATCTATCTTAGTGGCCCTCACTCTTGTATGGTGAAATGGAGTTGCTGTTCTAAATACGTTGTTCCAAAAAAAGTAAACAAGATCTAAATAATTAGAGAAAGACATCACTAAGAAGATTAAATTGTCGATGCATAAATTTTCTACGTTAACAAAAGGTTACGTAGATCCTTCTTTAGGGTTAATTAGTAGTTATCTTTTGATTAATTAGTTACACGATCCGAAGTTTAATCTTAAAAAAATGTTTATCCCTGGAATTAAAATGAGATATCCTTTTTATATGTCTGAAATTTATGATATTAAGGAGATTTTAAATTAAGATTACAAGTCCTATGTGGTAGACTGTCGACCAAACCCACTAAGGCTTTGGATTAGATTTATCCTTCTTGAAAAAGAGAAAAAGATATTTCTTGTAATTTTATAGTAGACCGAATATCTATCTCTCACTACATACTCACTTTATTGGTTGATTATGGTTAATTTTTATTTCTTTTAATTTCTGGCCAAAAGTTGAAATCGATCTTTAGCTCATTTGCCCCAACATACATCGATAAAACATTATTTTAACTTACATGTCAGTCAATATTTATAGAAGAAAAACCGAGCTCATAAACAAGAATTATTTTTACTAGCAGCGGCTTCCAAGATTTATCATGATATTCGTTGTTTTACTTTTGTTTCGACGATTTTTGGCATCTTATGAGTTATGACAATGTGAATAAAACGAGATAAGACCTAATCAATCATTTTTATTTTATTTTTGGCTTAGTATTTTAAAATGCAAGAAACTTTACACGTTTTATCATAGTGGGTATTCAACTTTAATTCTGTGCATTGTATGTAAGTAACTTGTTATTTTGATCAAATCATGTAATATATTTACTTGCACCAATCAAAAACTTGCACGTGGCAACTCATATGGTTTGCCATGTATACACTTTTACATGATTCGATCAAAATAACAAGTTACTTAATACAATGCACAGGATTAAAGTTGGATACTCACTATGACAAAACGTGTAAAGTTACTTACATTTTGAAGTACTAAGCCCAAAAATTTTTAATATTTCAAAAAACACCCAGTCAATCTTAATTATACTCTATTCTCACGTTTGTTTTTAAAAAAAGGTTTAATCACTGTATCACCAACGTATTTTTTCTTTTGTATATAGTTGTACATTGAACTTTTTTTATTAATTTATATGCCCCACAAACTTTTTCCTTCGGTACATGGTTACATGTTAAATTTTTATATTGATATATATGCCCCACAAAGTTCCAATATTTGTACATGATTCATACGTGGTTGGCCAATATTTGTATTTAGTTCATACATGGTTGACCAATATTTGTGTGGCATATACACCAATAAATAAATTTTAACGTGCAACCATGTACAAAAGAAAAAGTACGTTGGTGATCCAGTGATTAAACTCTTAAAATAAAGGAAAAGAAAAAAAAAAGATAAGTGAATAGAAAAGAAAGCGTTTCACTTCCTTTCTTCCAAATCATCCCAAAAATGAAAGGAATGATTTTCAACTAAATTTATTAAAATCTTCAATTCATTTCATTTCCTTTGACTTCCTTAATTACAAAAAACTCAAGAAAACAAAAAGTTATGAGATCTCTTAACTTCCTTTCCTTTATTTATCAAAAAAATTCAAGAACATAGTGTTAATCTTTACAGCTTTAAAAATATGTAATCATTACCCAGTTTATCAATAAGATTATATATATAGTTTCAATCAAATGAGAACACATTTAAAATAAATACAGTGTGAGAACACTCAAAAACTTCATTTTAAAGCATTATAAGACCATGAAATTAACATAATGTATAACTAATTATCATTATTTAAGTGTTTAACAACACGTTAATCCTTCAAAATTGATAAAATCACATTTTTGTTTTATGCATCCAATGGATGCATCCACATCAAATTTATGAATATTCATTTTCCAACAAATAACGAAAATCTGCTTTGATCCATCAATTTATTTTAAAGTGTGTTCGACAAATTTATGAATCTTCATTTTTCCACAAATAATGAAAATCTGCTTAATGCAAATGCATTAATTTGATGAATTTTTGATGCAAAAAACATTAATTCTAAGTGTTCTTACCGTTCTTATTTTAAAGTGTTCTTACTGGAATGTTACTTTATATATATATATATATCCATCAAAGTCTCTTTTAATTGATCAAAATATGAAAATGGACATTTATTTTGAGATAACTAAAATAGAAATGTGGACATTTAACTTGAGACGGATAAAGTATTTAAAAAGACTTTAACACACTAATATTTTTGGTGATTTGTGTATGGCTTACGTACGACTCGATTATCTTGGGATATATAATGCTTTTATAACAAATGCACATAGAGAAACACATGTAGAAACTAATATAAAATACAAAATATTTCATTACAAATAACAAAAAAAAAGAAAAAAAAGATGTAGAAATTTAATGTGCAAATTTAGTATCCAATTGCAATAAAAGGTGAAGAAGGAGAAGAAGAAGAAGGAGATGGCCATAATTGTGCATTTTTGACCTTTGAAATGCTTGAAAGAACACTTAAGGGAGTAACATCTCCAATCACTGTAACCTTCTTTGATTCCAAGTCTATATGAAATGATTTCACTCCTGCATATATATTGGAACACGAAAATGTTTAACGGAAGATTAACTGTTTTACCAATTGTCGCAAAGTTATTGTGTTTGTGTATAGTAAAAATATAACTTTTTTTTAACTAATCAAATATTATTTTGAAATTTTATTAACTTTATTACGGATCGAGTTTAAAATAAGTAATGTAATTGTTACTTCAAACAAAAGGAAGTCAAATAAAAGTCATATCATATGGTCAAAAAGATGGATCATGTCATATGATCAATATAATTATATACTACTCAGATTTTACTTTATTTTTTGTGAAGAAATATCTTTAACGTATTATTGTAGATTAAAATAATATTCATAATGTGTCACAAAATTTCTTTTTACAAAAGAGCCAGAAATTTTTATCTTTTTAAAAATATGTTATTTATTAACGTATGCCATTATTTACTAGCTAGACATGGTCCACAGATATTACGTTTCAATTATGTATGTTTAGCTTAATTAAAGAGTGTAGCTAAGAAAAATGTATACTATAGATCGACTGATCGAGTACTACTGTAATTAACTTCTCATTATTTTTCTGTTATTTGTTATAACCATAAATTAGTACAAAACTTTATATGTGATTCACCAATTTTCTTTATATGTGTTATAATATCTTAAAATGACCAATTTTCTTTATATGTGATTTACCACAATAACTGTAAAATTTATGCCAATTAACAATAACTTTCAAAAAGATATTAGCGAAAGAGAAATAAAATGAGGATATTTAAAAAACTGGTTTTATTCATTTAATTTAGATAAATGTACTTTATCATACATTAATTATACTTACTTTTAATCCACAATTAAACAAATATATATATTATATGCTGCAGAAATAAATATACCTTCCATTCTTGAAATATGTTTTCTTACTTTCCCTTCACAACCCTTGCAATGAATCGACACCCTCAATTCCACAACCTGCACGAACCATATCAAATGTACTGTTACCATATATTTTATTTTTAATTTTTAATTATAGTTTTATTAGAAGAGCAATTTCAGGATATAAAATTGTTTGTTTTATTTTCTGTCTATAATAAGCACTAATAATGTATTTTATTTCAGTTATATTTTTTTAGTTATATTTAAAGATAAGATTCGAATTGTCGAATCTTTGAGTTTGAGAAAGTACGGACAATATTAATCTGTCATTCATTCTTTAGTTTACATAATTCAATAAAACTATATTCAACTTTATAATTATTCTATCGAAGTAAATAGATCCACAATCAAAGAGCTACTTTAACCTGAATTTTTTAATACTGTAACGCTCTATAAAAAGCCAAGTTTTGGCCTCTTTTTTAGTTTATGTTAATTTTAAAACACTAGCTAGGCTAGGCAGATTCAGATAATAATTTTTAAAAAACCATTATCTCCACAACAAAATATATATTCCCATTCAAATTTTACTTTCGTTTCTTTTACCACAACGTACATTATATTGAAAAAAAGTTTTGTAAATGTTTCATTTTTAAACTCAAAAAATCCTATTTTAATCTATATAACAACAAAATCATGCACAAGAAAAAATAAATATATGTACAAAAAGGGGTTTTTGTTAATAACAACTCGTACAACTATTAAAAAAAATCATATGTATTAATTACATTCAAAGACAGATTTCAATATATTTAATATATTTGACTTATACATTTAATACAGTTAATATTTTTTTTAAATTACGTCTATTTATTGAAATCCTTCATTTCATAAAAAAGTTTGAGTCCAGTTAATGCGTATAATTCTTTTCATTGAGAACCTTCATTATAAAAGATGATAAATATATCATCAATGATGATAAATATACACAGATATACTTATACCATTTTTCATATGAGAAAATTACAAACACGACTCTCCTTTTGTGAGTAAAGAACAAACCTGGTCACGAGAACGGGTCGACCTTGAAGATATCAAACGGGGGGACTCCACGGTCGAACCTAATCGAATGGACGATGATCTAGACTTAACCAAAGCAGGAGACTCATCACCTCTAGCTGACGGTCTAGACGACGACAAAGACTTCTTGATCACTGGTGAATCATCATGTTGATATTCTGGCCAAACTGGTTCACTAACTACTATTGCACCTTTGTTACAAACACTACTAGATTCCTTCAAATTGTCGAAAAATATAGGATTGTTATTTAAAAGATATCTAGAAGACGAACCACGAGTATTATTTCTATCAATCAACTCAGCACTACTTTTTCTTCTTGCCACCATAGCACCCTCGTCGACATTTCTAGTAACATGAACGTTTTTTAGGGTTGTAGTGGTGGCTGATGATGTGCTTTTTCGGTTTTTTTGTAAGTAAGCAGTGTAGGGTTTAGGGTCAATATGTTGTTGTGAAGTACAAGGGATTGTTGGTGTTTTAAACTTAGGTTTATCACCAAAATCAAATTGATAATGGTTGTTGTAATAGTTATGGTGACGATGGTTTATCGGCCTTGGGGTGGTCGAGCCACCGCCACGTCGAACCATGGCATGTTGGTTCATGGTTGTGCATATGGCTGTGGAGGCTGGTGATGCACAAAAAAGTTCTGCTGTTTTGATCTTCATTGTTAGTGTTTTTTGGAAGTATGGTTTGTGTGAGAATGTAGAGTGTGGTTGATGTGATTATAAAGTGTGAGATGGAATTTTGAAAAATGGAAAAGATTATATAAATAGTAATAACTAATAAGAGATGATATATAAATGGACACCTCATGACTAGACGTGATGATGTATATATTTCCATGGTCCTAAAAACAAAGCCAAAAGGAGAGGAAATAAAAGGCAATCATGTTTATTTTTAGACTGCGTGTTTCATGATTGTTTATCCATTTCCACAACAATTCAACCAAAAAATATTGTTTGAATTAATGGATTGAGAAATTGGGTCAATTTTAATTTACTTACTGATAAATGTGTTACTATAGTAAGTCACAAAGATGTGTTTATTTTAAACTTAATACGTAAAGACTAACTTAAATTTGTTGCTTAATCAATTAAGTCATTGATTTTTAATATATTTTTTATAAACCGTTTGTTAAGCACATAAAACCAATCATAATACTGTTTAACCTATACAAACTATATTTATTTAGATAGATACTTAATCCAAACATCACTTAATGAATAAACCTGACTATGAACTAGAATGCTTCGACGCGAATAAAGTATTAGGTAAATTTGTTTCATTCTATGTAACATTTGATGAATATAGTTGATAATCTTTTGATTAGTTATGTGTTAGTATTTCATGAATTATTATTTGTTCTTCGATGTCTTAGTTTACTAGTAAACTACTTTGATAATCGAATCCAAATTCAAGTCTCACAACCCTTTACATGGTTGTTATCAAATCAAGTCAACCCATAAAATGTTGTCTTTAGCTTGCATACTTGCACAAATATATCAACCAATTAAGCGGTTGTAAGCCAAATTTTGGGATACTAGGTTCTGTGATTTCGCTCCCCGTGCAAAGTTACTCTCAATCTAACTATGTGTTGACACCCAGGTTTTACGGCCACAAGGCGGGGGTTTAATTATTGGCTTAGACTTTGTGGGGTTTTTCTTGGAATGGAGATACATGATGAGTGTTGGCTACCCAGCGCTGTCTGCGTTCATGGGCATATGTGTCGTCTTTCGCCATTGGGTTACCCAGGTAGCCGGACTTAATCTAATTACAATATAATATTATTTACAAAATCAAATAAATCATTAATATCTTATATTTATCATTAAATAAACAAATAATAAAATAATAGGACTAGGCTATTCATTAGAGATGGAGATCCTCTCAAGTTGAAGCAACTTGACTAGTCAAGTTGGAGGATCTTCAACCCTTGGATTAAAATCAAGAGTCAAGATTCAAAGATCAAGTTTGAATTTTGACTCTTGATTTTAATTCAATGGATGAGGATGCTTTAAATTACCTATCAAGTTACTTCAACTTGAGAGGATCTTTATCTATTTATTAGGACTACGAAGCCAACTTGTTAAAATATTTATACACACCATTCTCAATTTAAGGTATCATATCATATCATAAAACATATTTTATAAAATTTTATTACCAAAGTTAATTATAAGTTTTTCTCTTATAACTTTTAAAATGTAATTTTTATAAAACTTTGAATATATTATTGTGACGTGCTTACTGTGACCTACTTTTTTTATATAATATTTATTTAAAGTTGGATCAAATATTCTATTCTAAAAGATATAAGAGAAAAATAAATTTTTTAAAATTAATTAAATTATTTTTATATTTTGATTCGACTCAGTTTTGAATAAATGTTTGTTAGGACCAGGATTCGCTGATGGTGACTTGGTCGCTGATCGAAGTGTTTTCGGCGAGCCTTCAGCGAGCCATTTAAAAAATGATGTGTTGATCTTATTCACATTTTATAAGTCAAATATAGGCGGGAAGGTCACATGACTGACATGCAACAGGTTATGTGACTTATTTTTATCATATTTGAGATAAATCCAAGAATGTGTAAGTCCTTTCACATGTTTCTCTTTCACCCGAAATGACAAAAGAACAAGAAGACAATTCAGAAGTATTAATTGTCGATGTACTCCGTCAATGGAATGTTGACAACTTTTTTCACATCAACATCCACATCTCGAAGGCTGTTGCCTCTTCTCTACTTATAAAAAACAACACTTGGCAAAGACATTCCTCTTGTTGGTCCAAAAAATGACTAAGTGTATTTTTTTTTGTTTTGCATTTTACTAAGTGTATTTGTAAAACCTTTTGAGTCTTTAGTTAGTCTAGAATCTACAACTAGTATGTTAAATCGATCATTGTATCACTGTTTAAATTATTAATATATTAATACAACATACAATTGGTTAACTAATTTGTGTGCTTTACTTTTGGTTATTTACTTTCTGTTAATTTATAAGTTGTGCAAACTTGGAAACCAACAACGTTACATCGAAAGATAGATAAAAATAAACACGTCACAAGAGTATATTGAAAGTTTTATAAAATATTATATTTTAAAAAATATTAGTGGAAAACCAAATATGTTTAAATTAACGTTAATAGTAGAATGGTAGTATTGTAATTTGAAATTACTAGTTTGTTTTTTCATATACTAGACGTATGCCATCGCGATGCAGCGGCAATGATGGTAGTGGCGACGGTGTAGTGGAGGCAATGGTGCTGCGGCGGTGGCGATGGTGGTGATGTGGTTATTAATGTAAAAGGAGTAGTGTAGTTATTTTAGAAATTAAAGGGTAGATGTTGTATATTAATTTCATTAAGGGTTTATTGGGTATTCAATAGAATCATGGATAGTGTTGGTTATGTTAGTAAGGGCATTTTAGGTATTTCAAAGGTAGAAAGTTTAAAAAAGGGGAGGGGTAGTTTGTTTTATAAGTGAGTAAAGATAACATATTCTCCCAAAAACTCCCATACATTTTTTTTTGATTAATACACTTGCCTATATTGTATCACACTTCAACATAAAACGGGAAAAAAAAATTGTAACTATCTTAATTTGCAAAACATACGTATTTTCTATTGGTAACGGCATGGTTATATTATATGGTTTATGGAATTTATTTACATGCTTTTCATATGTATATTCTACTAATGTTGTTTGTATTACACTTACACCAAAAAGGGGGAAACAAAATTGTAACTATCTTCATTTTCCAAATAATACGGATTTTTCGATGTCTAAAGTAAGTCCGTGTAGTCACACGGGTGCTCCACCTAGTATAGTAATATAGATAACTCATAACTCTTTGAACGTCATGAGTATTTTAAAAACCTTCAAGACAATGTGACGTAAGTGTTAACCTCATAACCAGAAGAAATGGAATTTTGGAAATACCGAATTTAAATGCAAATGGTTATGGTGAAATACTAAAACTGTAATAATTTTTTCTGTGACTTAATCAGATTATGCTCATGGTTTGTGACATATCCTTTTTATTTTATTTTTATATATATATAAAAAAGACATATTTGCTTTCCAAAATTCGAGATGTGCTAGTGTGCTACCATGAACTCAAAGGCTTTCAGGTTTACCATAACAAGGCCAAGATTTTTCAAAGTTTGAACTTGAACTTATAAACTACGAAAATCTTAGGAGACGTAGACTTTTGTGATAGTTTTAATATTTATTTTTTGTGATGGTAGCTTAGTACTAGAAAATATGGAACATAAAAGTTAAGGTTAGAGGTTCAAATCTGGATCTTATGCTCCATTAATCATAGTAGTAAGCAATTTTACATATCTTATGTTTAATGTGCTACTAGTCGGCAAGGATCACTAATGGGCCAATTATCTTATGTGATAAACATTTGGAAAGAAAAACAGGAAAAGACGAGTCTTTGACTTGTTTTTCCCTTACCACCTCCACCAAGTTGTATTGTTTATTTATAGATGTTTGAATCCGAGACAACTTATGAAAACATAAAAAAAAAATTATCACTAAGATATCTTAATAGGCGTTTCCTTTGAGCGAATATCCTTATAAATTCTACATTATGTGAGCTAGTTGATCGTTCTTTTAAATTTATATAAAATGAATGATATATGTATCATGAATCATGCATGTAGTGAAATTGTATATAAAAATTTTATTACTTAGGTATCCGATCGGTTTTGCAAAGTGACTAATTTTAGAGCGACTATCTGCTTTGCGGGTAGTTAGAGTCGTCACGGGTGAACCACCGTGGCGACAAAGGATATATTTTTTTCATAGGATTCGAACATGGAACTGAATTTTTATTTTTAGAAACCAAAATTTTACCACTAGGCCACCAACCCTTGTGGTTAATGATTGAACACCAAACCACGTATCGTTTGAAGACTTCTCTATGAGCTCTGTCTATGGTGAGATAGGGGTTGTTTAGGACTTATTGGCAATTTTCAACTAGTAGGGACGAAACCACTTTACGTCTCAAAGTCTTTTGTGATTCATTCGGTGGAAGAGTATATGTATTGTTATGTGAAGTCATATCCCTTTAACGAATGAGACTTCTCCTTTTATTTGAGAAGTGTGACTTGGGATCAAAGTTAGTTTGATAGGGTTTAATCCTTTGTAACTCGGCTTGGAAGGTGTATCGAGGATATGCATAATACCCGATTTAGTTGCCTTATATATATCTATCTATTAATATGGTAATGTACATTGATAGTGTACCACGTGGATACTCAGCTAAATACGCCATAACGTCGCACACATATACATTCCGAAATTGGTACATCGTGCACCTTTCGGATCAGCGTGCGGACAGGGCATAAGAGACAAGCGAGTTCGTACACCCGTGACGTATACCTGAATGCTTTCCAGAGTTAGCCTTAGGAGCTCCAATACGAGTACACCAACTGACAAGCATGACGTGCCCATTTGTAGAAGTTCGTACAGGAGTCACCATTGGTTGGGAACCAGCTTCTAGGCTCCTCCTTACCCCCTATAAATACTCACCTCAAATCCCCATTTGAGGTCAGAACATTTACTCTCACCCAAAATACTTGGTGGCGTGAATTAATATCCATCACCGGAAGGAACCGCCAACAAGTACCCATAAAATCCTAATCCGTTTCCTCAGCAAGATTAACCCCCCGTTTCTAAGTGTAACTTTATGCTTAAACATACATCTCATATTCCGGAAGATATGTAGGTATAAATCTTATTTACTTAGGAAAGAATTTGATAAAGATCCATTCCAGTTTTATATGTGAGTGTGTCTATCTTACATACGAAGTTAGGCTTCTATTTGTAAAGATGACAACCTGCGTTAGAGGGCTGCGTATAAATGAAGAGTATATCATAGTTAACAACTCAAAATATTAGATATGCTAAATTGATTATAAAAAAAAAGTTTCATTTTAATAGGAAAACAAAACCTAAACAAAAAAGATAGATTTGCACAAGACTTACAAAAGACAAATCATGTTATGTCACTTGTAAGTTGTAAGGTGAAGTATTTTAGACTTTTTTTTTTATGTTAAGTAAAAACACTTTAGTATTTTAGACATTTTTGTTTTTTTTAATGTGAAGTAAAAACACTTTGTTGTGATTAGTGAAGTAATACAAAAGTCAAAAAGTATACATCGATTTAGATGAAGATTCAAAATTGCCGACGAAAATGTGGTAAGCAAAATTGACCATCCTCACATAACCAGGTGTCAAAACACACACACACACACATACTTTTACACCATTACCCAACTTTTCTACTAAAACATGTAATCACCGTTTCATACTTATACGGCGGCACAATCTAATAAAGCAATAAAAATCCATTCTTTAAATTCAAAACCCTAACGTAAAAAAAATAAAATAAAAATTCCAACTTTTTATTTCTTCATAAATATCTGAACTTTTTCTTGCAAGATCCACCTACATTACAAGATCAACAAAACCCATAATTTAATTTTGGTGGGGTTTGTTTGTAAGTATGGATTCACGTGAATCTTTAGCCCAACAACCACCGTCGACAGCGCCGGCTGTGCTACAACGCCACCACCAGCTGCCGCCTGGGATGATGATGCCACCACATACATACTCAAACCACCATCATCACTTACAAGGAGCAGGTCTGGTGAATAATAGTAATAATAATAATAATAATAGTACAGTGAGTCATCAAGATTCATTGCAACAACAGAGGTTTAATTTTGATGGGTCGGATCAGTATGGTGATGGGTCCGATCCGGGTGGGTTTAGGGGAAGTGGGTTTAACATGGAACCAGCCAGGAAGAAAAGAGGACGGCCCAGAAAGTATTCCCCTTCTCCGGATGGTAACATTGCTCTTGGTTTAGCTCCGGCGCCATCGGTGGTGTCCGCTGGAGCTAGTGGTGGTGGGAATTTGGAGAGTTTGAATGATGGTGGTGGTGGGGGTGGCAGCACTCCGAATACGGATTCGGGTGTGAAGAAACACCGAGGAAGGCCTCCGGGTTCCGGGAAGAAACAGATGGATGCTTTAGGTGAAAATTTTGAACTTTGTTTTTATATAAGACTGATAATGAGTAGGTTATTCATTTGTTTATGTAGATTTTAAGTATTAGTGTGAAAAATCTAATCTTTGTCATTAATAGTAAGAATTAAAAATGGGTGTTTAGTGATTCTTTTGGTATTTTTTGTTATGGGATAAGTAATTAGTGTAGGGATTACATGTGAGTATCATAATAGGTACATTTGAAAAAAATCCATAACTTTGTTAGTTTTGGTAAGAATTATATATTGTTGTTGTGAATTTAATGTAGATTTTAAGTGCTAATGTAGAATGGGTCTTGCTAACGGGGGTGTCATTAACTAGCATAAAATAATTGTACTTTTGTCATGAAATTCAGGGGCACCCCTTTTGGTATGGAAGGTACAAGTTTTTTATACAGGTTATCGACCATTAGAACAATCCATGTAGATTTTAAGTTGCATTAGTGTGAAAAATCTAATCTTTATTATTTATGGTAAGAATTTAAAATAGGTGATTAGGATTACACATTTTTGGTTTTTAGTGAGTTCATGTGAGTATTTAAATGACTATTATTAGTTATAATCTTATAAAAATTAAAAAAAACAGTTCTTGAAGGGGATAAGAATAGTATCTTGACCTTTTAATATTTGAATTTAGGGATTGGTGTTTATAAAAATTATGCCTTTTGTTTTTGTGATTTTAATTTTTATCAGCTGTCAAGTTAGTTGTTAATTTCGGATTAAAGGTGTGTCTTTTGTCATAGTTATTGAAGCTTGTTGCTTTTTGACAGGTGCGGCTGGTGTTGGTTTTACGCCTCATGTCATTACAGTTAAAGCAGGAGAGGTAATGATCCCATTTTTCGAATATGATATGGAAAAATGTATATACAATTGAATTTTGTCGTTATTTTTTTTTTTTTTTTTCTCCTTCTAATTTATAACCTTAAATATAATTTGATAAAAGCATGTGGCTTTGATAATTTATGATAAAAATTTTTTCTCCTTCTAATTTTTTTTTTCTCCTACTAATTTATGTTAGTCAATTTACATGTTATATTAATGAATGTTCTTTTATGAATAATGTTTCTATTTGTATACAACGGCCCTTTTATTTGTAGTATGTAAATGTTTTTAAACTTTACATACACATAAGAATGTGTTTTCATTGATGTTTAGGATGTTGCACCAAGTGAATGGTTAGTAATGCATGACCATTATGGAAGTAAACTAAAAAATTTCTTGTCAATAGAATGAAAAATAGATTCCTTTGTTTTATTGATGCCAAAACAATGGAGTATATATGTTCAAATCTGGAAAATAATAGATGTTGGTATGAGTAACACGTCTTTTAGGTGGATGCCAATATCTTTCCCAAATTTTTTTGGTCCTCTTCTGTGGGAGAGTTTTTACATTTTGTGCTCTGGTCATATGAAAGCGGCAAAAAAGTATATATTTTGGTATGTTGTAATCTTGTTAGAATCTTTTCTTAATAAGCTTATGCTTTATGTTTATCATCGGAGTTGGTGTGTTATGCAAGGGGTTCTCAACCGTTTATATTCTTCAGTTGTTAGATACATGGATGGAAAATATTGTAAAGGAAAGGTTGGTTGGTTGGTTCTTATTAAAAGTTGGTGAATTAAAATTCCACGAGTTGAAACGTTAGGGATGAGGGTTAACATTTAAACGGAACAGTTTTAGTTATCAAGGCAAGGTAGTCGAGAGGTGAGGTGAGATAGAGTAATCTCTTTCTCGATTGGGATTTTTATATATAAAAATAATAATTTTTGAAATAATATGTAATAGAAAATTATAAATAAACTAGAAACTTCAAACGTAAACATTATTGTTTAGAACATAAACATAATACTTGAAAGTTCACACTTAATTGTTTAGAAACATATAAACATAATATATCAAAATTTGGAAATTTAAATATTTTTAAAAAGAAAAAGGAAGTTGACCATCTTGACCCGAGTTTGACCCAAGTTGACAAGTATTCCGAGTTTGACCAGAGTTTTGACCCGTCGACCGATTTGCAGTTTGATTTAGACTAACTCGACTCCCAGGCCTCCAAGTCACGAGTTTTGGCCGAGTCAGCTGATTTTTACAACACTGATATTAGCACAACCACAAAGCCAATTTGAGTAGCATTTAGATGTACCGTGTGTCTTTTGTATCATGTTTTTTGGTATTTGACTATAAGTATGTATCATGCATGTGTGTGGTTTGCTTGATTTTAAACAGCAATCTCTTTGTATTGCATTCCAGTCCCTGGTATCCTTGGACTATGATAGTTTGCAGCTTCATGGTGCTCTATGTTAAATACTTATAAGTGGAGCTATTAGAAGTTTATATATGATAAAAGTTATACAATTTAAAAATATCTATGGTTTCTATGCTTGATATTAGTTTTATCTATTGCTTATATGCATAAAAAATAACTGCATGATATTGGAGAAGATTACTGTGCGTTTTGAGTGACTCTGGGAAAGTTGAATTATATACCTAAATGGTTATTTTGGGGACTACAGGATATAGCCTCGAAAATCACAGCGTTCTCACAGCAAGGTCCTCGTACTGTTTGTATTCTGTCTGCAAATGGTGCTATCAGCAATGTAACTCTTCGTCAGCCAGCAATGTCTGGTGGCACTGTAACATATGAGGTTTGCACCTTCTATAAGCCTTCTTTCTATTTTGGTACTCTGTATTTTGAATGTTTACAATCTTATCCGGCCTTCTATATAGTTATCGTAGTTTGAAAAGCATACATATTCTGAAGACATTCATCTAACTGACTCACTAATGTGCTTAAGGAAACTTGAACTCACTAATGGCCAAAACTCCAAAAGCCACTTGGTTGCTCTACAAATTATTATTTGTGGTGTTAGCTCATGTTTTCATATTATTTACTTTCACATTGTTTTAAGCATACAAGCTGCTTTACATCTGGCAACTCTTTGAAGATTCCATAGGGGTGACAGTTTCAACCATTTACTTACGGATCGGTTGATTTGGGTCCTTAGTTTTTACTTTTTAAATCTATAACAGGCTAAATGTAAAAAAAAATATAGCTAAAAGGGAATGGGTCGAGTTTGCTGAACAAGTTAAAGTTGCACAAGGTGTACTTAAATGCATATACCAACCTAAATCGATCTACTTAAAATTTCCTAGTATAATAATATGATTTTGTAATCATATATATTCACACTTTTTCTTGGACAAGTTGACCCATTGCTCAACTTTCCTGACCTGCCCATTCTGCCACTTTACATTTGAATTGTTAAATCTTAATGGGCTGTCAATGTGTTTTTCAGGGTCGGTTCGAGATAATATCTTTATCGGGTTCCTATATGCTCGCAGACAGTAATGGTAACCCCAGCAACAGATCGAGTGGATTGAGCGTCTCTCTTGCGGGTTCCGATGGACGTGTTTTGGGCGGTGGAGTAGCTGGTTCGTTAGTTGCAGCAACGCCTATACAGGTCTGCTTTTCTCTCTCCCATTCCCTCTCCTCCATCTCGCTCTAAACATGTTTAGCAATTAAGATTTTGAATTGTGATTGTAATCTCTACCAGGTGGTTGTTGGTAGCTTCATTACAGATGCAAAAAAACCAAAATCTAGTAGCGGCCCAACATCTGCACCACCTGCAAACATGTTAAATTTTGGCGGTGGATCCGTGCCGGGTGCTAGTCCACCATCTGACGGGCCGTCAAGTGAGTCATCTGATGACAGTGGTAGTAGCCCACTTCACCGGCCGTCAGCTTCCTACAACAATGCTAACCAACAGCCCCCACCACAGATGCCAATGTATTCCAATATGGGCTGGCCAAACAACACCATGAACATGCTCCGCAATTGATGACCCATTTATGTTCGTTGGCTAGTTATGTGGAATTTGTTGGGTTGGTGTAATTTAGGATCTTGATCTTTGTATGATGCTTTCGACGATTTGTAGAAATAATTTAGGAATCAGATTGGATGTATTTGTAGTCGTAGAGTGTAACCATTTAGGACTAATCTTGATGCATGTTGTTCTCATATCTATCTGAGTTGTATCCTTTTTTTCGTATTGAAATTACGGGTGTATTTGGTTCGTGAAGGAACATGTACACTCAAAATTGCTTATGGTTTCCCAGCCAGGGGTGTGAGATACGACTATTGTTTCAAAATGAAACTGCATTATCGAAGTAATGAAATCTTTCAAACTAGGAACATTCAGTTGACTAAATTGACCACAGGTACTACTCTATGTCAGTTGAGTAAGCGGCAACGCAATCTTGGAGAAACTTTCGATGAATCGTCTATAGTAGTATTATATTAGTGATGATGATGTGTAACAGACCAGAAACAGCAACAGAAATAAAGAAGAAACAGAGAAATAAGAATAAATTGATAGATAATCTGAATTAATGTCCCAGTGGCCCCTAATCTGGATTAATGCCCCAGCAGACCTAGTTCTTAAGAACAATAATATAATCTCCAATATCCGACATATGGGGACGCAGCTAGTCGTGAACAAAATACCCGGTTCCAAAACCGGACCCGATTGAAACCCGAAAACCGACCCGGTCAATACCCGGGTTTGACCCAACCCGGGTCGGGTATGCCAAAACCCGGCGGGTACACCCCGGTTCCTCTCCTAGCCGTTACAACCCGGGCCCAAACCGGTTTCTACGTACCCGGTTCCAAAACCCGATGACCCAACCCGACCCGACCCTACCCGATGGATATAGCCGTTTTTGACCGTTAGTTTGACCCATATGACCGTTTTTTTGACTTTTTTGACCCTTTTTTTTGTGTTTTATTTACCATTTTGCCACCCTAAAACCTATTATAAATACTAGTGTTGAGTTTGGTTTAATATCATTCATCAAATACTATCAAAACACTCTAAAATCTAAATACTAGCATTTACATTCAAAAACGCTCAAGAAATGGCAACACAAAGTTCTCAAGCTTCCGTCGGTGTTGGTTCTACGAGTGCACCAAATATCGTTCGAGTGATACCAACAACTCGAAACCCCGAAGTTTGGAGTCACTTCGACATGGTGGAGTTGGATGATAAAACGATTAAGGCACATTGTAAAAAATGTGGAGGTTTTATAAAATCCGACTCCAACTCAACACTAAGAAAACATATAAACCAATATTGTCCAAGTTTACGATCCGTTCCACAACCGGGTCAATCATCTATGGCACGAGACGGGAGTATTTTTGCATACTCGGCGGAGGTGTGTCGTCAACAATTCGCACAATTAGTGATTCAAGATGCCTTGCCTTTCAACCACTTCGACAACCCGCGAATGACTAAGGTCATTCAAACCGCTCTTCAACCTCGATACACTCAAGTAAGTCGTGCTACCCTTAGACGTGATTGTATGAAACTATGGAAAGCGGCTAAAATCGATTTAATAAATAGTTTTGAAAATTTAAAAACAAATGTAAACTTAACAACGGATGTTTGGTCGGCTCCTCATGGTTTGCCCGGTTCATACCTTTGTGTTACCGCACATTGGGTTCAACCCGAAACGTGGCAAATGATGAAACG
>JAOXNX010000028.1:18833578-18844302 GCA_028566075.1 Solidago caesia
CCCAAAAACACCTTGTCCTCAAGGTGTTGCTTTGAAAAGTTGCCTCGAGTAATTCCAGGATCCCATGGGTAGTCATCCTCATAATGAACTTCTTTTCCGACGCCTTTGTAACCAAATTTCATCTCTAATGTCTCTTGTTTTTGATGCTCAAAAATAACTTTCAGCTCTTCGACACTTAACCCCTCCATCTTTTTAGCCACGGTTCATATCAGATGATCTATCAAGTAATCAACCAAGTAGTTGTGGGTTCAAGTTTCATGCAATACAAATATATGTATTAATAATAGGAGGTTAGGGTGCGTAAAATTTTGTCCTAAAAGTAATATATAAGAAAACCATAATGAGCAACTTTCCTTTTTACCACTGGTTAATTTTTATAGCAGAACCCATGAGGGGCTTATTTGAACTTGCTGAGATGTGGTTTAAGAAAGATCTAACAAGTGGTACCAGAGTTAAGGTGTAGCCCGAGTGTGATATGGATGGTGTTTCCTTGGTTTAATCATGGGTGAGACCGATGTTAATTTATATCGGCTGGTTATGGTGAAATGCGGACTAGGAAAAATCTCTTGAGTGTCAAACTGATTAACAGTCAGTTTTATGGCTACCGTTATGCTTTCGTTTAGTTCTCTTCTCCCAAGTCCGAAAGTCTCAACGCTTGGTTTTGCTAGTTTAGTGCTCAAGCATATACTTTCTGCTACTAACATTCTTGGCTGGGTTTGTTTCCTATGGGTTTCCTTCCTTGCGTATCATTTTATAAATTATAACTTTTTTGTATTACAAATGTAGTAGTTGCCCTTTTTTTTGTATCACATATTCATATTATGTGGAACATGCAAAACTAATCTTAAGTATCCATCACAGCACCTGCTGCTACGGTAAGCAACCTTCACCTAGCAGTGACTTTAATTACTTTAATCACAGCATCGGCTACGGTAAGCAACCTTCACCCTTACTTCAGTCAGTTGATTTTATTATACTGTTATTATATAAATATGATTCATTTTGTCGTTGTATTCTTAATAACTTTGGTTAAATTTTACGACTTCAAAATGTTATATATAAATAAATGGATATGACTGTATGAGGTTTTTTCTATGTCCGGGTTATTCGGCATGACAAGTTTTATATTTTATTCAAATGTACGCTTTATTCCATTGACCGTTTCCGAACAATTTTCCTAGCCCCGCCCAAAATGTTTAGCATTCGAGCATGAAACTTCTCGCGAGGAAACATGACGCCTAACCATCAGGTCACCTTAGCGGTGGTTAGAACGTTATAGATTTTATTGGTTTATAAGGTCAACTTGAATGGCTAGATGACTTATAAATTGATGACAATTAATAAATTTGAAATTTGATGACTAATAACGTTCTACCGATTATAATTCATAAAATGACAAAAACTTATAGCCTAATTTATACGTGGAACTATTCTAAAACTAAACCATTTTCATTTTTCTGCTAGCTTAACTTTCTTTAAATTTTAAGTTTTTAGCAACCGATTTCGTCTTAAAGTTCTACATCTCACTTCTCCCAAACTTTACTTATGACGAGATTGGATATCATTAACATAAACATTGGAATGTCACTGTGTCTGAGTTAGATGACTCAGTTTTCAATATTAGGTGACTGGCTTCAACAGGTTTGATCACGGGCTCAACTTCAACCGTGTAGAGCTGTCAATATAGGTAATGGGTGCAACCGGCCATGACTCACCCAACAACACAGCTGGATACACACACTTTGGGGCGGGTCTGCATCTGAACTAAACCGGAAGCATACGCGCTAACAAAGTTGGATTGGGACTCTTTGGGGTGCTTTGACATATGGCTTCATCGACACTAATTGGCCCACACTATAGTTTACCACTTATCCAATTTCATCATTTCATTTGTATCCTTTTTAAATGAATTAATTTTTAGTCACTTGTATATAATTTAATTGTATTTATTAATGAAAACATTAGTATAAAATTGCTAATTAAAATATGGGGATAGTATCGAAACTCTCAGCAACACCTAACTTGGGTGTTGTTGCTCTCACGAGTCACGACACAAAGATTCAGTGTGTACATTTAATAAATTTCAAGGGATAAATGAATTTTTTTTTTCTTCTAATCAATTACAATACTGATACTTTCCCTTTAATATATATATATATATATATATATATAGAGAGAGAGAGATAGATTGGTTATTGTGAAACAAGTATTAAAGTAAAACAAATAAGATAAGATCTTGACAATTGGATCATGATAAAACTGATGCATGGAGATTTATAAAGCACAAGTATTTACACCGATGCACGAAACTTTTTATGATGCACAATGATTTTTAACTAAGATAAAAGGATTGTTTTATTTGTTTTATTTTAATACTTGTTTTATTTTAACCAGAAGCTATATATATATTATACTACCTAAACTAAAAAAAAAAGATTTCTCTACTCATTATCTAAAGAGAAAGGTCTTTGACTTAATGTATACGGGCTAACCGGGTATTTCGAACTTTTTCTTTGGTTACCCAAAATATTTACATATGAAAGTTCAAATCAAAGACATTTTGTGAAGACATCAAGACACCTAACCATTTGATCACCTTGATGGTAATTATTATATATGTGTATTATACCGTGTGTAAAAATATTAAAAGTAGATTGGAAATTATCCCGCTTAATCAATTCATTAGTTACAAATTTTCTAATCAACAAACATTTGTTATAGATTTCCTTTAGGAGGCACGTCTATTGCAAAAATCATGGAATGTCTAAGGGCATTGCTATTTCCACCACAAGAGACGAAAATATGTATAAATAATACTGCATACCGTACAACTGTTTTATGCGTGAAAGTAGTGGAAATGGACAGTCTCATGTCTAAATATATGATATGAATTGATAATTCGATATTCGATTGAGCCTTTAATTACAAATAAAAGATTTCGTGTCAATGTCAAAACCCCAAACTAAGAAATTCCGTGCCAGACCAATGATTTTTTGGGTATGTCGAGACTTGAGACAAATCACCATGCATATGTTGGCAAACAAACTATTCCGTATAGAAGGGTATTCGCGTAATGCGGCGGCGGTGTAATGGTGACGGCGACGATTGGTAGTGGTGGTAAATATTTTTAGTATTTTATTTCATAAAATTAAGAAAACAACAAAATGAAGTAAAGATTGTAAATTTTAATGTGAATCTGTTTTATTTTCTTTTATAGAAATCCTTAATGTTCCAAAAGGCCAAAAGGTGGCAATTATTTTCAAAGGTTCGATGTGCCCAAAACATATTAAATTAAACTATTAATGAGATTATAGATTTATAATAGCAATAGAAAAAACAATTTATTTTTTTTGAAAAGTTAACTTCGTTAATTTACCAAGTCGAAACCCAGATAAGGTCGATCCCAAAACAGTACAACCAATCCATCGATAGATTGAGTGATATCCGTTACCAATGCAGCTTGGGTCCACATGTGAAGTTGAGAGACGTGGGTTTGATCCTTAGGGATGCCCAAATCATGTGGGTATTAAGTGAAAATATTTTAACGGTATCATAACCCTTTCTAATGCCGTTTCGGAGATAGGGTCCCCTCCTTTACCCTTTCTTCAAAATAGTACAAATGATATTTACACCATTCATTCCAATTTAAATCCCTAAGCTTCGACCTGTTTTTAAGCTAAAGAAAACCAAGAGACTTGGTATCTCCCATAATGTCTTCACTCGATCCCCTACCATCTGAGAATAATTTTGCAATTTTTGTCTTCCAGATGTTCCAACATACCAGACAAACCAAACCATGAATCAATTTTCTTTCTTCCTTCCGTAGCTCACTATGTTTAACAAAATTCAAAAGATTTTTTTTAAAAACAATTCATTTTTCCCCTTGAAGTTTATTAGATGTATGCATTATATCTCTCATTTAAAATGGTTCTGAGGGGGGCAAAACCCATCTTAAAATGTTGCTACCAGCATATTAGTTATCCCTTTTATTTATTTAAAACAACCATTCTAACCAAAACGACTTTAGAATATACATAAACACTAGAAATTACATTAATGCACTCAACGAATTGACTCTAAAGTACCGCACCTGCAAAACGACCCTAAACTTGTTGAGATCTTGTGAAAAAAATTCGAATCATCAAAAATCATACCTATAAAATTAAGTAAAAAAAAAAAAATCCTTATTGAAATCTTTTGGTCTTGCTTACTTACTGCAGCTACAGGTCCGAAGATTTCTTTTTAAAGGGGTGAAATGCTACTCGTATTTTTTAAAAGAAAATGATAAATTCTTTTAAAAAAATTTCTTTATAATCCTCTTAATGTAATGAATACATGCCAAATGTATATGTAACCCACTAATCCTCTCTCCTAATCTCATCATTAAATTTTACCAAGTGTCATGATCACATTGTTTGGAAATTTTTTTAGAAGGATATATTATTTCACTTCTTTAAATTATACTACCATAGAAACTAGAAAATGAAAAAATAAAAAATAAAAATTAGAAACTAGAAAATGAAAAAAATTAATAAAAAATGCTACACTAATTAAATCATTCAATTTCTTTTTAAAAGCTCATGCTCATAAAACAGAAAAAAAAAACACAAATGATTAAAAGTTGTAAGTAATTCACCTTATATATTAATTATAGAAAAAAAAATAATACTATGTCATTATAAAATTAACACAAACAAGATTTACTATACATTGCATGACATTTTTTTTGTATCAAGAGAACTAAAGAAATATGTTTACAAGAAACTAAATTTTACTAGTATTTTATTTTTCTAAAGAACACGTAGACAAATTGAGTAAAAGATAAACCTTTTCTTGTGAAAGTCGATGGAGAAAATAAAGGCCCACACGCTCCCAACGCTCTTCCCACTTTCGCAAGTACGAATACGAACACCACTATTTCTGTTTGATATATATATATATTAATATATATGTTTGCTATACATTGTTTTTTTTTAACAGAAAAAAACTTAATAAATCCACGTAAATCGCACATATATTAAATTTGAACTCATAATTTATAAGTTGATAAATCGTTATACATACCACATGAACTAAAGCTAAAAAAATATATTGATCATTTTCCTGACCAAAAATACATAAACAAAGTATTTATTTATTTAAATATGTATAAGTTAGTCTATTCTCTTTTAAATATGATTGTTTAAAAAAATTGGACGAGTGTTCAAAAAAATAAAAAATAAAATAAAATTTAAATATGTATAAGTTAGTCTATTCTCTTTTAAATTATGTTAAATGAATTACATATGTATTGTATAACAGTATATGAAATTAGAGGTATTGTTAAAATGTGCCGTCAATGTACTAATTAAATCTTTTTAATAAAAGGGTTTTTGTAACATGTGTTCATAAGGTATATGTTTAAATACATTAAATGAAATCAGTCTTTCTTAAAATATAAAAATCTTTATCATATAGGATAGTAAATTTTAGACTTCATTAATGTCTATTAATTTTATTTATCTGTATTTATAAAAACTTTTAGTTTATATAGGCACAAATTAAAAAAGAAAAATACAAAATATGATTTTCTGAAACTATAAACTTAACTTTCTTAAAATAGTAAGATTAAAACTTCAACAAACTGCATTAAACATTTTCTAACTTTATTTTCCAAAATTATGTGTTTATCTAATGTAGCAAATTAAACATGTATTTTAGAAAACATGTATCCAAAAAATAATTTGTTAGAATGCTTCTTTTCTTTTTTTTCTTGAAATAACTTCTTGCACCATTTCATTGACACAAAAATTGTAATTTTACCACAAAACACAAATAAAACTTAATTGGGCAGTCCTTTATTTTCTTTTAAAAAGCAACTCTTAACATATATAGAATTAGTCCAACGGCTATATATATGCTTAATTACTTAATTACCAGGAAACCAACATTGACAGATTCATGTGTTGTTTTTCTTTGTTTATATCTCCACATCCATTATTAGCCGTTTGGTTGGCATACATATATACATGTTGATTGTTCATCTTCAACCACTACCATACAAATTCCACCTTTCAATTCATCACCTCTTTTTTATATTTCAAAAAACCAAATAAACTTTGACTTCATCCACTATTAATAACCTTATAAACACCTACATTACACATGATACACACATATACATTAATACATACACACTAGCTCTAGCTCTCTTCATTTTATACACATACATATTCACTTATTACATACATTGCATAAGACGGGTACACGAACGAGGTTTTCTCTGTTCAGATTACCCGTTTTACATATCCCCGCCAGCCGCCTGATATTATCATTCACAAATGGACTGCTTGGTTCTACCAGTCTCACTCTTTAGCCGTGGTTGTTGTTCCGGTGGTCAGCGTCATGGTTACCGACAACTAACCGACGATTTCTTTGTGGGATCAAATGAACCAATCACGGTGGTGGTAGGCAAGGAAAAGAAAGAGTTTTTAGTGGACCCTTTTGTGTTAGATGAAAACCCTTTTAGGGTCTTGATTGATTTAGTGAAGAACAAGAAGAAACAATCATCATCAAGAAATAGTATGATGCAGCATGTTGATATACAAAAGAAGAAAAGAGTGTTGTATGTAGATGTGGATGCCATCTTGTTTGAGCATATGTTATGGTTGATGCATAATGATTCATCTTCATTGTTCAACCTTAATCTCAAGGAAATTATTGATTTCTATGCTCAAGATTTCTAGCTAATTAATTGATTATAGTAACATCATATTATAACTATATATAATAATTACATATGAAGAAAAGGTTGGATTAATCTATAATCTTTTTCTGGTGTTAATGTTCTTGCATTGTTATGGGTAAATACATATATATCTCTTGTATCTTTTTTTTTATAAAAAAAATTCAAGTAATAATGTACTGTTGTAAGGGAAATGATTAATAACACAAAATTTATATTTATGTTTTGGGATTAGTTTCTGAGAATGTTAATGACTATGGTCAAATGGTCATAGTAGGAAAGAACAAATATCTTGTGCATTTAAGGAAGAAACTTTGTAAAAATGTTCAAATCATGTAACCGACCAATCAAAAATTTGCACGTGGCAGCTCATATGGTTGTCACGTATACAATTTTACATGATTTGAACATTTTTACAAGATTTCTTCCTTAACGCACAAAATCTTTGTTTTTTCCTACTATGACCATTTGACCATAATTAGTTACATTCTCAGAAACTAATCCCTTATGTTTTTAATGATTGATGATTGTCATTCGGATATTCTTTTTGATCTTGTCTGTTGTTTAGTTTTATATATATGTCGTTTGATCTGGTGTTAAATAGAATATGTTGTTCAGCCTTTAAATATTGTAAAATTACAAAGTATGCAATTACAATGGATCGATATTTTTTGATAAAAAATAATAATATTTTTTTCGTTCAAATTTGTCATATTTTTAATGTTATGTATTCTTTCCTACAAATATTTACGTCTTTTTCCATTTAAACGTCTACGTGAGGTTATTTTTTATCGACGTGTATTACTTTTATCGACGTGTATATGTGGTTTTGTCATATAAGTAAGTGTATAGTGTATACTACAATTTAGAAATTAGATTAGAAATATAAAAATTATATTACATGGCTTTTTTTTTTTCTTTTTCTTTTTCTTTTTATAACTACACTTCACTTTTATTCTTTTAAAATAAATATTAAAAATTGAAAAGAAGTAAAACAAAAAAAACAAAAAAACAAAACAAACGATAGTCATGATTCCTAATGCTCTCACACTTAATAAAAAAATTGATTATTTATGTTTTCAAAATATAAAATGCAGTTTTTAAACAACAAATTGTAACACATGGAAAATTTATTTTAAAAATGCAATTTTAAACAACCCCTAAATACATTTTTGAATAACATGTACAATATTTTATATGTTCAATTAATCCTATAGGGGCTGGTCATTGTAAAATAAGTATTAAAATAAAATAAATAGGATAAAATATTGATCATTTGATCATGATAAAATTGATACATGAAGATTTATAAAGCACAAATATATACACTGATGTACAAAGATTTTCATGATGCATAACGATTAAAAAGAAAAAAAATTGACTTCATTAAATGTTTAAATATGTGCCTTGTAGGCACATGTTAGAAAAACCCTTTACTATAATACTTATTTTATTTGAAATAAAACCTAATCTTATAAACAGGGGATAAATCTCATTATTAATGGTGGAATTTTAGGAAAATGTCATTCTCACATTACATGCAAATACCACTATAAGGTCTCTCCTTATTATGACGTCGTTATCACCTCGTCTTGATTGTTACATCAGCTTTCTCTTTTCAATACACACCCAAGAACAACCCACTCCCTATCATAATCTCATCCTCAATTAAAAAATTATAAACTCACACACACATACACTCTCTCTTCTCATACCTAAATTAAAAAATAAATTTATCATACATACATGTTTGGACCCCACAATGACCCCACCCACTCGTCTACCCATTTTAAAAATAAGACATGGAACGATCGACAAGCTTTTGATGATGTTGTGCCTATCATGACGAGATGGATGAGCATTTCAACGAGGCCATGAAAGGCCCGTAGGGAGCAGCCAGTGGCGAATCTAGGATTCGAAATCACGTAGGTCCTTAATTACATAGCAGGCCTGTCTCGTAGATTTTAGAGACCCTGCGCAACATCATACATTGGGCCCTCTAAACACCAAAATTTTTCATTAACATAAATCATCAACATTAGTTAAACTTTGAATGATGCAAAATCTCAGTTATGTTTTGTAATAAAATTTGGCTCAATACAAGTTTTCTGTTTTTTCTTTATTTTTCATGATACCAACAAATATTTAGAAATCTTTAATAGTAATTGCACATAACTTGAACACGACACAAAATATGTCGGTATCTTATACGTACAAAAGACTTGATTAAACAGTCGGTTTGCATAAAATGAGAATGAAACATGTAAAATATACGCATTGTTTTGAATATGTTTTATGACTTGAATACAAAATGAAGTTGTCTATGAAGAAAGTTTGAAAGTCCAGGGGTTAAAATGTAGTTTATGAAAACACACATGATTTATTTGAATTAGTTTATATAGTCTAGGGGCTAAAGTGAAAAATAATAATAATAAAATAAAATAAAATAAAAAACAACTTTATCTTCTTAATTTTCTAACTAGTCGGTTTCTTTTTCTGTAGCAATCGAAGTCGCCGAAATATTTTATTTTATTTTTTAGTTTCTTTTTTGGACTAACTATGTAGCATATATGTATCTAAGGTAGTTCCTATCAAAAATCTTAGGGAGTTCGTTCCTTAAAAAAAATCATTAATCTTCTCTAAACCATATCCAAATCTTAGGTAGGTCCTAGGACATACCTAGTTGTTACCTAGATCCGCCCTTGGGTCCTCTATGCGAAGCCTTTGAGCTAAGGTTCGAATCTTGCGAGCCTTATACATGAGGGATTTATGGTAAATATGTATTTCACTGACGCAGTAGCAATGCAGAATATGAGCGGATACTACTAAGGCATCGAGGATCAGAAGGTTCCTCCATCTGGCTTTTTTTATTTTTTTTACATTCGTTGTTGTTTGCTATCAATCCTATCATACATGTTGATACATCATTCATATATAACTTTTCTTTAATCTTAAATCATACAAATGTGGCCCACAAAACCAAACTGTTAATAACCGAAACAGATGGACCTTGTCAAGCACAAATCAATTTCACAAAAGTATAAATCTCAAAATACTACACAAGAATTATCAGTTGGTTTTAAAATGGATTGTTACGTGCGGCTTAGACATCTCCAACCATTTCTATTTCTTCATTACAAATTAAATATGCATAGAGAATAACATCCTTTTTATTTATTTATTTTTGAATATTTTTCTTTCAACTTTGTTTTTCTCCAATCATCTATTCCAAAGCCTACACTCCAACTCTTTTTATGCCAACTTAAGTTCACCCGATGGCTAAATGAGCAATATTCCTTGATACGGGCTAGCTTGATCTTTACTAGTTCAAGGATGGTTAAAGTTGGCAAGTCTGACTAAAAAAACTGAAATACTTATATAAAAGGTTACTTTTATACAATACCTTCATTTAATTAAATTAGTTTTTCATTGAAAAACCCTTTAATACCAAGTTAATTTATGCTTATTGTTTAAGCATAAAGTTACACCTGCTCAGGTATAAAATTATACTTAAGGTTCATGGGGGGTTAATCCTGGATCTATAAGGTGCATGGGGGAGATGATGTTGTTGCTACTTTAGGTGGCGATTCCCAATAGGTAACCACAAGCTGACTTGTTTACGCCACTAGTCGAGACAGAACTGGACCGAATTAGGCTAGAGAGAGAGTGAGTGAGAGAGTCAAGGAGGAAGAAAGAGAAGATCCTATTAGTTTGATGTCTTTGTCTAGTATTTAATGAGGACTTGAGGATTTAGGGTTTAGTGATTTGGGTCATGGCTTTCCATGCTTGGGCCTAATTGAAGCCCATGATTAGGAATGACAATGGGTCGGGTTCGGGGCGGGTATTACAAAACCCGAACCCGATTAGGAAAAACCGACCCGAACCAGACCCGATATCTTATCGGGTACCTTATCGGGGCCCCTATCGGGGATAAACTATTACCCAAAACCGACCCGAAACCCGATCCCCGTTAAAAAACCCGAAACCCGACCCGATAATT
>JAOXNX010000028.1:18852197-18873847 GCA_028566075.1 Solidago caesia
TGTGTATAAGAGACATGTATTATGTTATTGTTTATAAACATTTATGTTTAAGTTTGAAGTTTCTAATATATTTTTAAAGTTCTATTACATATAATTTCAAAAATAATTGTGTTTATATATAAAACCCCAATCCGGGTATTCCCCGAGTCAAGTTTGAGTCTCCAAAAACTCCTGACTCCCCATCTTGCCGAATCGAGTCCGAATCACGAGTTCTCCAACCTTACATGTAGTAAAATCTTGGTCATACGTGAAGACTTAATGAGAAAAGAGTTCATCGTTTATTCTTTCTTAGTAAAATCTTGGTCATACGTGAAGACTTATACCAGCGTCGATATATTTACCATGTTACTTAACATCTCTTGCATTTATCATTGATTTGATTATGTACTCTTCCCATGATGCTCATAAGGGTTATAGCGTTATAACGTCATACTATATCAATACATTGTTTGAATTCAATAGCGATTCAAAATAGCTTGTTGTATCGATACAGAAAGATGTATGTGAACCATGCATATTTCAAAAAAATCATAAATTTTTTGTATGACGATAAATGAAAATGCCTACTTTGATGTATTGATCAACCAACAATCTAACAATATACTAAAACAGAAGTGAAACATCCATTGATCGACATATGACGTAGTATTTAAGCGACACGTGCTTTTGTTTAATTTATATTAATAAATCCTATTTTATAGATACTATATGTATAATTAAAACTATTACTTAATTAGTAAACAAATATATCTAGTATAATTAAACTCTTATATTGTTATATATATATTGTTACCATATCTACCAATATATACATCAATACTTTGAAATTAAAATTAATAATTTACTTATCAAAATAATGTTATTTAATAATTATCATATTATTGTTTATATACACGTGAAACATATATATAATTAAACCATCATATTATAAATTAATAATTTCAATTTACATATGTAGACATTTACTTTCCATATTCTATATTTTAATTTAACTATAATATAGCTAATAATAATATACTAACTTTATCTCCTGATTTATTTTTATAAATACAAAAAGAAAGAATATATAAACACAAAGACATAAAAATTCATAGACAAAAAACGAAAAAATATACATAGTCAATCCGTACATTACGGGTAGTTTTAATATATAAGTTAAGTTTGGATGACGTTGAAAGAAGGATGTATGTGAGACAAACTACAAAAAAGCACACATTTTCGTGTTAAGACAAACGAGAAAACCTATTTAGTCAATTTCGATTAGCTGATTAACCAACAATAAAGCACTTCCTCTTTATGAAAATATATACAAGTTTGGTCCAGGTGCATTCAAAGGAAGATAGTTTGACGGATGTATGTCTACCATGTCACCAAAACTCATACATTTCGGGTATGAAGATAAAGGACAAAACTTATCTAATTTAGTGAGTTGATTAATCAACACATTTTTCTTGAACATAATATCGAAGTTCTGTTTTGATGGCATTCGAAGCAGGATCCTTGACGGACGTCAGGGCAGGCCCTATAGTACTACAAAACTAAGCATCCGCTTTGAGCCCCCAAAAGTCCAGGACCCTCATATTTTACATAATGGGCTTAATGTTTTGTATATTTGAGCTTAATGTTTTGTATATTTTACCAAATAAGAGTTCCAGTCTTCTTTTTAAAAAATTCTCCCCTTTATTCTTTCTTTGTTTACTTTACTTTGTATGCTAATAAACTAGGCCTCCAAAATTGATCTCGCTTAGGGCCACCGAAAAACTTGGGCCGGTACTGACGGACGTATGTGAACGATGTTCTAAAATTCACACTTCTGGTATGTTCGTATGTAGATAAACAACAAAACCCATTTAGATGAGTTGATTACGACATGTAGTTAAGCAAATCTTATGGGAATATAAAACTTAATCATCGCAAACATTGTTATAGTTTATTGACTTGTAATAATGAGAGGTGATACACTTACCACAAACTTTGATTCTTTTACCACAATGTAAAACTTTTACATAAAACTGTACAAGTTAAAGATGCGCGACTGTGGTAAATGAATCAAATGTTGAGGTAATTATCAATGTGACAAAGTTGTAAGCTTGTTCAACTTCCCCTATTAGTAACAAAATTGGTAAAACTTTATTATCCTTCAAGCAAATATTTAATTATATAAATATAAATGTTTTAAACTTTAAACCCTTCTCATATCATGTCATGATAAATCTCACTTCACTATGAGCAAGTCTTTGTAGGCAATGTTTCTATTGCGTTTTAAATAGAACTAAAGTGCATCGCAAAATTATCTTCGACCTGAAGTATTGCGACATCAACTGGGATCAAGATCACAAGGATAATGTAATCCACCTCATCAATGCCAAATTATTGCTCTATGTTTCTCTATGGATATAGATCCTGAAGATCAAGAATGTCAGCAAGAACACCAGCTGCTGTAGTATCGTTGCCCGCTCCAGCACCTTGAATCACCAATGGTAGGTCGTAACAGCGACTGTATATCTCCACCTAGAATAGCATTTTTATCAATTCAACGAGTTTCATGGAGGCATAGAAAAGTGAATTTAATGTGTTCACTAATATAAGGATCAGAAAGGTAACACGCCTTTTTTGAGGTCGTTTATTTCCTTGAATTAACTAAGACCAGCGGTCATATTTTTATAATATGAAAAGGGAAATATGGAAAATGTCACAAAATCGGAAATTTTAGTGAATCGTCCATTTAGGTAATCATAACTTTTGGGTTTAACATGTCATGAGGTCCACCAGTTACAAAAAGTAAACATCGAAGTTAAAGTTAATTGCTATTTTCTTTTGGCATTTCCCCATTTTATAACCATATAAACAGGACAGACAAAAAGAAAACAAGATTGTACTTTGCCACATTCCACCATCATAACCCCCTTAATAAAACTGTAAAATTACTCTTATAGCACATGGTTTTATAAATAAAGGCAACGTAAAAGAATCTTTTCGATCAAAGGGGACATTGAAGTTACTTGTAAGGATGTAAGTAGCAAAGATGGGTATTCTGACTTTCAAAAAAAGGAAATATAGCAACTTTCATGGAATATTGTGAAGATAAAGTCTTGTAATTTTAATGGCCGAAGAGGGTAACATAAACCAACTTTAGAGCTTACCACATTGTCGCTTCCTTTCAATTGGCCCAAAGCAGATTGTTTCACGACTTCGTGAATTTCGACATCGCATCTGTTCAGAAGGTTAAAGAGAAGTTACCTACCATTGATTAATAACCAAATTAATGAATGGAAAGATCCAGGGGTGGCAATTCAAGTCATTTACTTATGAATGGGTCGTTTTGGGTTACTTCAAATCTCAAACAGGACAAGTTGAAAGCTACCAAGTGTAATTTTAGTTCTTCACTGCACACAACCTCCTAGATCAGTTTATTTAAAGATTTAGATTATTATCGTAACAATATTATTAGTGTAATCATACTTGATAAATAACAAAAATAGACATAAACAAGCTCCCCATACCCCTGCCCCTGGCGGGAATGGGTATAGTTGTTGAAACAAGCTAAAAACATGGACAAAAGGTATTTTCGCATCAGCCTCTTTTGACACATACTAAAAAAGAGCCTGTAATGACCCATTACCAACCCGCCCTGCCAGCCTATCTTGCCGGTTCTAGAAAGATACCGTGAGTTCTGTAGGATACAGACATAGCGCAGAACTTTCCCATTTGAAGAAGCTTTCTTGATTCTTTCTTCAAAACCCTTATCCAGCAACGGTAAGCCATTCACTAAAAAGTCTTCCACGGACATCATGTCGGCCCCCATATTATCAGGGTACAAGCTTTGGATCTTTACAAAAATACAAATGTCACAAATGATGAACAATAATACATCACAGAAAACCTAAACATGTTCACGCAAGCATTACCTTGACGGTTTTCATGTCTATACGTTGGCCAAGGAGTCGTGCAAGGATCAGACCCTGTTGAACATAAAACAAACAAATGAGCAAACCAAACACAAGACATGATAATATTATCATGGAATCTTCTTTTTGCAGAGTAAAAGAAACCAAATATTTATGCAGTGCAGTAATCAAACTCATCACAAAAGTTGTTTCAGAACAAGAATATCAGATAACAAACTTCACTAAATTTTGGCAGAAGTAGAGACAAGAACTACCTTTCTTGCAACATCCCTCCCGCTGAGATCATCACGAGGATCTGAACAACAGAAATTCAAGATAAATGAAAATTTAACTCATGCCACATTGACCAAGATTGGTTCTCAGAGTGTTGTGTATTTAGGCCAGTCTCGCCTGATTGAATGTTGATTTTTTAATATTCTAAAACAATCAGATTATGATCCTTTTGACTAATAATCGTTGCACATTCATTTCTCTAAAGCACAACTTTCTTGTCAAACTTAAAGCAATCATATGTTAATTTAATTTTTCATTGGTATTAATTACGGCTTCACCTGCTTATCAAAATTATGCTTCAACAATATATTCATCGATAGATAGTAGAGCAATAATAATAAAAAAAATTTAGTAGCTCCAAGGTTTTTGAGAAGATAAACTCAATTGTAATGCCATGCCTTGTAAATAAATCTTGACCTGGTTCAGTATAGCCAAGATCTTTAGCAGCTTTAACAACTTCGCTGAATGGCTTTCCATTTTCTATCTCGCTCATTACGTAGCCCAAGGTACCTATTTTTGGTTCCACAAAGAGATGCTAAAATATTAATTAGTTCTGTTGGTAATTGAAGCAAGCACACTTAGAGCAATGCTAACTAATGTAAGTAATTCTTTTTTAGATTTCATTACCACTCAAGCTCCCAATTATGAGTCTGACAGTGTCTCCAGAAGAAATAATACGATTTAATGATGTTATAATGGGGAGGCCAGCACCAACCTAATTACCAATAATAAAGGGAAAGGAAGGTAAAAAAACTCAAGAAAAAAGAAGATAATTCAAGTGATGATTCCCACATTTGGCATACAAGCAGCAATCTAAATAATTGTACTACGTAATAACTATAGGTGGCCAGATGGGCAGGGTGGGCGGGTTGGTCAATGGGTCAAATGCATTCAAGTTGATACAGGTCACCTTTTGTATGATTTGAAATGAACTAACATGGTAGCTAACCAGGGTAATAATCCCTTTACCCAAAAAAAAAAAAGAAATGAACTAACATGGTCCATATTAATTATAAAAGCAACAGTATAGCAATAATAACATAAATATGAACTGATATAGGAGTTCGTATGCAATAAAGTATATTTTGTGTTAATTCTCAACCTATTTGACCCCTTTTAGATAGAAATATTGAATAACTGGGTCGAAAGTGCCACCTATATTAAAGATATAACTTGTAACTACCGGCTAGAATAATCAGCTGTAGAACATGAAATATCACTACTTACAGTTGATTCATGCCTAATACGACGTGGATGTAAGAACAATTTGTCAAATTCTTCCTGCAAAAGGCCAAATTTAATGGTTCTTTTAATCGAAAGGCCGGAGTCAATACAAGTAGCATTGTCCCCATAACAGCCAAAACTTGAAAAAGAAGAAATCCTTAAAGTGAGAGCATAATATTAATAGATTATTTACCATCGAACAAGTAAGAGGCTTCTTATTGGCTAGTACAGCACAGCATCCTAAATTTACTACCTGGCTAATAACCCCAACGGTCTCTGAACTTGCAGAGCAATCAACAATTACAAAGCCTGAAAGGTAATTTGATTAAGAAACACTAATATAGATGTGCTATTTATTGACCATGATTATATGCTAGAATTTCCTACGTATAAAACATCAGAGAACAGATAACCCACTGAAAGAACAATTTACCTAGACGAGCAGCAATGTCAGTGAGTTTTCTCACAGAATCAGAAAATGCAAAAGCTTCACATTTACCTAAAGAAGTTTTTAAAAAAGAGGAAATAAAATAAAGCATGTTAAGTGACCATAAGTACCAATAACATAAATGAGAGATAAGGAAGAAATATATATTTGAATAAAAGAACTGGCTGTATATTAGAAAATGCATGCTAAAAGCAATATTACCATTATGTGATAATGAAAGAATACAATATAAACTACATACATATCTCGTAATTATCAATGGAAATAATAATGGAATTACCAGATTCGATACACGTTTCCAGGGACAACCTATCTTCCTTGGTCTGGCAAACATGCATCAAAAAGGCATCATCGAACTCTGTAGATAACACATCTGGTGCCACAATAATTGATTTGCTATCGCATACACCCACAACTCGCAAGCGAATTCCCTGTCAAATTAACCATTTCACAAATCAATTGTACATATAAGACAATATAAGTGCCACCATAGAAAAGTGAGTGTACTTGAATGATATGGTACCAAAATTATAATATCCACATGTGTACATAATACTATAACTAGTATATGTCATATCTGACACGAAAATAAACAGGTTAGCGTAGGGTCATACAATGGGTCAAACAACTAACCCGTTTACCTTATCAACCAGTTTACAACCAATATAACCCAGTCCACCAGTTTGATCCTTTCAAAAGAATGTGTTGCGTGGGTGGTAATCGGGTTACATGGGTTAAATGTGATCCATGTTGATTGTTTTCGAAATGATTAACTAAACGGGTCATGTTTGGTTAGGTCATACAAACCTGTCAACCTGACACAAATTGCCATCCATAAGTCAAAAAATGTAACCCATTTGACCTCAAAAGCCAAAACATTAAACCTTTTGACCTAAAAAATAAAAAAAAGTCAATGTTATTAAACCGGCCGGTTCGACCGGGGTTGAATCGGATTTTTTTATATGGACCGGTTCAATTACATAGGCTTTTAACATAGAAAGTAGAAACGAACCGGAGCAAACCGACTCAAACTGGACAAACCGGACTGGTTCAGACCGGGATCAACCCGATCAACGTGGTCAATTCTTTTCTCTTTTTTTTCTTACATTATTTTTTATTTTTTTGGTTTTTAATATTTGAATGTGTTAACTTTAGAATTTCTGTTAGAACTTGCTTAGATTCTGGATTATTGTGCTAGAATTTGGTTAACATTGGATGGTCGATACTAAATAAGTTCAGTTCAAGTTAGAATTCCTATAGTATTACGGAGTACTATACTATATTTCTTTTGATTTCAAGTTCAACCCTGTCAGTCTGTCAGAGCGATAAAAAACTGAGAGGCCGGTTCAATGTCCGGTCCGGTTTTCAAAAACATTCAAAAAACTCAAAAAGCATCCCATTTGACCTCAAAATTCAAAGTAGTAACCCATTTGACATCAAAAACTCAAAATGCACAATCTTTCCAATAACTTTACTTTAATCATACAAAACGTAAATACGAATTAAAAAGAAAACATAAATAAATAAATATAAAATCATAGAGATAAAATAAGTGTATATACAACCTTGCTTGCGTGAAGTGATCGGCAAGAAACGATGTGTTGAAGCAGCTGCCGCCCTACGCCGCCGCAGCCCAGAAGTATCACCGGAATATTCTTCATTTTTTTCTTCTTCTTGATTTCAGTCAAATTTCACTGTTGGCAGTGTGAGTGAGAGTGTGTGTTTTTTGCGGTGTTATTAGTTATGACTGTGTGTGGTTTTATTTACCTCGGTAAAAATTGTTTACGTTATTGGTAATTTGGTCCCTAATAGTTTAAGATTTTCAGTTAAACTAACTCACCTTATACTATCATCTAGTGAGGTAATTTAATGGCTAAATGCAGGGCGTCTCTGAGGATTTATGGATTTAGACCGAGCCAGAAAAAAAAGTTCATAGACTAGACGCAATAAATTATATTATATAACTATTTTCTAAAAACGATGATAAATGTTATATCAATAAACATAACAAAAGTTATTGTTCGAAAAAATAAAAAAAAACATTGAAAAATCATATAATTGAAATAACATATCGTAATAACTAGCCAACGATTCGTGAAGTTCTATAGCATTCTTCATAGAAAATTGGTTGATGGACTCTTGATAGTCTATATTATCTAAGATTATAGCAATTGATAATCAAAGATTAACCTAAATTTGAAGTCAATAGCAATTAAATCCAAATTCAAAACACCCAATTTTAATTTTAAGTTCTAACAATTAACATAATTCTTATTATTAAATTATGATAAATAATTTAAAGATACAAATAAAACTAAACAAATAAAAATAAAACCTGAAACCTAAATCAAAAATGTTTAACGATATAAAATTAAATGAATACATAATTAAATATAAACAATATAGAATATAAACTAAATAATAATAATAAAAAAATCTTAAAAGAGAATAGTGGAACCATTTTTATAAAAAAATCACATTAAAAAATAAACAAGAAAAGTGGAAGCCTATTTACATTGATTTGATGTGTCTATGTGACGATGGAAAAAACACATGCCAATGAAATGTCTGCCTAAGCTTGTCTCCGAAAACCGAAATAGTTTATTTTTTTATTAGCAACCCACAAAAAAAGTGTACGTAGATGGGTTTTTCTAAACCAAGTTAAATGATTTAACTTTTAGATGATTGATAGGTTTCTAACATATTTAATGAGCTTAATTGATTACATATATAGTTTTTATATATATAAAAAAAATTAAAAATTCGGGCATCTAAAAATCGGACCTTGGACAATCGCTCATTTTGTCCCATGCCTAAGCCGGCCCTGGCTAAACGTCTTGACATCCTTTTAATGGCTAACCATCTTGAAGGTGGCTAAAGATAGGGTTCATAACTGGACACGAGAATATCTCGATTAAGTAACGTATATCTGAGTTTTCTAGGTTACATAAACAATAAGTTTACTTGTTTTAACTTGTATGCATACCAAATAAGTTACTTAATATCTCATTACCGTGCTTTGATATATTTGTATATATTAAAATTTTAGCTGTTGTACATTTGACAAAATGTTATGTAGCTAGATATAGTTTTGTCATGACATCGACTTTGCATTTGGTTGTTGCACATAACTGATGTGCAACTAATTGTTCGGATTTAACCTCGGTCTATGGAGAATCGTATGATGATAAAGCTTATGTTTGGTTTGGAATTTGTAGAGCTAAAAGAGTTAACATTTGAAATATTGAAGCAGATCAAACGGTATGAAACCGGTTTAGTCTCAAACCAAGCATGAAATTAATTAGTATAACTTGGGTTCCAACTATAAAGATTATAAATCTAAAAGGACTTCATTTAAAAGTTAAAATATTAATAAAATATTATGTTTTGACTTTTGACTCCAAAGGTTATTTATCTTGTTATTTTTTCTTTTCAACAATCTATATATGTGGTCTGATGAGTAAATAAAAGTTTTAATTAAAGTTCATCACATTTTAAGGAAACCTAAAGTGGTTAACATCATCAAAGTAAATTGGATTTTTAAGATGCTTTGCCAAAATGTTACACACTTACACTTGATCATGTAAAATACATTGGACCATCTAAACTTGCAAACATAGTGATGCATAGCAACATACAACACATATGGATAACTTGATGTTTATGGCTCAAATGATGGAATATTGTCTAAAGACCCATGATTCGAAACCCACATTAGCCTATCGACGATACCTCTGTAAGGATCCTTCTCGCGCTTTGTTAACAAATAAGCCATATGCTTTTCGACATCACTTTTTATTTGCAAGTATAACTCTCGCAGATAATCTTTGTCATTTAGCATATGTTCTTTTCCTTTTGTTTTTATGGGCTTCCCGAACATAAAGTAGAGTCGTCCTGGTAGCTTGGGCAAAAAAATAGGTAAATGAAGTGGTTGCTTAGCAATCTCTCCTCCATGCCCCGCTCTGTAAGCAAAGGAAATCACTCAAATGATCGATGATTCGTTGACCTTTTTTCTAAAGTACATTTCTTGAAACACAATTCGGATGACTACAATTACCATACGCTTTAAAATGGTATATCTGTTTGCTGGGAAAATTAATATAAGCAAAAAGTCTCAAAATCACCTCAAGTTTGTTCTCCCTTGATTGAATTCTTTCACCTTTTGATCGAGGAATGGGATTCGTTTCATGTCTTCCAAATCAATCAGTAGCTGCAAATAAAGTAGATAAACGGCATCATATAATGAGTATCAACAAGAAATAAGTTATGTTAACCATGAAGTAAATGTTGAAAACATGTGTTGTTAATTACTTCTGTTAGATCATCTTCTCCAACGGCTCCATATGGTATAATTGTGGCCCCAAGCTTCACTGCCATTCTTACAAATTCTTGTTTATCAGGCCAAAACAACTTACAACTTTCCCCCTATAAACCATGAAAGTAAGTGATTCACATATTTAAGTCATTTCTTTTTACTGCAAGTAAAATATGAGCTAAAATAGGATACCTTACGATGGAGAGACTCACGTGCACCACCAGGGTAAAGTAAGGCGAACGAATTTCTTGATAACAATTTATAGAGGTTTCTAGCAGAAACTGGAATTGTACCAAATATCTTATGTATATCTGTTAAAGGAATCATAAGATATTCGTCTTCAGCACGAATTTGATAACTTTCTGGATGGGCTAAACCATGAAGTGTTATTTTCTTTTCTCTCAAAAACTCCGGGACAACAGAAAAAGCATCAAATCCCCATAACATGTGATTACCAACAACTAATACAGGACCATCATCAGGAATCCCTGCAAGACCTCTCACTATCTTTCCATCCTCCATTGTCGAGAACAGTGCTGTTCCTGTATAGAGCCGGAACCACCTGTATTGTGTCGTATGTTAATATATATAGCGTATTCCATGCTATAAAGCTTACAAGAAAAGAAAGTTGTCAGCTTTATGATATTACCATTTTTCCATGGGTGAGCTTTTAAACTCTGTCATACTAGCAGGATAAAAGTCCTTGAAGATATCATGCTTCAAAGAGCGACGGTACATCCGATTAGTCTTAATAACAGACAACAAGTTAACATCACTCTCCTGCACCAGTAAAATAGAACTGATATTACTGATTTATGCTACCTACTTAATGATAACCTCTTCTTATTTTTTAGACACAATAGTACCAATAGGATTGTGTGCCCGTTTTCTTCAAACACACGTACATTGCAGTTCTTCAACAATCTTCTTAGCCTTTGGGCCTCATTTTTACTTGGTATGAAGTTATCCTTGCCACTGGAATGCAAGTACTTGGGAATATTAGATTGCAAAAGGGCACACAAACTCATAAATACTTATACAAGTAGTAAAGTTAAACTGTAATTTGCATTAACCAAAAAGGAAAGGAACCTAGCAAGCACAAGTACTTGAGCCGTAATAGCATGGAAACGAGAATTAACATAGGCTGCAGCTGATTGAATTAGCTTCAACCTCCATTCAAGAGTGTCATTGGGTAATATTTTGGCCACCACCTATCAAGAGTGTCGTAGTGAAAAAGGAAAAACCATAAATTTGACAGTGTAAATGATCAAAACTGGACTGAGATATATTAAGATTTTTAAGGAATTAATAAACAAGCTAGAGGTTGATCATACAGATTGAAGCGGTACATCTTTAAGAAAATTGCCAAAAAGTTGCCAAAGAAATAGTGAATGATTTGTACCATTGATTCCAACTGTTGTCATCTTTACAAAATCACCTGATTAAATAATATTGGAATATTAAAAAGAAAGGGGATAAATTGCAATAAAAGGTCATCCGAACAAATGGTTCAACGTAATTGGAAAATGGACCAATGTAAATCATTAACAAAAACAGTAACCTACTTAGAAGGGAGCCCATAGGTAAATCCCTCACGAGCGATATTAAAGGGTGTTTTGACGACCTCTCATAGGAAGTTGCTGAAATGAAAATAAGAGCAGTTACTTCTTGACATACATAGAGTTCCTTATCTTTGAAGTGACCATAAAACACATGACATTAGCCTTACAAAAATAGAAGCAATTGGAGAAAGAAAGACAAGGCTGACCTGGGTTTGCTAGTATGAGTATTAAGTCAATCGTAGGATTACGAGCAGCCACTGCAAGTGCCAAGCTTCCTCCTAAAGAATCTCCTAGCAAGTATATTGGCTTATTTGGCGATGAATTATGCTCAATCATCACAGTTTCTTCCACAATACTAATCAAACCTTCATGAAAAAATCAGGCCGATTGTGTATGAAACTACTTTAGAGCTACTAGATGAATCATTATATGTAAATGTACATAACATAAATATATATGCAGGAGATTATAACCTTCCAATGCTGTTTGATCCGAAACAGGAATATGCAAGCATTGAACATGAAAAAGCCTGCCATTGGAGTTGAAAATATCATTTTATATTAGCTGCAATTATATGACAGTTTTCTATTTCTTCAACCAGTTTATACAGTTTCCTGAATCAAGTGCAACTCACTTTCCTAGACCTTTCTCATGTACAACAAGCCCGGCTCCGGTTCCATCCACCCCTACACAGATATTATCACTCCTAATTAGAACATGGGAAACGATATTTTAGGATCATTAAAAAATAAGCATAAGAATATATAGTGAGCCTCTTAATGGGTCATATCGGCTAATATTCTAATGTGAACCTTGAAATACAATTTGATCTCAAGTAGACGGACCACGAGTCAACATCAATTACCAGGTAAATACAAAAGAACAGGTGCGTCTTTTAAAGGCAAGCCACATGTGGCAGGGCAAAACCACCTAGGTGGCCCTTCGTCGTTCTTGATCAAATCCATGGAAATTTCAGCATAATCCTTAATGGTTTGAGTCCCATAACCATCATCCCACAAAGGTTCCAACACTTCAGGAACATTTTGTGGACTCAGTTTTGCCCAACCATCATCATAAGTAGTAACATCGATATTCTTCCTGTCAGCATAAGATCCTTCACTGATCCTAACTGATTCCGGTGACAATAAAACCGAACCTTTACCACCTACACTCCTAACAAAAATACGTGACCGCAGGCTATGGTTTTTTTTTAGAGTTAAAAGGGGTGACCATGGAACACCGGGATTGCTCATAATTAATGCTATCATGATTTATGAAATACTTTCACAAACAAATTACACTAAAAATCTAAATTGAGACTCTCCTCTATGATTTTAAAGAACTTTAGCCAAAAAGTGCCTATCATACGGTTACTAACAAAAAACCAAAAAAAGTGGCGCAAGTTACGTATTCAAGTGGGCTTGGAAACAAAATGAAATGTGACTTTCATGTATCATTCAGTATGATGATATGTAGGCGGGAAAAAAGTAGTCATAAAAATCCAACTTGGACTGTATATCAGCACTCATCTGTTGAGAAACAACAAATCGATGAATTAACTAATTTAACTTCAAATTGAATTTTTATCCAAATCAGTGGACATATATACAATATATGATCACAATATAAGGAAATTCCTAGTTGAAATGGTCAAAAACAACGGATAATCTAAGGATTTTGCATCTAAAAATAGCTAGAAAATTAATTTTAACATAAAATAATAAGTTTATTGAAAGGGGTGACAATTCCCCATTCATCATTTATCCATAACTAGTCTCTGTCAGTGTCACATTAGAAACATCTTCCCCCACCACTAATCAATAATTAATTCTTTACAACATCCCTAAGACATAACTAACACATCACTACTCTGTGACCCATCATTTAACCCAATAAAAAACAAAAAAGAACAAAGCCTTTTTCACTCGTTATCCCAATAATAAGTGGCCTCATGATGAGCCAATAACGAGTCAACCCTAGTGATGTTGGCTCATTATAAGGACAATAATGAGCGGACGATGGGTCGATGATGAGGGCATTGGGATCTCTCTTGAGAATGAAAGCCCCAATTTAAATTTTGCCTAAAGCCAGTGAGCTGCTTGAGCCTCCCCTACTTCTTATATAGAGCAACCATATAGTTTATATAAGATTTGTCTAACTTGTGTCATAAGGGCACACGTTACACTGCATTTAGTGAGATAAACTCTAAAACCACATGTTGCAGGTTTTCATAGTATTTGAAGGAAATTACATTTGTTTAGAAGGATATGTTAGAATTGATAACTAGTCAATTTTCTTCAAACTATAAAATGTATCATATTTCATCTCTAGTAAGAGGATATGTTAGAAGGATATATCATTATTATAACCAAGATTGATTTATCTATAAGTGACTCATAATTTCCGTTTTTACTAACGTAAATCTTGTATCTAAAGTATGCCTTTTGTTAAAATATATATGCGTGATTCGTTTGTACAAATGATTTTTCTTACCTTGATTGCTATTTACGGTGTCCTGTTATTCAATTATCCATAGTGTAACTATTATAGATTGAAGTCTCTTACCAGTGAAACCAAAAGTATCACAATTAAAGAAGTGTTGAATTAGGTTGAACTTATAAAAAGTATGACAAGATGATACACCTTTAAACAAAATATGATATATATGGATGTTTTAAAAGTTTATGGATCGAATGATGGAATTTGATCTATAGATCCATTAGTCTTCAACCACACGAACCTCTTGACCAAACCTCTATAAGGATCATCCTCTCGCTTCTTTAACAAATATGCGACATTCTTTTCGACATCACCTCGTATCTGTGAATATAGCTCTCGCAAATAATCTTTGTCATCTAACATATTTTCCTTCCCTTTAGTTTGTATGGGCTTCCCGAACATATAGTAGAGCCGACCCGGTAGCTTTGGCATAAAGATAGGAAAATGAAGTGGTTGCTCAGCAATCTCTCCACCCATTCCCTTCCTGTAATAAAAGAATATAAGTGACTGAGTGTGCAATGCCTATATAATACACCGTTAGAGTGACTTCTGCACAAAAAAGGTAGGTGTTGTAAAGTAAATTCACCTCACACTTTTTCTCCCTTGATTGAGTTCAGTCACCATCTGACTAAGGAAAGGATTTCTCTTCATTTCATCGTAATCAATGAGTAGCTGGCAATCAAGTAGATTTAGAACACCAACTAGTGATTAAATTGCATTGAATTGATGTCAAAAACTATTTTGTTCGCCCTCAAACATCAGATAAATATCTAAAGAAAGTGTGTCTGCGTGTGTGTGTGTGTGTGTATGCGCATGCATGTGCTTGTGTGTATTCTTACTTCTGATATGTCATCTTCCCCAACAACTCCAAATGGTATGATGGTGGCCCCAAGCTTCACAGCCATTCTTACAAATTCTGGTTTTTCAGGCCAAAACAACTTGCAAGCTTCACCCTTTGAGCCACAAAAGAAAGGTATTCATATGTTTAACTATAAATGCTACTAGTTCACTTTTTAGTAAAATATGAGCACAAATAACATACCTTACGATGGAAAGACTCCCGTGCGCCACCAGGATAAAGCAAGGTGTATGAATTTCTTGATAATAGTTTAAAGAAATTTCTTGCAGAAACAGGAATTGTACCAAATAGTTTCATAATATCGGTATAAGGAATCATAAAGTATTCATCTTTAACATCAAATGAAAAAGTTTCTGGGTGGATTAAAGCATGAAGAACAACTTTCTTTTCTCTCAAAAACTGTAAGACAAAAGGAAAAGCTTCAAATCCCCATAACATGTGATTACCAACTAATAATACAGGGCCTTCATTTGGAATCCCTGCAAGACCCCTCACTATCTTTCCATCCTCCATAGTTGAGAACATTGCCGCACCCATTGCAAGGCGGTACCACCTGCAATGGTAAATGTGGTTAACAAAAAAGATAAACACGATTTTCGTAGTTGTTTCTATGATTCTTATAAAAAACTTGTGAACTTTGTATATGTAATATCGAGTTCTAAATCTCAAAGTGAGCATAAATAGATTTGATATGATTACAAGAGATATAAAACGATCGAAGAAGATACAAAGTCAACTTTTTAAATTACCAAGCCTCATATGGTACGGTTTTGAACTCTGTGATACTAGGAGGCAAAAAGTCCTTGAAGATATCATACTTTGAAGAACGTCGGTACATCTGAGTAGCTTTAATAGCAGACAACACATTAACACCACTCTCCTACATCGATGAAAAGGAATAATTTATCAAAGTTACTTCATCATAACCTATTTAGGGGATGTTTGGATATGGCTTTTCAAAGTGTATAGTAGTGATCTAATATTCTTAAGTAGACAATTAAATGTAATAAAAGGAACAATAGAAGAACATATTTGGATCTGCTATCATGGTTTTAAGGTGCAATAGTAAAAGATAACTAGTGCGAAAATAGAAGATTATCTAACATTAGGATAACTAGTGCGAAAATAGAAGATTATCTACCATTAGGATTGTGTGTCCATTTTCTTCAAACACACGTACGTTGCAGTGCTTTAATAACCCTGAAAGCCTCTGTGCCTCATTTTTACTTGGCAGGAGGTTATCCTTGCCACTATATTACATATATCATAGTGATATTAGATTCTAAAACTGCATAGTAGTTCAGTAATATCTAAATTAGTGATTTAAACTGCATAAAGTTCAAGTGTTAGCCATGTGTAAGTACGTAACAAGATTTAAACTGTGATCTGCATAAGCCAAAGAAGAAAAAAACCTAGCAAGCACCAATACTTCAGCTGTAATTGCTTGGAGACGAGAATTAGCATACTCAGCAACCGATCTAACTAAATCGATCTTCCAGTCAAGAGTGTCTTTTGGTAATATTTTCGTCAGCACCTATAAGGAAAAGGTATAAAATTGAGGCTGTATGTAGATGATACGAACCAGGCATATATATATATTAACAAATATACATAAAAGACTCTAGCTTGAAGACGATAATAGATGTACATACGTTGTATCTTTATTCAATATCGCTACCAAAGAAGAAAACCAGAACAAGAACAGATCCATAGACATATTAACTAAAAACTATATGGAATATTAAGCATAGAAGGTGGTCGTTACAGAAAAAAGTGGCAGATCTTTAATTATATTGCTCAGCAGTTCAAAAGGAGGTGGTGAATCGTCGAATTTAACCCATGCCATCTTTACAACATCACCTGACAACAGATATTAGAATGAATAAATAAAGAGAATGCATTGCAGAAAAAGGTCCTTAAAATCATTCATCAAAATAGCAAAATGGACCAAGTGCAGATTTATGTAGTATTTGGAGCATATGAACTCATTATTTGCAATGTGTGATTATGATACTGATTCTCCAATTATATAGATAGAGCTGGAGAAGCAGGTAACTTATTGTACCAAAACTGATTATTGAGATGAATTTGAATTTACTTGTCTGTCACTAACTTTAAAGAGTAAACCTACATAGAAGAAAGCTCGTGAGATAAGGAAACGTCCAATAATATTCGTCAGGCAGAGTCCTCATGAATGCTACTAATGGGTGTACTGGTGACCTCTCATAGGAAGTTGCTGAAATGGGTAGAATATCAGATACCATCTCGCATACATACAGGTCATTAACATAATCATGTTGAAAAAAAAGATGATGTGTAGAATTAGTAGAGAAAGAAAAAAGAGGTTGACCTGGGTTTCCTACGACGAGTATCAAGTCAAGTGTAGGATTACGGGCAGAAACTGCAAGTGCTAAGGCTCCTCCAAAAGATTCCCCAATCAAATATATTGGCTTGTTTGGGGACAAAGTGTGCTCAAGCATCACCTTTTCTTCCACAATCTTAATCAAACCTTTATTAAATTAGGTTGTTCATGAAGTTAGAGTACAGCACAGTTTGCTAAAGATCATATATGTTAAAGATAAAGATATAACCTGATTGTAAGTTTCTAAATCAAACCAACTATGTACACGGTGTGCATTTCAGTTCACAACTCTGATATAGCCGGCCAGCAGATGGACTAATCCTATTAATTAAGATTTACACAATATAAATTCAAGAAATGATGATAACCTGCTAATGGTGTCCGATCCCAAACAGGAATATGCAAGCATTGAACATGAAAAACTCTGTCATTCAAGTTGAAAAAAAGATCAGATATTGTAAAATCACAACATTTTAAGAAAAAGTATGATAAATGTATTACAGTATATATTTTATGGTCCTACTATTTTTTCTTACAAAGGACATATTTTGGGGGAGTTTGGATGTGCGTTTTGAAAATGCAGTTATTTGGTCTTATGAAATCACAATCAGTTAATCAGTTGGTGAAAGCAAGATTTGGGCAGGTAAGGTTACATTTATCTCGAAATCAATATTCTTACAACTTCTTACTTGCTTCGTTTGTAGAGTTTTTTGGATGAAACGTATATATTTCAAAGACGTTTGTAGAACACGTATTTTCAAAATGAAACTTTGTAAAACTGGTATACCCGGCGTTGGGAACGCCAGCTTTCACCAAATCATCAAAGGGTGGCAGTGTCACCGTCAGGTTTAGCCTACTTGTCAACCAAATCATGTACTCGTGTGTGTGTGTATGAGGAGTTGATCTGCAGGCACATGAAATAAGGTTTAAAGACAGGAGTTCCCACCTCCGGGCCTTTCCACGTGGTGGACATGCATTGGACTATAGTCAAAACCGGCATTGGTGCCACCAATTTATAGACATCCTCATACGCACATACACATGTAGGCTAAACCCGGCGTTGACACAGCCGGCCTTCGATGATTTGGTGAAACCCGGCCTTCCCAACGCTGGGTATACCGGTTTTACAACTTTCCATTTGGAAAATACATGTTCTACAAACATCTTCGAAATATATACATTTAACCAAAATTTTCTCATTTGTACTCCAACTATCAAATCTAACTATTATAATAACGTACATCCAGATAACCCCAAATTTGGGCGGGAGGGCATAGTTACAAACGAATCCCTATCTATGTGTGGAGTTCTATGGCAAAAAATAAGAAGAAAGATACAACGCTCAAAACGTAGATGAAGATCAAGTTCAACTCACTTTCCAAGAGCTTTCTCATGTATAACGAGGCCGGCTCCAGTCCCATCTAGTCCTACACAATAAAAACACCTAATCAAGACATAACAAATGTAATTCTAACAAAATTAACCAAACAAGTATAAGCATAGACGTTTTACTAGCTAGTTACCACACTGCATTGTCTTGTATGTTTACAAAACATCAATTACCAGGTAGATACAAAAGAACCGGTGAATCTTTTAAAGGTTTCCCGCATGCAGTGGGGCAAAACCATCTAGGCGGCCCTCCATCACTTTTAATCAAATCCACGGCTATATTAATGTAATCCTTCACGCTTTCGGTCCCATAACCATCATCCCACAAAGGTTCCAACTCTTCAGAACCATTTTGCCCACTCGTGTGTCTACCATTATCATAAGAAGCTACATCGGTATTATTCAAGTTAACCAAAGAACCTCCATTGATTCTAACTGATTCGTGGGGTACTAATACTGAATCCCGACCATTTACACTCCTAACCTGAACACATGAATGCAGCCTACGGTTTTCCTTTAGAGCCAAATGGGCTGATAATGGCGCACTAGAATTGCTCAAAATCAAGGTCATTATGTGATACTTTAGCAAAGTGCACGAAAAACTTAAAAAGCAAAAATGTAGCTCACGGATATGAGTTTGTTGTCATGCAAAGTGCAAAATAGCCTAGCCAAAACTAACTAACAAGAAACCTTAAGAAAGGGGAGCAAGTTACTTACTCAACTGATCGAGTTTGGAAACACTATTTAATGTTTCATGCGATCTGAATGAAATATATATACATACATACAATATTATATTTGTTGTCCGGAAAGAAATGTACTTACAATAACCCAGAACTATCTTCTAACCAAACTTAAACTTTTTTTAAAATTTGCCGGGTGGGAACGGGTCTCCCTTCTCTTTCATCATCTCATCTCTTGATTTTTCCATGTGTAGTTATCTTGTTGTGAGGTTAGAACGATTTACTCCTATCATTTTTTTTTTTACTTTGATTTATAAAAATATTACAAAATCTCCTAATTATAAAAAATCCTAATTAACCATAGCCAATCTTTACAATCTTAAAAAAATCCTAATTCATATGGTAGATGACAAGGCAGGGCCCAACACTCCTTGCCTTATCATCTACAATATGAATTATTGTAAATTATTGTCCTTTCATTTGTCTTTGTATATAGTACGAATAATCCTTTCGTAAAAGGAACGGTTATGGTTTAAAGAGAAAAGTGATAGTTGAATTTAGTGACAATGGGGCCCAATGAGTACTAAGTTAACCAATCTTCTTTCATCTAAGGTGCATTGTGCTTCTGGTTTGTTTATTTCAGTACCAGCAGTAGCACCAGGAACCTTAGAGACGGAGGCCCTATTTTTAGAAAAATTTTTATAAAAAATATGGTTCAATGCCTCCTATGTGGATTAAGAATATCTTTTTCAATAATGTCAATTGTTCATCATCAATAAAAAGTAGGGCCACTGGCAATAGTCACCATCTTATTATTTGTTAATTCAGAAATACTTTGGGCTGTTATTTCACATCTTAGGTTATTATATTAACTTGTTTGCTCTGATACCACCTATAAGTTCAAGAATTGTTAAAAACAGATTACCAAAATAGAAATACACAACATAGATGTATATTTTTTAATGAATAACTCCTTATTGATTGAATTAAAATAGTATAATATGTTTGACATACAAAACTTATTACAAAGCGTAATGCGAAAATAAGTTTGATACACAAAACTTAATTATACTTAATTGAACGACAAAACAATGAAAAACTGTAAGGATTTAGTAACCGTAAATGAATAACAAACATTTCTGTTTATAAGCAAACATTCTTCTTGGTGGTTGTGAGTGGATTGCATGTGTCACTTTTCTTGTGGAACTGTCATTGTCTTCTCGGTATCTTCACATCTTTCACCAATAACAATGTTATACACAAGACACGAGATGAGTGTTCATTTCCTCATTTATGTACAGTCTTGCATAACTCCTTTTGCCACCAAGTGTTTGTCAGAATTAGCGAAGGATCAATGAGTAATTTATTAACACTCGTTGGCCAGGCTTGGTTAGTGACATGTCCGAATCATACTAGCAAACACTCCCATGATGGATTACATAGTTTCATCCTTTCAAAGTTCTTCATCAGTGCTTCCTTCCTGTAGCACTTTTATGAAACTTCCAAGTTGCTTCTGTCTATATGTTGATTCAGTAACATGTTGATTTCAATTCAGCGAGACGTGATATATCTTCAAGTTCTTCTTTGATTTACTTGAATCTTAACTGTTTGAAGTAGACGATCAACATATGCTCACTGAATTAACTTCAGCGAACACAATTATAGTTACATTTGTTAGTGGGATTTTTATCCCAACACTAAATATTCAACTCTTGTATATTAACACTTATTATTATGTTTGGCTAAATGGTGAATTTTACTATAGTTAATTAATGTGATTTTCCCCCCTAAAAGTGTAAATATGTGAGGTGTTTTTTTTTCTTCTAATTAAAGGCTAGAAAGTGTTCTCATTGATCAATAAGAAAGTTTTTACCAATTTCTTTTCTTACTATAATATTAAATTAACATGGAAGTGTATATATATTCAAAAATTTTAATAACTGAACAAATGATTTAAATTATTAATACTTAAATATTATCGAACTTAAATAAATATTCAGTAACTATGAACCATTGAGTGATAGCTTAGTGGCCAGGGCTTCACCTCCAGGAGGGGATGTTGGCTTGGAGGTCATGGGATCGAATCTTGATTCCCCATTGACCTCGGGCATTTACCTCTTGATCGGAA
>JAOXNX010000028.1:18874792-18885159 GCA_028566075.1 Solidago caesia
GGAAAAACCCCAGAGTTTGCTGACTGGGAAGATGATATATTGGCTATGCACCAATATCTCAATGCGAAAGGTGGTGGAAGTAGAGATGATGAATTTTATCATACTCCTCAACAAATTCTCCCACGGATACAGGAACCACTTCAACCTGTGCATTCCATGGAAGAAGCTCAGCAGCGAATAGCGGCAATAGAAGAACTGCATGAATTCGGTGTACCAATCACAAAAGATTCTATTAGAACTTATCAAAATCAAGACTTAATACAAGCAAAAGGTTCAGAATCCTGTGATGAGGACTATTTAGCTGGTTATTCTCAAGACAACATGGAACCAGAAAATAGCCCTAATTCTGATGATCCCTACTGGAAGGAAGATGATCGTGAACTCCTGAATACTTACCATACTGGTAATTGTTCTATCCCGCAAGTCCAAAAGGGAGATTATGAAAAATGGTGCATGGAAGATAAAACTTCCAGTACTCCTTGTTTCGAAGCTGAAAAGGACTTGGTGACAAAAGTGAAAAGGAGTTCTTATTATAAGAAAAGAAAACATCGGAAAAGGAGATGTGATAATTGTTCAGGAAGAAAAGGGCAACATAGCATGTTTTGCAAAGGCTCGAGTTCGGAAAATGAACCGGAAGGAACTCAAGTTGGCTATGTTGGAGCGGAAGAACCAATCATGGAGTACCCCTCAATACAACAGTTCGTACAAGCTGCCAAAAGGCTTGGGGTACAACAAGGCAATAAGAAGGCGGTAAAGCAGGAACGTGCCTATAATGGTAGTGTTACCTCTACCTATAGGCCACCACCTGAACCATTAATGGGTCCGGTCAGATACCCACCAGCCACAGGCGTAGGAGGAATCCCACAACCAACTTTTAACTCTCAGGACATGAAAATCAAATTATCTAGAGTAAAAGTTGAAGACACATACGGCAATAACTATGGTATGTGGAACTTACCTACCGCGGGAATAAATCAGGGCGCGATGCTCATACTACCAGATGATATTGGTATGTATGATGAAGTTATCTCATGATGGGAGTCCATTACTCGAAATTATATTGATGGCCCAAACATGATTTGGACATCTGGATAAGCCAAAATGGACTTTATTGAAAATCTCCTTGGTGATACGGAGAAGAAGACTTTTATTCAATGTCGCATGGCGTTTCCAGACGACTACAAAGCGCTAATGGAAATTGGTGATGATACTCAAAATATCCTTTCTCAAATAAGAAGGATATTCCTGTACGAAGATCCTTACCAAGGCAGCACCGATGAGCAGAATAGGGCTTATAATGATCTTGAAAGGTTGTCCTGTGATAATCCAAAAGATATTTTTAGCTACCTTAACCAGTTTAAGGTACTTGCAGCAAAATCCGGAAGATTATATTTCCCAGAAACAACGGAGAAGCTGTTTCGCAAAATGCCACCATTACTGGGAAATGACATTCGGAAGAAATGGTATGAAAAGTACCCGGCGACAAACGCAGCAGTAATCCCGGTGATTTGGTTTACTTATGGTTACCTAAAGGAAATGTGTAGCCAGGTTGCATTGCAAAAGAGTTTGAAGGATCTTTCCTTTTGTGGGCAAATCAAGATTCCAGGTCAATACCCAACCGGGAAGAAGTATGGCCTAAGAAGAGCAACTAAGTACAAGGGAAAGCCTCATGATACTCACTTAAGAGTATTTAAGAAAAAGAATGCTGATCAAATGAGGTCAAGGAAATGTAAGTGTTTAATCTGTGGAGAAGAAGGGCACTTTGCACGGGAATGCAAGAACTCAAAAGGCGATATGAGGAGAGCTGCCATGTTCAATGACACTAATCTCCCGGATGACTATGATGTGGTATCTGTTGATGTTGGAGACTCAGAATCAGATGGAATCTGCAGCTTATCAGAAGAAGAAACTAGGGACAAGACAAAAGAGTACCTTGCTAATACTCTTACAATAGGCTTACCAGAGGAATGGGGCTTAGCATTCATTGAAGAAGGGATTGTCTCTACAGCAATACCTGGTGCAAATTGGAGAATGGCATTACCCCTAAAAGAGGAACAAAAGGTGTGCACCCATAATCTGATAACAAATGGTGTAGTACCCCTGGAAAATGAATGTTGTTCGTACTGTGGGATGAAGACAATCAAAAGAGTACGTGTGCACTGTGGGAATTGCCTGATAACAGCCTGTAAGTTGTGCGCTATGCATTACTTACAGCTAAATATTGTACCTGAACCCCCGGAAGAAAAGGTCTATAGAAGTAAAGATGAGTTACTAAGTGAGATGATGAAATACTGTGTTCATTTGGTAAATGAAAATGAAAGGCTCACTAAGCAACTGGAAGGGTTCCTGGCACAAGAAACTGAAGATTTAAAGGGGAAAGGTGTCTTCAAAAAAGAAAAAAAAAAAATCCTAGAAAGGGAGTGGGAAGAGTTATTGGAAAGGCAAAAGAAACCACTCAAGATCAATGAAGACGAAGGTACTAGCAATGCGGTACCACTCAAAAATAGGCTGGAATTTCTTAACCCAAATGATGAAAGGGATAAGAAGGCACTTAAAAGAAGAGGCATGAATCCTAATGAATTAAAGGAATTCATTGATAGTGATTCAGAGGTTGATGAGCAGATTGAAATGGAACACGCTCTGGTCTATGTTGAACAGGCAAACATACTGCAAGAAGTGGAGACAATCAAGATGGGTCTCAAGAAAAGAAAGGTTATTAACAGATTGTACAACGTACCTGTAACCTTCATCATACTTGGTATCAAAAGATTCACTGTTCAAGCTATATTAGATACTGGGTGTACAACTTGTTGTGTAGACAAAGGTGCCGTTCCCAATGAGGCAATAAAAAAGTGCCTCTACACTATTAAGTTTTCCGGAATCAACTCTGTTAATGAAGTTGATGAAAAACTTAAGGGTGGTCAAATGGAGATTGGGGATTATAGGTTTAAGATCCCGTTTTCTTACTGTTTTCCCATGGATATGAGGGAACGGGACGGCATTGAAATGCTGCTTGGTTGTAACTTTTTCAAAAGTTCACAAGGTGGTGTTCGACTATAAGGGAATTTTGTCACCTTCTACAAAAGTATCACAACAATTGATACCAGGCCAACAATGGAAATAGGCGGATGTGCAATTGAAGAAATGGAGATGGATGAGAATGAATTTCTTGCTATAAGGGAATCAGTTCTTTTCAATATTGGCCATACTAGCACATCATTCCAGCAAAGATTTGGACCCTGGTTGGAAGAACTGAAACAACAAGGAATCATTGGTGAAAGTCCCTTAAAACACTGGTCAAGAAATCAGGTCAAATGCAAGCTAGAAATCATAAACTCTGATATCACCATACAAGATAAACCCCTTGGTCACGTGACGCCGGCAATGAAGCAACAATTTCAGAAACACGTGAAAGCCCTGTTAGAACTTGGTGTTATTAGAGAAAGCAAGAGTCGCCATAGGACAATGGCAATGATGGTCAACTCTGGTACATCTGTTGACCCCAAGACCGGCAAGGAAATTAAAGGGAAGGAGAGGATGGTGTTTAATTATAGAACGCTCAATGACAACACTCATAAGGATCAATACTCGTTGCCAAGCATTAACACCATTATTCAAAAGATTGGGAACTCCAAAATCTACTCTAAGTTTGATCTTAAGAGTGGGTTCCATCAAGTAGCAATGGAAGAAGAATCGATTCCATGGACTGCTTTCATTACACCAGATGGGTTGTACGAATGGCTTGTGATGCCATTTGGCCTCAAAAATGCTCCAGCAATCTTTCAACGAAAAATGGATCACTGTTTTCGTGATCATGCACATTGTATGGCTGTCTACATTGATGACATCCTGGTGTTTTCAGAAGATGAAAAAAGTCATGCTAAGCACTTGGAGCAAATGCTGAAAATTTGTAATGAGAATGGCTTAATTCTATCAGAAAACAAAATGAAGATAGCTGTTCGAGAAGTTGAATTTCTTGGTGCTACAATTGGAAACGGAAGGATAAGGCTCCAACCGCATATAATCAAGAAGATTGCTGAATTCAAGGAAGAAAGTCTTAAGGAAAAGAAGGGTTTACGTTCATGGCTTGGGATACTAAACTATGCAAGGTCATATATCCCAAACCTAGGTAAACTATTGGGTCCATTGTACCAAAAGACTAGCCCCCATGGAGATAAAAGAATGAAATCTTCTGATTGGGAGATTGTACGCAAGATAAAAGAACAAGTACAGAACTTGCAAGATATGGAGATTCCGTCAGAAGATGCATACATTGTCATCGAGACTGATGGTTGTATGGAAGGATGGGGTGCTATTTGCAAATGTTAAAAAGGAAAAGGTGACCCAAAGAAAGACGAGAAGGTGTGCGCATACGCAAGTGGAAAGTTTAACCCTATAAAATCAACAATTGATGCTGAAATATTCGCTGTCATGGAAGGGTTAAAGTCTTTCAAAATTTACTACATTGGTAGAAAAGAAGTAACAATCAGAACGGACTGCCAGGCAATCATAAGCTTCTACAACAAAACCGTGCAAAATAAACCATCAAGGGTTAGATGGATGAATTTTGTTGACTACTTCACCGGCACAGGAGTCGAAATTCACATTGAACACATTGATGGAAAGCTTAATGTCCTAGCTGATAGTTTGTCAAGATTAATTAATGTTATAATTTCAGGAAGCGAAGAATGTGGCAACCTAGAGAACCAAGAGCAGATAACCCAAGGCCTGATACTACTGGAGAATGTATTGGAAGAGCTTTTGAATGGGAATCAATTGGGATGCAACACAACTCATCAGGAAACCAAAGTCAACCAGGGAGTAATAGCCCTAACACAAGTTTTGAAGAATTCAGAGCTCTGGTCGGAGAAGATATGCTACTTGGACCTAAGTCCAGTAACCATCGAGCTGCAATAAGAAGTTTATTCAAGATCTAAACCCAGAAGGCCCAAAGGGAATTGGCACTACTGCTGGCCCAAGTCCATTATATCAATGGACTACACAAATCCGTTGTCAACAATAATGATATTGAACAAGGCTGGTTTTACCAGAATGATTTGTTGGCCCAACAATTGGAAGCCCAATTCAGGGTGCTTGAAGAGGCCCAGACAAGGATCCGAATATAAGCTTCTAGAAAATGTGACGTCACTCGAAAAATCCAAGGACAATAATGTGGAAGGTGGCGGGGAGCAAGTGGTGGGCCCCGTCTTATTATCTACTTAAATTATTGTCCCTTTAATTATTGTCTTTTTATTTGTTTGTTTGTATAAAGTCGAATAATCCTTTTGTAAAAGGAACGGTTATGGTTTAAAGAGAAAAGTGATAGTTGAATTTAGTGACAATGGGGCCCAATGAGCACCCGGCTAAAACTTATCACCCTATCTTTAGTTTGTTATAAATAGGTGTGTTTTATTTGAGAATTATCAGATTGAGGTGTTCTCATGATAGGGTGATAAGTTTTAGCCGGGTGCTCATTGGGCCCCATTGTCACTAAACGACAGAGTCCGGTCATAGTAAAGACCTAATCTATTATCTAACAAAGGTTATTCATATTTGATATTTCTCCAATTTTTCCATTTTGCAAATTCAATTGGCTTTCAAAGCTTTTTGTGAACTCCATTTACATACACACACGCACATATTAGAGAAAGCATCTACTGAATTTGAAGTGCTCTTTTAACAAACAAATCGGCTATAAGTCCAAATCTTGTGTAATGTTGACTACTATCATTAATATGGAAAGAGAAAATGATGAAGTATAACTTTGATAAGTAAGAATACATTTGATGACCTAAACCGGTCTGTAAGCAAAATGCGATATATTTGTATAAATTCATGGATCGAATGATGGAATCTGATCTATAGAAGTATTATATGATTGCGACATGATCCTCTTAACAATACCTCTATACGGATCCTCCTCACGCTTCTTTAACAAATAAGTTATAATACACTCGACATCACATCTTAACTGCAAGTATAATTCTTGCAAATAATCTTCGTCATTGGACATATTTTCCTTCCCTCTCGTTCGTATAGGCTTCCCAAACATAAAATAGAGTCGGCCAGGTATCTTGGGCACAGTGAAGGGTATATGAATTGGTTGTTTTGAAATCTCTCCTCCCATCTCTACCCTGTCATCAAATAATAACCATAAACAAAGTGAACCTTTTATAACACAAGTGTGCACATAACATCCAAAGTGAACCTTTATAACACAAGTGTGCACAAAACATCCAAAGTTCATATCATAGAGCATTTTCGAGTAATTGACCTAGTATACAAGCTCATTAAAAAATAAACATTAGCATATTGAAGTAAATTCACCTCAAGTTTGTTCTCCCTTGATTAAATTCTTTCACCTTCTGGCTGATAAAAGGGTATCTCTGCATATCGTTATAATCAACGATTATCTAGCAACAAAGTAGATTATCAACACCAAGAAGTCAGCATCAACATATAGCCAGTAGTTTATTTGACTTTGAAGATCAAGTTAGCTTAAACAAGACTATTGAGAGAATGTATATGTTCTTACTTCCGATATCTCATCTATCCCAACTCCACCAAATGGAACAATAGTGGCCCCGAACTTCACTGCCATTTTCACAAATTCTTGTTTATCAGGCCAAAATAACTTACCAGCTTCCCCCTGTTAACCAGAAAAGAAGGTAATTTACAATTTTAAAAGAAAACATGTGTGCTTTATGTAGCATTCCCTACTGGGCATGTTAATGGATCGGCTAATGATCAGACTTGACCAATGATTCAACCAAATTGACCGTCACTTACCAAAGACCTAACTAATCTATGTAGTTGGATCATGTCCCAGATGGACCCATTTTAGTGATGTTTTTTTACACATCAAATACCCATTCTTCAATTCCTTATGCCCTCCCCAACCACCACCGCAACCCCATACCATCGCCACCGCTGGCACCTCAATAAACTTGCCTCAACACGACACCACACCCATTGTGATGGTGGTGGTAGATAATACAAATAAACAATAAAAAGAGGGGAAAAAAACGCTGAGGGTGGGAATCTCAGGTGGAGAAACATGCTCCACTTTTGCAGACTTGGTGCATGTCTTCACGCATGTAGCATAGCTGGTTCTGGACGGGACCGGAGGACTTTGTGAATATGTTTGTGTTTCCTAGTATGGATGGACACTCTCCTTAGCAGCTCTCTTAATTGGCCTAGAACACAAAATCAATATTGACTTCTACATATTGTCCCCAAGGAGGGGCTACTTCCTAATTCACAATAGAATTCTTACAGATGTTAAACACATAGATAATGAACCTTAAACTAGAATCCCTTGATGAAAGATTTTATTAATTTATTAGATAATAGAACTACGAAAGTGCCCCTTAAATGCTGAATTATTCCTATCCTTTTCTTGGAAAGGGTATATTATTTATAACTCGTAGTTATGACCAGTTGTGTTCTAAATAATTAGTAATACTGTATATTGATACTAAAGACAATGTTTTCAAGTGGAATATGAGCAGAAGTAAATTCACCTTACGATGGAGACTCTCACGGAAACCACCAGGGTAAAGTAATACGTGCGACTTTCTTGCTAACAATCTGAAAAGGTTTTTTCCAGACACTGGAACTGACCCACCTACCTTCAGTAGGTCGGTAAAGGCAACCATAAAATATTCATGTTCAGCACCGAAATGAAAAAGTTCTGGGTGGGCTAAACCATGAAGTACAATCTTCTTTTGTCTCAAATATTCCGAAACAACAGGAATAACATCAAATGCCAATAGCATATGATTACCAACGATTATTACAGGGCCTTCATCTGGAATCCCTGCAAGACCTCTCACTACCTTTCCGTCCTCCATTGTTGAGAACACTGCTGAACCTAGAAAAAGGCGGTACCACCTGCATTGCAGCATTTCTTAATATCAACAAACGCTTTTGATCCCAATATATTTGTAATTAATTAATAGAGAGCTACTAACAGAACAAGATACATAAAACAGGTCTTAAACTAGTTATTAAATTACCAAGTCTCTACTGGTGAGTGTTTAAAATCTGACATACTAAGAGGCAAAAAGTCATTTAAGATATCATGCTTTGAAAAGCGCCGGTACATCTGAGTAGCTTTAATAGCTGAAAGCACGTTAACACCATTCTCCTGTGCTAACAAGAAAAGGACAGACATCAATACTTCATTATTTTTGCTTCTTTATCATAACCTTACCTAGAATTGCTACACTTACGAGATATTTCTTACAAAGGCAATATGACAAGTGAAAATGAGCAGAGATAAAAATAAGTGATTGAGAGAATATAAATTAATATAAACATTAAATGATAAGCTAAAAGAGGAAATACTTAAAAAAATTCAAAATTTAAGATACCCTCCAAATGCATTATAAGGAAGTATAGATATAGATATAGATCGGGGTATCTTTGGTATTATTTAGCTGCCTTTATTAATAATAGCTTGCTAATCAAGTTATAGGATTAGTATTAATATATCATTAGGGCTGTAAATTTGAATATGGATGAATTGAATGGAGTCTAAAGACTTTTAGGAGATTCTTGAATTGCAAGAACCTTTTATTGTTTTTCTTATTTATCGATACGAATCTATTCTGGTTCGTATCAATTGGTATCAGAGCACTTTTCTGGGCCAATCTTGGGGGAAAAAAAAATCAAAAACGTTGTTCACCAGATACTGTTCATCCGGCACTATTCTCCCGAAAAATCTCTGTTCATCACAGATTTATTGTCCATGCCGGAAACAAAATAAATCCTAACCTAATGGCAACAACCAATGATATTTCTGAAGCGTACGAGAGACTCACACAAAAGATCAGAAAGATGCCATTGTAGAAAGAAAATTCAGACAGGTGGCAACAACGAATCAATCAGCGAAGCAATCCACTAGACAACGCTAAATCTAAAAAGACAAAAAAAGATGATGAAGTCGACAACCATGAAGTGATCTCAGATGCATTACTACATAATGGTGACCCTGATCGATCCATCAACAATGAAGATCAGGTGCAACATGCAGGTGTCTTCTTGGTGTTACACATCAGCCATGAACAGCTAAAAGGAAAAGATGGTCCCTTCACTCATGCTCGTAAGACATTTATACAACATGAATTATGGTCAAGAAATTGGCGGCTGATTATGGGCTTAGAAACATACAACATAGTGTTCCAAAGTCTGACCTTCCATATGAACTTACTGTTGCACCAAGTTATGTGAAGCTAAAAGGGGGTGTTATGAATTGGGGGCATCGGGTCTCTTATGAGCAGCCTTGGAATGGTTTTGGACATGTTTTTGGGTCTCCCAGTCATACCCACCGATATCCCAAAGAAAGAAAGATATAGGATCCTGGAATTACGCGAGGCATGATTTCAAAGCAACACCTTGAGGACAAGGTGTTATTTTGGGAGCGTTGTAATGATATGGGTTATTATTTTGGTATCTTTTATTAGTATTAATTGGGATATTATTATTAGGAGGATTGATATGGTTTTATTAGGTAAGCGTTATTTATGAATAAACTTAGGTGACAAGATACTTGTCTTACAAGAAACAGTATTAGGTTATTTTGATATAAATAGAGATTTAAGGTTGTAATTACATTAAGGATGATTTGAATTGAGTCATTATGACTTTCAGGAGATCCTTGCTTCTCGAATTGCAATAACCTTTTATTGCTTTTCTTATTTAGCGATACGAATTTACTTTGGTTTGTGTCATGATGCAACATGAGTTTATAATTTAATATAACTTTTAACATTAAGTGTAGCATTTCTCTTGAGTATCGTTCTACATCCCAACCTAGTTAAAAAATCTTAATACCAATAGGAGTGTGTGCCCGTTGTCCTCAAACACACGTATATGGCAATGCTTTAATAATCTTGAAAGCCTCTGGCCTTCCTTCTTACTAGGCATTAAATTATCCTTGCCACTGCAATTCAAATATCTTGCAATATTAGATTCCATAAGTGCATTTGAAGTATGCTAAGAATGTAAATCAAAGGAACATGTAGATATATATGTAGCAACTATTAAACCATGATTTCATGAGCCAAAGATGAAAAAACCTAGCAAGCACTAGTACTTGGGCTGTAACAGCATGCAGACGAGAATTAACATAAGAAGCAGCTGATTCAACTAGCTTCAATCTCCAATTAAGAGTGTCTTTAGGTAATATCTTGGCCACATCCTATCAGAAAAGGGTACAAAAATAAGAACGTGGATAATTATCTATATCTATAATCTATAATCTATAATACTATATAAAAGGGGAATCCCCTCCCCCAAATTCTCAAAAGATGAATTGATGAGACTAAAATGCCCCTACCCTTTCTTCACTAATTTAAACATCT
>JAOXNX010000028.1:18904432-18935230 GCA_028566075.1 Solidago caesia
GGGCGAAAAGGAGGAAAATGGGGGTTTTTATATTACTATCCAGACAGGTGGCATCATACGTGGCGACACCTGAACAAAGTTGTCGGATGACATGGCTTAACCGGTTACAACTTGTAACTTAGCGGGTAGCATACATAACATAGCCAAAAATACATAGGTACATTTATTACATAGCTACCCGACGGGGCCGACCCTTAGTGTGATAAAATTAAGCATCTGCTTTGGGGCCCCCAAAATCTAGGGCCCCATATTTTACATAACGGACATAATGTTTTCTATATTTTGGCTTAATGTTTTGTATATTTTACCAAATAAGAGTTCCAGCATTCCTTTTAAAAAATCCCCCCCCCCCCAATTTTTTCTTTCTTTGTTTACTTTACTTTGCATGCTAATAAACTAGACCCCCAAAAATGATCTCGTTTAGGGCCACTAAAAAGCTTGGGCCGACACTGCTACCCGAGTAAGTCACTACACTACATAACCATTTTGACATAGTTGGTTACATTCATATGCCATTATCCCATTAGTATTTTAATAATATAATTAACGTGTTTTATGTTTTTGTTAAATTATGTTTTGAAATTTAGCTGAAAGACAAAGTTGTTAAAAAAAAGGTTACCTTGGGTTAGGACTTGGGATTTGTTGATCATGGGCCTCACATGAATGATCACACTTCTGAGCCACGTAGGATGAGAAGGATCATCTTCTAATCTCCTTACACGTTCCCAAGCAAACACACCTTCCGTAACAAGAAATGCAAAAAGGAAAGGGTCCTACTTTCCTATTTTAGATGTGACCCTGATCAAGCTAGAGTCAAACAGGAGGAACCACTTCACTGGGGTCGAAACGAACTGACAGAAGTAAGATGTCATCCCACGCTGAAGGATCTTGGCCCAAAAGCTGCTCAAGTACCCACCCAGATTAATCGGCATGCTCACTATGTTGAAATCAAAAACAGAATTCGCTAACTTATATAAGGACATCCCAACTTTTGGTAGGAGGATTATTTAGGAGGATATATCATTTCCTTTTGAAAATGAAAAATGAATGAGGGTGGTAGAGATAGGTGGCGGTTTAGTATAGTTGGTAAAAGAAATGATTTTTAAAAATGGGTAGGCATACTTTCTCGCCCTCCCCCCTTTACACTCTTTCTTCTTCAGTTTTTCTGTTTATATTAAGCATAAAGTGTGTGTCCATTTTAATATTATGAATGTTTATATGTGACTAATAGAAGAATGATACAAATGTCTCAAATAAGCCCTTTCAATACACATATTTCTACTTTTAAATATTGGCATTTTCGAAGACGATTAATAATGTTGTCAATCTAAATCGTCGTTACGACACGTGACTCACTTTAAGTCTCAACAAGTGTCGACATATCAAAAACAAAATTTAAGTCTCAAATTCGTACATTTAATACATTAAGTAACACGTCGACTCACCCAATTACAATTAATTACATAATTACACATGATTAAATACCGGCTTATTCAGGACGTCACCTCAATACCACACAAATCGAATTTGATTGTGTTTGAAAACTAAATCTCATCTTATTCAGATTGACTTAAATAACCTAAAAAAGTAAAACCGAACCTGGTCCAAACAAATCTTTAACTCGAATAACCAGATTCTTATTAGATTTGGGTTATAGGTTAATTTATCATTTTTATCCGAACAATCTTCTAACCAAATAACCCTACTTATTAACCCTACTAAAACTAAACCATAAACAAGTAAACCTACATGCTTGGATATGGACCAATGTAAGTGATCAATTCCGGAGGACCCATAATACATAAGGGCCCATACTTAACCCATTATATATTTATATATGTATATGTTTATTAAAAGTATACAGCCCATCAAATATCCGGGTCCAAATTTCCTTTCTGTTGCTGAGCATCCGGTTGATTATTAGAATTTGAGACGAGATGCTTACTTCAAAATTTCAATTAGGCGTACATTATCCTTTTGACCATCCTAAGAAAAGAAATAAAAAAATCAACTCTTAAATTGCAGTTGACATTACCACATCAGGTACGTGTTTTTTTTTTAACTATACAGTTTTTTTTGTTTTGGTTTCATCTTTAGTATAATAGTTTACATAATTAATTATGGGTATAAACATTAGAGATTAAGTAATATAATATGATTTTTCATAATATTTATAAACTGTAGAATATTGTTAGGATGATGATTGGGCAATGGCTGATAGGTATAGGAAGTTATTCAATTCGGTGGTATATAAAATACCGTCAGATCATATAAATCTTATACACAACTTAGTTTTTTAAGAATGTTAAGCGAATGACATTATTATATTTTTAGAATTTTACAGAAATTTCTAAGTTCTCAAATGATTTTGTATGGATATATGACTAAAGTTTCATGGCTCAAATGATGGAACATCGTACGTCCCGTAACTTAGTTTCCAAACAAGCCTGTCAACAACATTTCTATAAGGATCCTCCTCTCGCTTCTTTAACAAATAAGCCATATTATTTTCGACATCACTTCGTATCTGCATGTATAACTCTTGCAAGTAATCTTCGTCGTTTGACATATATTCCTTTCCTTTTGTTCGTATAGGCTTCCCAAACAGATAGTATACTCGCCCTGGTATCTTGGGCAAAAAGAAGGGCATATGAAATTGTTGCTTTGCAATTTCTCCTTTCATCCCTTTCCTGTCATTTTATTTTTTCATAAGCAGTCTACAATGATTGGTATATGTATGTATCTTATTTGAATGCCTAAAAATACGATTCTAGCTGAGTGACTGTCAAACCACAAGAACTGTGCACGGATTATGCAAAGTGCAGGTCATAGAGCTTCGTTAGGATAATTAACGATAGTTTATAAGCTCATCGATCAATAGAATAAAAAAATATCATAAGCATTGTTGAAGTACATTCACCTCAAGTTTTTCCTCCCTTGATTATATGCACTCCATAAGAGATTTGGAAGAGGGTTTCTTTTGATATCATTATAATCGTAGATTAGCTGGTAACAAAGTAGATTATTAATGCTAATTAACAAGCTAGTGAGCATCAAATGTAATTAACTAGTATATTTGACTTTTAAGATCGATCAAATTGAGTCAAGTAAATCTGCAAAAGAGAATGAGCGTGTTCTTACTTTAAATATGTCATCTTCCCCGACTCCTCCATATGGTATAATGGTGGCTCCGCACTTCACTGCCATTCTTACGAATTCTTGTTTATCAGGCCAAAACAACTTGCCAATTTCACCCTGCTAACCACAAAGAGAATGAGTCGCAATTTGCAGAGGAGAAAACACACATTATACAAGAGACTTAGAGACGTATATTATGCTACAAAAATGTATCGGCAACCAATGTATCCAAAGTAGTACACCTTGTTGAAATTGTGCTTTTAGGAACTGCACATTTTTTTAATTTTTTTTTTATGTATATAGCTCCCAGCTCTATAAATTGTAATCTGAGTTGATAATAAAATTATCTTCCGCTTTCTTAATTACTACTTGTTAGCCACAACCCAAATTCTTATTTTTCAAAACCAACACACCTTAAGATGAAGAGCCTCCCGTATGCCACCAGGGTAAAGTAACATGTGTGACTTTCTCTGTAACAATCTGAAGAGGTTTCTTGCAGAAACCGGAACTGTGCCACCTAACTTCATTATATCAGTAAGGGGAATCATAATATGTTCATGTTCAGCATTAATATTAAAAAGTTCTGGGTGGGTTAAAGCATGAAGCACGATTTTCTTTTCCCTCAAAAACTCCATGACAATAGGAAAAGCCTCAAATGACAGTAGCATGTGATTGCCAACGATTAACACAGGGCCTTCATCCGGAATCCCTGCAAGACCTCTCACTATTTTTCCATCCTCCATAGTTGAGAACATTGCAGCACCCATTGAAAGGCGGTACCACCTGCTTTCAATCATTTCTTGATATCACCAACAGCAGTTTTAGATCCAAATATATTGTAATTATAACAAGCAAATCAGAAAGGCCAAAAATAAATTATTAACTTACCAAGTGTCTATCGCTGAGTGATTGACCTCTTGGATACTACTAGGCAAAAAGTCCTTCAAGATATCATGCTTTGAAAAGCGGCGGTACATCCGAGTAGCTTTAATAACAGCCAACACGTCAACACCACTTTCCTGCACCAGCAAAAAGAAAATGACATTATATAGCTGATTTATTGTTGCTTCTTAATTAAAGGCTTTACAATCTCTTCTGTATTTGTTAAACACAAAGAAATCAATCAAAATATTACATGCCAACCAAGTTATAAGATCTCAATACCAATAGGATGGTGTGCCCGTTTTCCTTAAACACACGTATGGTGCAGTGCTTCAATAATCTTGAAAGCCTATGGGCTTCGTCTTTACTTGGCATGAGCTGATCCTTGCCACTGAAATGCAAAAATCTTGGCAAGATTAGATTCCATGAGGACACATGACTTCAGACATACTTGATTTGTGAACTAGTGGCAAGGTCATGTAACAATAATAACTAAAAATATTATGTGTATCATGAAAAGAGGAAAGAAACCTAGCAAGCACAAGTACTTGAGCTGTAATAACATGAAGACGAGAATTAGCATAAGCAGCTGCTGATTTAGTTAGCTTCAACCTCCATTGAAAAGTGTCTTTTGGTAATATTTTGGCAATCGCCTATCAGGAAAAACTAAAACAATGAGAACTTACACATTATAGGAACTAACCATAGTTATATCAATATTGGACCCCCGGTTTCCAATTCAGTTTCACGCTAATGGTTCTATACGATATGACAAACGAATGTTATTTCCTCCTACCATTTGCGCTGATTATCCTCCTATATCAATGTGATTGCACTAAAGGAAAGTCGCCATTTAGACGCAAAAAAGTGTCACTAAAAGTTACAAAAGCAATCACTAAAAGTCATAAAGTTGTCATTAAAGTTTGTACATTTTTGGTTTTCTCATTTTAACAACTTATTTTTTTTATTTGGGTTTAAGCTATAGATTTTTGACCCCTTTAAACATCATTTTGATTCAATTCTTAGTTTATTTTATTTCTTGTTGTTTGCCTTCTTAACCTTAGTATTTACACAACAAATAAATCGAGCCTCGTATTGCTAACAAACTTACAGAAAGAGGCGGCAGTTCTTTTTTCATATTGTCGGGCAATTGCCAAAGAGATTGCAAATAATTCCCATCATTATTTCTAACCATTGCGCTCTTTACATAATCACCTGAGAGATTTAATAATATTGATATGAAGTACGTTTAAAGGAGAATTGTATCGAGTTATTTATAATAATACAATGTACATGAATGTAGATCAAAACCCATAGGCCCATCGTACGACGTAGGTCAACCCCAATTTATTCTAACACTCCCCCACAAACTGGAGCGAGCTCTAAACTTTAAATTTTCAAGAAGTTGTTGGACCCATACGAGTTCACATGATGCATTTACCATTGATCGATACTTAACCTCTTTACTTGACCTTGCCTAGAAAGTATAAGTGTTTTCTCATATCATTAGTCAGGAATGTTTCATATGGTTATCAAACTCGCTAGGCGATACTCAAGTGGACGGCTACTTTGTAGCGAGTAATTGGCCTAGGCGGGAAGTACTCGGATTAAGAATTTTATGCATAAATTAAAAATTATATGTATGACATGTTCATAAACGTTAATTCAATTGTTCAAATGCTTCAAACTAATCTTTGACAGAGTTAACACCGATTTCGACCAAACCGGTTTTTTGGCCGATTAGGTGGTACTCAAGCGGATTTCACTGACCTTGTAGTGAGTATTCATCGATTACTCGGCCTTGTAATCCTATTTTTACAGCACTATTTGTACATATGATGTGATAATCTCCAATGATAAAAGTATAAGAGATATGAAAGTAAGTTGTCACATGATCAGAGACAAAATGAAAATTAGATTGTTATTTTAGATAAATAACCCAAAATACAAAATGAACTAACATATGAATCAATATTGAATTTCTTGAAATCAAAATATAATTATATATGATAAGTTATAGTATTGAATTAAACAATAACATACCAAGAAAAGGGCTAAGAATGTAAGGAAACATCCAATGATATTCCTCAGGCAGAGCACTCACAAGAGGCAACAATAAAGGGTGCAGCATTGACCTCTCATAGGCAGTTCCTGAAATGGGTAAAATATCAATTAGTAGTATCTGCCATACATACGGCTGGACCAACACAAAGTCATATGTATATTGGTGTGAGTGTGTGCGAAACTGACAGTACCTGGGAAAATAAAAGTTTTGAAAAGCATAAAAAGGGGTTACCTGGATTTGCTAGTATGAGTGTCAAGTCGACTGCAGGGATACGAGTAGCGACTGCTAGTGCCAATGCTCCTCCGAAAGAATCTCCAAGCAAATAAATTGGCTTATTTGGAGACGAAGTGTGCTCAGTCAACACAGTTTCTTCCACGATTTGCATCAAACCTTCATGCATACCAGGTAGTTCATGAGATTAGTTTACACCACAATCGCTAATTAAGCAAGTATCGTCTAAAAGATAATCCAAATAATAAATTAATTATTCTCCAATAAAAGGGTCTTTTCTAACAGTTTTTACAGAGTTGGCAAATGGACTAATTCCATGATGTTTCAAGAAATATAAGAAAGAATTTAGCATATATACAAGAGAAGAGGATAACCTTCCAAAGTTGATCGATCCGAAACAGGAATATGCAAGCATTGAACATGAAAAACCCTGTTATTCCAATTGAAAAATTATCATTCTAAGATCGCAGCCTTTAAAGAGCAATAATCAAAACTTCTCACTTTGTGGCTTAATTTTCAAAAATCTATCTAGATGCAGTTTGCTTATATTCTTGGTGACATAAATGGATTTATGTTTTCATAAATGATAGTCACTCTTCATCGATGTTACTCATTTACATATCAAAACGTACAGTATAAGATTTTATATATCAACTCACTTTCCAAGAGCTTTTGTATGTACAGAAAGACCCGCTCCAGTCCCGTCGACTCCTAAAAAGAATATCATGCCCGATAGAGTCATAGAAAATGATTGTTTACGAACATTAAACATTCAAATATAGGCATTAGATAGTAAACTGCATACATCGATGGTAAATAGTAACACCGATTACTAGGTAAATACGCAATACATATTTTTATATTTACGCAAGTATATGTTGAAACCAAAAAGCAAAACACCAATTACCAGGTAAATACAAAAGAAGTGGTGAATCTTTTATAGGTTTGCCACATGCGACGGGGCAAAACCACCTAGGCGGCCCTCCGTCACTCTTAGTTAAATCCTTTCCTATTTCATAGCAGTCCTTGATGGTTTGAGTCCCATAACCATCATCCCATAAATTTTCCAACTCTTGAGGAACATCTTGCCCACTCTTTTCACCACCATTATCATAAGAAGTTAAATTGGTAGTTTTCCTGTTAACAGAAGAAGCATCACCGATGCTAACTGATTCCCGTGATAATGTTACAGAATGATCACTACCTACACTCCTAACAAGAACATGTGAATTCAGCCGACGGTATTGGTTTAGAGCAAAAATGGGTGAGAATAAAACAATGGAATTGCTCAGATTTAATGCCATTATAACTGAAATGAATTTTAGGGATGTCAATGTCTAGTCATGCTGTGCATTTTAAATTCCCAAATAAGAAACCTGAAAAAAAGGTGCATGTTACGTATTTAACTGAGTTTGAAAACAGAATGAAATACGGGTTTCATGTGTCATTCAATATGAATGACAGATCGAGATAATAATAATATCACGTACGTACGTTGGCCATGAAAAGTAGTCAGCTCGTAAGAATCCAAAACTGGAGAATTACCATTTACTCCAAAATCGAACGTAATTAAGATATTGTATGGTATAAGCAAATTAATAATAGCATCAAGAAGGAAAAGATAATGTAACATATATATAATTTTCTTTCTCATGTATACCTCATCCTCGATCATATGTGACATTATAGAAGTCGTAGCCCGGGCTACCCCTATTTAACGGACTCGTAGCCCGGGCTACCCCTATTTCCTATGTAGTTCCGCCATTGACATTATTTAAGTTTTATCGCATCGATCATAAGTTTTACTCAAATAAACAGGAACAAACACTCCTTTTCCATCATATATCGTCAGTCATCAAAATGCAACTCAGCGTTAAGTTAACTAATCCAACAAAAACATGATCATTCAGTATTCTACAAATTTATAGTTGATTGATTTAACAAAAACATGATCATTCAAATTAAATGTGCTTTTTGCCCTATTCCGGTGATGGACGTGATTGAATTTACCGGTGAGTTGGGTAAGTTTGGTTTGGTTAATGGTAAATTGATGATGGTACGTGGTTGTCCTCCGGTGATAGTTGTCGGACTGTAAATAGATTAGGAAAATATAAAGGAAGAAGATGAATGGGTTTATCATTTTAAAATTGTATAATCTATAGCCATACAGGATCCATATTTAATATCATGTATCTTTAGTTATTAATATAATAATATTTAATTTAATTTTATATAGTTTAAAAGTGTGAAATTAAATAAATGGTGGATCCTAGACTAGTGATGACATTAGAGATGTTTTAAGGATCACTGATAAGTTAGTGATGAGAGAGAGTTTTCTGATGTGACGCTAACAAAGATTAGTGATTTATTGACCTTTATGAGTGCTCTAAGCATCATATTAAACTCACACCCTTATTTTTTTTTTATAGCCATTAGAATATAAACAAAATAAAACAAAAAAAACCCAAACTGCTTGTGACCACAACCACGAGCCATCACCACCAGTTAGACCATAAGTCCCACACAATTGTGTGGGCTCGTAGTCATGGGCATCACATGTTCATCACCAGACCATTGCGAGTACTCTTAAAGATACTATTTTGAAAATAATCCACTATTTTCATTTAAACTAACTTGGAGGTTGTATGCGTTTTGAATACACTTTTGGTGACTTCCAACCTACTCGACCCATTTCCTTATTAGATAAATAAAATGAATATAGCCCGTTTGACCCGTTAGAGAAAACAAGGCTTCAGTCGGACCATTTTATTTTTGACCTTTCCAAATATTCTCATTTTGACTATGTTATTTCTTTTCTACTACTAAGTATTGATGAATGTGAACTTTCGAAATACACAAGACGTACTATTACCATTGTTTATGTAATATACATTTGACGACTAAAACTTACACCCGTATAAAATGTGATGCATATGGATGAATCTATGCTAATGGGTCGAACGATGGAATATCATATCCGTAGATCTTTAGCCACATGAACCTCTCGACCAAACCTCTACAAGGATCCTCCTCTCGTTTCTTTAATAAATAAGCCATATTATTTTCAACATCGCATCTTATCTGTAGATATAACTCTCGCAAATAATCTTCGTCATTTAACATATATTCCTTTCCTTTTGTCTTTATCGGCTTCCCAAACATATAGTAGAGTCGACCAGGTAGCTTTGGCAAAAAGATAGGAAAATTAAGGTTTTGTTGCTTACCAATCTCTCCACCCATACCCTTCCTGCCATTCAAGAATATGATAAATAAAATATATGAACAAAAATCATACTCTATCGTATATTCATTAAATGTGATCAGAAAAACCATTTTTTTCAGTAATGGTATAAATTCTTGAATAAAAATGATTTGAAGGTTATCTGAATTAAACGTACACTTAGTTTTGACATGTTTGACTTTTTCTTTTTAAGCAAAAAGAAATTATTTGACCCGTTTAAATAAAGGTTAATGATAACTATAGCCCTTAAGGCTATGTTTGATTTGTTAGGACATCCATAAGTTTTGTGTGACAAACATAACCGCCTCCTAAAAATATGTATAAATATAAAAATATAACAAGTTTATGCATATTTAAACAAATTAATATGTCTATCATTTCCAGTAAATAAAGGAATTGATAAACATATCCCCGATGGTTATGTTTAATTGGTTAGGACAGGCATAAAAGTATTGTAAAACTGACCACTTGTATATAAAACAAATGCCCCAAAACACCATTTGATTTGGGTAAGTGTGACAAAAACAAAATTTTACCTCACATTTGTTTTCCCTTGATTATATTCAGTAACCAAATGATTGACAAAAGGGATTCTCTTCATGTCATCATGATCAAAGATCAGCTGATAACAAATTAGATCGACAACAGCTAGTGAAATAAGTTATATGGAAAATTAAATCAAAAACTAGTTTGTTTGAACTTAAAGATCAAGTAAATATGTAAGTAAAATGAGTGTATTCTTACTTCTGCTATGTCATCTTCCCCCACAACTCCAAATGGTACAATGGTTGCCCCAAACTTCACTGCCATTCTTACGAATTCTTGTTTATCGGGCCAAAATAACTTGTAAGTTTCACCCTGCTAAAGAAAAACAGGGTCATTACAGAAGATTACTAGAAAGTACTAAAAGTAACTGACCTTGCGATGGAAAGCCTCCCGAGCACCACCAGGGTAAAATAAAGCAAATGACTTCCTTGTTGATAGTTTAGCAAGATTTCTTGCAGAAGCCGAAATTGCACCAAATAGCTTCAATATATCAGTATATGGAATCATAATATGTTCATCTTCAACAACATTGAACGAAAAAGTTTCTGGGTGGGTTAAGACATGAAGCACAACTTTCTTTTCTCGCAAAAACTCTAAGACGAAAGGTAAAGTTTCAAAACCCCATAGCATGTGATTACCAACTAGTAATACAGGGCCTTCATCTGGAATCCCTCTAAGACCTCTCACTATCTCCCCATCCTCCATGGTTGAGAACATTGTTGCACCCATTACAAGGCGGTACCACCTGCATTGCATCATATCTTAATTTTTTTTGTAGTGTTTGGTAGTCTGGAAAGAAAGAAACAAAATAGATACCAAGTCTCCATTGGTGATTGTTTGAACTCTGTAATATTAGGAGGCAAAAAGTCATTGAGGATATCATGTCTTGAAGCACGGCGATACATATTAGTCGTTTTAATAGTAGACAACACGTTAACGTCACTCTCCTGCACCAACAAAAAGCGAATGATCTTACAGCTTTATTCTGCCATAACATCTTTATTATTTGACAATACCATTAGGATTGAGTGCCCGTTTTCGTCAAACACACGTATGGTGCAGTTCTTCAATAATCTTGAAAGCCTCTGGGCCTCACTTTTACTCGGTACAAGCCAATCCTTGCCACTGGAATGTAAAAAAATATAGAAAATTTCTATAAAGAGGAACTGAATATGACTTCAGAAATACCTAACCTGTCAGCCAATAGGCCACGTAGATATATGACTATATGAGTAACCGGTAACGAGAAGTAAACTATGTATGATTTGCATTAGCTAGCCAAAGAAGAAAGAAACCTAGCAAGCACAAGTACTTGAGCTGTAATTGCATGGAGACGAGAATTAGCATACGCGGCTGCTGATTTAACTAAAACCGTTCTCCATTTTAGAGTATCATCTGGTAATATTTCTGCTAAGCGCTGTCATGAAAAAAATATAAAAAATTAGAACATAGAGTGCTCCATGCTGTTCCTCCAAATAAGCCGTGAGAAAATGTCAAGTATATTCAAGATTAGAGTAGTTAATTAGACTATCTATCAGAATAATGATATATTTCCTATCAGGGCCGGTCCTTGGTTTTCGGATGTCCTAGGCTAGATGGACGAAACTATGCCCGTGTAAAGTGTAAAGGCTAACAACAGTACTTGAGAAAATAACTTGAGTGCCCAAAAAAATCTCAAAGATATACCATTTAAACCAAGGTTTTTCAGATTTTCAACAACTACCCAACAAAATCCCAACCAAAAAGTGGAAAATCACAATAAAAAGGTGGAAAATCACAATAAAAAGGTGGAAAATCACAAATTTGTGATAGTGAAACTTTTGGTTGCGATTTCAATCTTTGTTCCATATCTATAACAAGAAATAAAGTTAAATCAATGATAGAACTAAAGACTTGTAACTATGTAGCATGAAGAAAGTAACGATGAATTGAGGGTGGTTCTTACAAAATGAATTGGTGCGTCTGCTAAGAGTTTGGCAATTAACTGGAAATTATATGTCCAAGGATTTATATCATCCATTTCTACCATTTCCATCCTAAAATAATTACCTGAAAACCAAATGCTATGATAAATAAAAGAAAGAGGATATGTTAAAGGGATGTGAACCAAACAAAAAACCCAAAAAGATGTTAACCACAATTTGAGGTTAACTGGTATGAGGTTTGGTTACGCAGTTTAAAACGATTAACAAAAAAGAGGTTATGTGTTGACTCAAATAGTAACCTACCCAGAAAGCAGCTCATAACAATACGAAAAATCACAAAATATTCATCAGGCAAAGCTCTCACTAGCCCATGTACAGGGTGCATGTACTGTGACCTCTCAAAAGAAGTTGCTGAAATAAATTGAAAAAATACCAGTTTGAAAAGATAGTCCAACTGAATCAAACATACAAATATGAAATTGAAAGTTGCAAAGATGTATAAAGTATAAAATAACTTGACCTGGGTTTGCTAGTATGAGTATTAAGTCAATAGTAGGATTACGAGCAGCCACTGCGAGTGCTAAGGCTCCACCAAAAGAATCTCCAAGCAAATAGATTGGCCTATTAGGGGACAACGTGTGCTCAATCATGATGGTATCTTCTACAATCCGAATCAAACCTTCATACAAATCAGCTTGCATGTCAAACTACTATACACCACAATTTGCTTAAGAGTATCAAAGTCATAATTGTTATTCGATGCCAAACTAGTGAATGGACTACATCAGTGAAGTTTTACATAATGTAAATGCAAGAGAAGACGATAACCTTCCAATGGTGTTCGATCCCAAGATGGAATATGTAAGCATTGAACATGAAAAACTCTGTAATTGAAGTTCAATAAGGATCATTGTAAATTGATGCATTTAGAAAAGGGTTAAAATCATGGGAATGTAATATACTTTTCAAAATGTTCGTTTTTAATCATGTACTTTCTATGCTTACTCAAGTGCAACTCACTTTCCTAAGGCTTTCTCATGTACGGCAAGGCCAGCTCCAGTCCCGTCGAATCCTATATAATCACACCCAATAAGAACATAACAAAACATCTCCTATAAACAAGGTGCATTATTATTAAGTGCCCAAGATGCATACACTTCCTCCAAGTTTGTGTTTAATTAAGAGATTGAACACCAATTACCAGGTAAATACAAAAGAGGCGGTGAATCCTTTACAGGTATGCCACACGCAACAGGGCAAAACCACCTAGGTGGCCCTCCGTCACTGTTATTAACAAAATCCATAGATACTTTAATGTAATCCTTCATGGTCTGAGTCCCATAACCATCATCCCATAAAGGTTCCAACCCTTTGGGAACGCTTTGAATATTCTCCTTATAATTTTTCCCAGCATTATTATTAGAAGCTACACCAGTATCTTTCCTGCTAGTAGAACCAACATTGGTTTTAACTAGCTCGGAAGGTACTATTACCGAATTGTCAACAGAACCTGCACTTCTAACAAGAGCACGTGAAAACAGCCTACTGTTTTCGTTAAGAGCCAAAAGGGGTGATAATGGAAAATTTAAACTGCCCACAGTTAAGGCCATTATGGAATAATACTTGCTCCAACAATCAAAATCAAGATTTAATTTCCTCTATGATTTAAATAACTTTAATTAGGGAAATCATGATTGCTAAAATGTCTATATATCATAACTTACCAAGTCATTCACACATGAAAAACCAAAAAATAAGAAGAAAATTAGTATAACAAACGTGTTGAACTGAGCTTGGAAACAAAATGATGAAATGTGGGTTTCATGTGTGCATCATTTAATATGAATGACACAACATTACCTTGTTTAAACTTTTATATTGTTTATGACACACGGTTTGGTCCGTTTGGAATTGGTTTCGTAAACTTGCAACTTCTGTGTTTTTGTGTTTTAGTTACAAGTCCTTTCAATGTTCCCATGTTTGCTCAAAATCATTAGGTTTCAAATGTGTAGGTTAGAGGGTTGTTTCCATATTAATCCGTCAATGTGAATATAACATGTCATTTTTTTCTTAAAGACAACTAAATAAATTCATACATATTTATAAAATAAATTCATACATATTTATAAAGTGTTCATCATAGACTTCAACTCACAACCTATAAGTTAATGGGTTATCATACGTACCACAAGAGCAATGTTTCAAAAACCGGTGCATTTGGTTGAACCGGTACCCGGTCTGTCCGATTTAACTCTAGACGGTTTTTTAAGATATTTAAAAAATGATTTTATTTAAATAAAAATTCATATTTAATACATTTTTATGTTGGCCCAAATATATATCTATATCTATAGTTCTATACTACTATATAAATCATTTGGCATGTGTCTTAAAATTTGAAAATTTTAAGAACACATAAATATGGTAAGTCATCAATTTTAAATAATTTTTCAATAATAAAAATATAATTGTTAAGTCAAAAATAAAGTTCAACTTCTTTTACATCACGATTGATCACCGACGGTCGGCGGAGCCATCCCGTCACCCTTAGTTTTGCCTTTACGTTGAAACTGTACAACTCTACACATTGCGTGGGTACACTTCTATATATTTAGAAAAATTTGATATGCGAAATGATCTTTCTACCGTTACAACTTAAATCTTAATTAATACTTACTTTATATGTTTAGTCAAACTTTTCATTTGTACAATTAATTCATTTAAGTTATTTTAATTATTTTAACAACGAGATTAACCACGACATATCTTATCTTACTATATATATCTATCTTGGGGAGGTGAATATAAGGTTGTTCCATACCTAAGCTGTATGGAACTCTCACATTTTTGTTTTTTAATCCATAAAATTCATGGGGCCCAGGTCATTTATTTATTATACAACAAATATTAAAAAATTGGTATGTGAGGGGTTTCTATACCTAAGCTTAGGTATGGAACAACCTTATATTCACTTTTGCCATAATATATATATATATATATATATAATAATGAATAACATATCGTAATTATGAGCTAGAAATTTGAATCAAGTGTTATATATATGTAAATTAATTGTGTGAGAAATTTAATAGATGTAAAAGCATTTATGATTAGTGGAAGTAAATTGTTAGCTGCATTATGTATAAAATCTCAGTTTTTCTTCTTGCTATAAGTGCTCAAAATGTCATTCATTTGATCAAGCTTTAACAAGTCTAAGACTTGTAAATATGAATGGCGAGACCATTATTGTATATCATATTACCCTGACACTTAAAATTTTTTATGTAATAGTTTTATTTTAACTTTGCAGACTACTATTTATCGCTAACCTAGGTGTTATAATTACATTTCTGCCTCATTTGCCATAGCTGGAAGTGAACAAGTCTTTTAGTTCATATATATGCGGTTAATGATTCACTGAATTTATAGGCGTTGCTGGGGCATAATTGTTTGTCCCAGTCTTATTTTGCTAGATATATATATATTGTCTAAATTCGAGCCTACTTGCACTAGACAGCAGACTTCTTAAAGCCAATTTAAATTGCAGACAAGCTTGAAAGAAACTTCTAGGGGCTGAATAATGTTACAAATAGTCAAATAACAATCAAAATCTTGATATTGAAAAGTTCATTCTTTCAAGGACATCGGTTATCACAAGAACACCTCATAGCGTTCTACTCTAAATTCGAAAATTTCAAAATTTGATTGTGTTTAAACTTTCACATTCAACTATAAAAGGACATGCCTATATGGCTATATACTTTCTAGTGTCCAATAATTCATTCTAGCAAGTGCTAATTGACCCTTAAATACATTGCATGACCAGTAGGTGATCCATGGCTTCACTTATCACAAACTAATAATTTGCAAATATAATGGATAAGGAGTCATTTTAAAATAAGGTAGAGTTTTACTGAAGGCTATGCTGAGCCACTGCAAGGAAAAAAAATCAGAAGGAAATGTTATCTAGCTAAGTTAGTGATGGAGTTGCATTTAAGCTGAACTCATGCTCTTCAATTTCCATTTAACTACTTCGCTATGAGAAATATAGTGGAACCTGACCCAAGTCAGCCTCTAGAGCACCATTTATGTGTGTGAAGTGTAAAACCAGTCTGATCTTATTCAGTCTCCACGGATCCTTGTGGTAGCGTATTACGGATATTCTAGCTCTAGGAACTGTAAATTGATTTTAACCAACACTTGAAGAGTAATAATCTTTATCTGTCTAACATACAATTTTTGGTATACTAGGGACCACTTGAGTAATCTTTTGGTTCTTATTTTTCTGTTGTGTTAAAAAGTCCTAACTTGATCAAGATAATCGGTAGTTTGCATGATCTGTAAGCCTGACTGGGATCTGTATGCATGTACTTGTAAAATATTGCTAATGATATTCTAGCTCAGTGGCCATAGAGGATTGGTTAAAATATAGGAACTTGTGTTTTTTACATCTGTTATAATAACAAATAAAATAAAAACAGAGCTTGTTAAGTCAACCGAATTAGATTATAACTCTTATTTATTGCAAAGTTATAGGACAACGACGACTACTAGATGCTATATTACTCCTTTATGCCCGACTCTCAACCGACTCTAGACATGATTCAAAGGCTATAATATTATATTAACATTTTGGAATTGCAAGCATTAATATACAAAAACATTTACCTGTATGTTTCAAGAGCTAATAATCTGGTTTTGGCTGGTAATAGATATTGTGTTGCTGGGAAATTTAGTTTATGTTTGATTTGTATGAAAATATGAATTAAACCTATATCGTGAAACCATCATGTGTCATTTCGACATAAATATATTATTCATATAGTTCATGCTTATGAAGTAACTCTAGAGATAAGGGTTGTTCTCTGATTAGATGGTCAAGTTCCAGCGAGCTTGACTACACACTTATTGTTGCAGTTTCGTGATCCATTGATGGGAACATGGTTAATAATGTCTACAGGAGTAGTCTTTTGATAACTTGAGAAACTTAGATAACTGCTAGGGAGAACTTGAGATGCCGCTATTGCTTGCGGAACTTACTCGAATGCAAGAAATATGACTGAGATGCCAGGATTGTTAGATTATAATTGCTCTTGCTACATGTAGCTTTCCTAACGTCTGGAAGCTGGCTTATGCCGGTAGGTCCTGTTTATGCTGGTTACTTCCTTACTGTTTTTAGTCCATTAGCAAGGAAGTTACGGTTTTACTTTTAGTGGAAGTTGTAGATTACATGTATAGTTTCAGCGTGACTTCTGGTTATGAAGAATCATTTTTACTGGTAATTAAATTCAATGTCTTTTCTTATAGAGTCGCATGTTATGCGTATAATTACAATGTTTCGAGATCATTGACCACCTATCATGAAGAGTATTAAGGTATTTTGGAGTTAAGTACGAGTAGTATCTTAGGGTGGATGGAGTGCCTCCCCACTCCTCCCCACTTTTCCCCACCTTTTCTATTTTTTCCCATTTTTTACCCACTTGCAAGGAATACTTCATATTTGGAAGTGAAACCGGTGAGGGTTGTGTCTACTTTATTCCCCACCGATCGGTGACCACCTTGCTCCCCACCGTACTCCGTCCACCCTTAGAATTGTGTTTGTTGGTCCTTATCACTTCCAAATATGAGTAGCTTGAGCGACATTTCATTAAAAATAAAAATAAAAATAAAAAGGGAAATGAATGCTACTAAATTACAAGTGATTTGTTTAAATTATTAATAGTTAAGTCGAGATGATAAGTAGAATACACATGGTTAGTTTATGCGAACGGAATCAATGGCTAACAAAATTAGGAATTTAGTAGTGATGGGTGATGAGACTATGTTGGTACCAATGGACGAGAATGAGCTATAATAAGCTTAATTATGGTAAGCCACAAGTCCAGAGGAAACATAGAAAGGGTTTGTGTTGAAGTATTTTCCATCGTGGCATATGGCTTAGATCACAAGGTCGTGATCTGGTTTTAGTGGGGGAGAGTTGTAACACATCGGTTTTGAAAGGGTAAATAAGTAAATTATTAATAAATATGTTTAAATGAATGAAACATATTTCATTAATCTTGGGTGTTAGAAAATACTAGCATAATTGGAAATTTAAAACAATTAGGGATAAATGAAAGACTTAAGTGGGTTGTACACGTGGCTTAGAAAATACTAACATAACCCTAGTTCGGTAGTATAATACTCGAACTCGGTAGATGAGACCCGAACAAGAAAAACCCAAACTTGAACAAGAAAACCTAAACCCGATAGATGAAACTCAAATTCGGTATATAACTTAATTTAAAATAACACAACCCTAGTTTGGTAGTGTGATACCCAAACTCGGTAGATGAAACCCGAACAAGAAAACCTGAGTTCGGTACTTACGTTAATTCAGAATAACACAATCCTAGTTCGGTAGTATGAAGCCCAAACTCAGTCGATGAAACCCGAATAAGAAAACCTGAGTTCAAAAAGTAGCGAGTAAAGATGAGACCCAAACTAAAGTAACGAACCCCAACAATCCAAAAAGACCACAATAGCAAGACCACAATAGCAGATTCATTAATACCACTAGCAAGATCAGCAAACCCGAGTGCAATTAATAGAAAAACCTTCAATAATAACAATCCTTGCCTACATGAAGCAAAAAGAAAACCCAGAATTCAAAAAACGGGAAAATTCTTTAAAAAAAAGGTAATATTTTACATAAATTTCTTATTTAGGGAACGTAAAATATTTTGAACAAATAAAGGAATTCATAAATTAGCCAAAAAAAAAGGGTAATATCTCCTTTTTTTAACACACAATTTAGTACTCAATTAGGAAATTTTAAATTATTTGTTATCTTTTTTTAAAATATATTAGATATTAGATATTTTATTATATATTTTTTAAAACCTATTGAAACTATGGTGTGACAAAAGTTAAACTTCTACGTTTCTATTTCTCCTATCAGGAAATTTAAATATATGAAAAAAAAAATTTCTTAATTTTCCCTTCAAAAAACTCTAGCGAAAAGAAACCCTAAAAATTAAAAAACCCTACACCAAATGATCGGGGAAACTCATCGAAATAGAGTCCAATAATAAAAGGGGAAGAGATCGATAGGGTTTCACCAGCAAACTACCCTAAGAATCTTAACTACAAACCTTAGTTAGTTAATGAGACCCATCAAACAGGTAATTAACCCAAATGATTAATAATCATATTTGAGATGGAATCAAGAACGATTTGCTCTGTTCGTTTGTTTGTTGTTTTTTTTATGTATGTTTTGTTGTATGAATATTGTATAACGTTGGTGTTTGTTTTGTGTTTTCAGTATTAGACATGGCTGATTTTTTAACTTCTACTCACCGAGCCAAGTGGATTTTCACTCCCCAAGAATTGGTATACAACCTTCTTCTTTTGTATCGTGTTGTAATTATAGACAGTGCTTGAATGATTGTTGTGAAGGAATTTAGTCTCTTTTTTTTTTTTAATAATTTGTGTGAATTGTTTTGTTTAGAAAGAGAAACACAAGGCTGCTAATCATAGAGCAAAGCAGATGTTGGAGAAGGTATGCTGACTTTAATAGCGTATCGTTGTCTTTATCCATTTTTGTTTGTTGTTTCGAGATTTTCTTGTACCTTTCGTGTCAAGAATGCATTTTCTTAGTATCATATGAAATGTAAAGTTCCTGTGTAGGAAAACGTTAGTCACGCCTTGTGAATTCTGATTCCAAGATGAAAATCCTTACATGAATCGGTTTATTGTTATAAAAACATATAAGTGAACAGACTTAATGTGCCTGCATTGTATGTTGACCTTGCTTAATTGTTTTTTTTTGTGACAAGGGTTTGTTCTCACCAAAAGAATTTAATAAGTAACATCAAAAACAATAAATGTACGCTCATGAAACAATGGCGCTAGTAATGGAGAACATAAACTACGTAAATATTGGCAAAACATTTACAAGACTTTCTTAGGTCGTCGAAAAATAGAATCATTTTTGTTATGACTTGAAATCTCAAAAAAACTGTTGTTCTCTGACTGGTTATCTGGTCTTTGTGTAGTATGGAGCAACAAGAGTGGATGTAGATATTGATGGTTCCTTGTCATATCCCGAGCCTCAAAGTGATGCAAAAGAAAATGGTAATATTTAAGAGCAAGTCGACTTTTTGAGTTCACTCTGCTTTTATAAACAACATTCTGTTTGCTGATTACTCTTTACTTTGAGTTGCAATTAGCTGAGAAGCATTCTCGTTCAAAACCACTTAAGGTAGACGAAGAACAACTTTTGCGGGCATTTTATGAGTTCAAAATTCAAGATGTGTGTGATGCCTTTAAATTCCCTCCAAAAATACAGGTATTTAAAGTTATTTTTTCTACTTTAGAATATTTTCACTACTTGAATTAGTATTTTCTGGAACATTTATTGTGGTTTGTAGGCAACAGCTCTCATATATTTTAAAAGATTCTACCTGCAGTGGTCTGTGATGGAGCATCATCCAAAAGATATAATGTGAACCTTTTAATTTTACCTAGTTTGCAAATCTTGTTTTCTTTTTTAAAAAAACAAACTTATACCTTACCCCGTATTTGTATATACATGTAAACAGGTTGACTTGCATATACACAGCATGTAAAGCAGAAGAAAACCATGTATCAGCTGAAGAGCTTGGTAAGGGAATTGATCAGGATCATCAAGTGATTCTCAACAATGAGATCGTTGTTCTTCAGGCATGAAATGACTCACATGACTGTTCTTTTTTCATTTTACTTTTCTTGGAATTCATGTTGTTTTAAACATAAGTTTATTTTCATTGCAGTCACTGGGATTTGATCTTATCGTCTATTCACCTTACCGCTCAATTGACGGTTTTATCAATGATATGGAGGTCGGTTTGCTCATTTTGTTTCTTGTTCTTTTAACAACGTGATTTACTTTGCCACATATTGTTCTGTTTTGCTAATGGTATGCATATGGTGTTGTCATACTAGGATTTTATTTATTCACACAATGGCCAACTTCAATATTTGAAGGTTCCAGCTACTTCTATCCCCTGTTTTTCTAAATATGATATGTTTTTGATTGATTATAATGTAAATATGTTCTGAATATATATTTGTTTTTACATTAGGTGTTGACTCTATTGTTATATGTGTGTTTGCTATAGGATTTACACGAGACAGCAAAGATGGTGGCAGATACAACAATGCGTACAGAGGCACCTCTTATGTTTTCGCCTGGCCAGGTATTCATAGTAAGGAAGGAAGAAATGGGTCTTCATTGAAAGAAAATATAGTGATTAATTTTATGAATAACATAGGATGTTGTATTTTTTTCTATGAATATGTGGTGGATATTATCATCATATAACAGTACAGTATGTGTAGATATTGTGAGCATGAGAATTAACATAACATACAATGAGAAAAGTTGATATTCCTGTCTACTCTTAACTCATTTTTGGTGATATGATGTAGCTGGCGTTGGCTGCTTTGCGTAGAGCAAACGCTAAGCATCAAGTTGTTGACTTTGAAAGGTTAATTTGTTTCCATATTCGTTTATACAAGGCTAGATTGTGTTAATATCAATTGCTACTATTGTTGTTTCTAATAAGTGTTTATTATGTAGATATATGGACAACATTCTTTCTCGTCAGCATCCAGCGAAACCTGCTCATGAGCTCACTCTTTATCTGAATGCTATTGACCAGCTGGTAAGTATAGATGCTTGGGTTTATGCACATGAGGATTATCTACGTTCTATATTAAACACGCTAATATTGATCAAGGTAAAAAGTTTGCAAATCGAGGCAGTAGTTCATATCAACTACAGGGGCAAGTTCGAGCCATTTATGTATGAATGGCTCGATATGGGTTGTGTGTTTTATCTCAAATGGACCAGTAAGGAGATCAAGCTTAAATAGGAACGGGTCAGATGGGTTGAAAGTTGCCCACAGTATATACTAAAGGCATTCAGTCTCCTAGACCTATTTTTAATTTTAAGATTCATATTGTGTTATTATAAGAGTTATGTTTGTGATATCATTATTAAGACATTAGTTATTAATAACAAATTTAAGCAGTGGACAAAGGATTTTCTGTTGGTCAACCCTACCCTACACGACCTGGACCATTCCACCCCTGCGTTAATTCCTTTCAACCACAACCTGTTTTGGCCTGTTATCCAACCTACCTGGCTCGCCTGCCCATATTTCTCCCTCTAATCAAATTTATCCAAAGAAGTTGTATGAATCTGTTTCCTGCTAGCTTACTTCGACTTCTTAATGATTGATTATACAGGTAGATAAACTTCCAACACCAACTGCTGCAGAGATGAAACATATTGACCGCAAGCTTAAATATTGCCGGGACCCGGGTTCACATGACAAGTACTTATTCTTTCTCCCTTATTTTAACCACTTATATTAGACACTTGCTTCAAAATGGAAACGTTCGACTGACTTATAGGTGTGTTTGACCGCTGTCATTTATCTAATTACTTTTTAATTGTGTTATCCAAATCAGGAGTAAGAAGCGAAAGCATAGGTCAAAAGATTAATACCTCCAACATGGTTTATTACCTGGATGGATTTCAAAATTTTGGGTGCAGAGAATGGTTATCGATTTACTTTACAGTACATTTTTGTAAGTTATGCTATGTTTGAAAACAAAATTCAAACCTTTGCATACATGAAAAGGAAGATTTGTTATGTACCTGATAACTGATATCGACTTCTGTAGTTGTTTTTGTTTGCAGAAGTAACTGGCTACCTTCGTTTAAAAAGTGACAAGTGAGAACGAGTTAATGCCTCGTTCCAACTTGTAACAATATTTATATAAAGAATATTTCCCCGAATTTTGCAGGGAAGTGGTGTCTTTCTTATCCTGTTGTGTGTTATAACATACGTGACTCTTTTTAAGAGATGGTAGCAAGGTCGGTCTATGATATGTTGATGCTATTTGTCCATTTCAGAAGTATATTTCTGAAAGAGAGTATAAAGAATAAACCGTTTTGTTTCTGGCGACTGAACCATCTGATTTGTTTCTTGGGATGAATATTGTAATTTTGGTGCTCGAGGATAGCTTGTGTATCGTCGATCAGGCTATAATTTATTAAAAGATAGATTTCTTGCAATCACATTGTCGATTTTGTTTCTCGAACTATTAAACTGTTAAACTATATATAGATATCTACCAATAGAGATGTGATCATGTAAAAATGCTCTTATTTTAACAAATAGTGAGAATGGATTTTAACGAATCATTTATTAAATATTTAAAAAGGGTATTTTTGTAATTCCCTCCTTTAATTCATTTGACGATTTTTAAATTATCTATAAGACTATAACTAGTCCCTACATTGTTGCAAATTTTGAATGCCTATTTTCCCTACATTATTGCAATTTTTAATTCATTGTCGACTTATTGTTGCAAATTAAATATTTATTGTTACAATTTATTAAATATTTAAAAAGGGTAGTGTTGTAATGCCTATTTTTAATTCATTTGACGATTTATATATATATATATTTTTTCAAGCTATCAATTAATAATACGACCAGATGATGAACATTAGCATTTGTAATATTTTTTTTCTAAGCTATCAATAATAGCATTAGTAATATCTTTTTTCCATGTTAACTGATTTAACATTTGCATCTTGTTAGGTAATAATATGCATGTCTTATAACTAATGATGAACATTTTAATTAAGATATTGCAGATTTGTTAATTTTTAGTGTTGCATCATCATTTACTCGGTTGCATCATTAGCTTCATTTTTGTTTCACTTGCATGTAAATGTTGCATCATCGATCTTTGATATAATACCCAGATCGATCAAATGAAATTAATTAATAGTCATCATTTTGTCTTAAGATCATGCTTAAGAAGAGATCGATCGAGCAAGCAACAGTTAAAACCGAACTAAGGGTGGAGGGAGTACTCCCCAAACCAGTCACCAAATTTATTATCCAATAAGAACCTTCCACCTCATTTCACCCCAAACTTCCCCAAAGTTTACCAAAACACTGGCGCTACTTTCACCAATCTTCCCCAATTTCCACCTCATCATTTATTTCTCATTTATTTTTAATACCCTATTTATTTTTAATCATCTAAAAATAATATAACATCAACACACTGCACTGTGCTCTCTGACATAGTTCTTTTTCTTCTTTATTTAATTATTATTATTATTTTTTGTTATTTAAAAGTTGTTATCGTCGTTCAAGAATCATTCACTCAGCCATTTCAATATATCTATATTTATATCTATCTATATATATAGAGAGGTTGGTTATTGTAAAACAAGTATTAAAGTAAAACAAACAAAATAAGATCTTGACCGTTGGATCATAATAAAACTGATGCACGGAGATTCATAGAACACAAGTATACACAATGATGCACAAAGATTTTTATGATGCACAATGATTTTCAGTTAAGAGAATATGATTGTTTTATTTGTTTTACTTTAATACTTGTTTTATTTGAACCAGAACCAAGTTATATATTGTGGTTAAAAAAATAAATAACTATGATAGATTTATCACTTCTCTTTAAAAATAACTATTATAGTAAGAAATAAACTTATGGACATAGAAGACCCGGATGCAAAATTCACAGTAAGTTTTATGCTTAAACGACATTTGATTTTTTCAACTTAGAAAAGATTACATATATATGCATATTTACGGATGAAAGCATACTTTGTAGTGGATTCTTTATTTTTTTGGTACAAGTTCCTTTTTTTTAATCCATATTCATACTTGTCCTAAACGAGGCTTGAACTCGTAACCTCTTAGCTGTAAGGTTAAGAATACCACTAGGCTAAAAGCCCTCTTTTGTAAGTGGTGTCAATTGTTGCGAAAATGTTAATTGTTAATTGTTGACAACTTTGATAAATGTGCCATGACAACTTTGATAAAAGATTTTCATGGTGTTAATTGTCGTTGACAACTTTGTACAATGTATGAATTATTTGATAAAGATTTCCATGTTGTGCAATTGACACCTAAGCACTCTAAGATGTAGGTTTGTCACTCTAGCATGTAAAGATAATTCATATGATGGGCTAAAAATAGAAAGGTTCCCTACTTTAGTTCAATCCTTGAATCCATGGTATAGCCAAAAGGCAAATAAATTTTAGAAGGAATTTATTTACAAAAGATGAAAATCTGAATATAGTTAGCATCATGCACCATCCCATGTTGTCAAAGGCACAATTATTTATCAAAAAGTTTCATTTATGATTATTTTATTTACATGTTTGTGGTTAACATTATTTGCAAGATGTCTCATGTTCGAATCCCGATAGGTAGGTAGCCAGAAAAAGATTCGAAAATGGTCATGGTCTCACGGGATACCAGTTAAGCCCAATAATGGCTACCATTGACTATTTGAAAGAGTAAAACATGTACTAAAATCATAGTTTAACTCATACGTTTCCAACATAGGATGCGTTGTTTAGAAAGGAGGTAGTACAAGTATACAATTGGTGCGGATTTGGGACGGTGAATGCTTGATTCAGTAAGAAAAAGGTCGTTAAGCGCAATATTCAAGAAACTAAATATGCGGCATATGTGTGAATCAGTTGAAAGAGCAAGGTTCAGCGGTCAAGAAGAATGTGCATTGCTGATCAAAAATATGATGATTCCTGATCACAAAAACAAAAACCAAAGAATGTATGTTTTCGTCCATCTTATGAAAACTGTGATGTGTACTACTACATATATGTGTGATATTTGTTATTTGCCTTCCGGTTTTGATATTAAAATCACTATGGATTTGGGTTTTTAAAACCACTATCTTAGGTAGGTAGTTTAATACCCAATTTGTAATTCCAAATCAATAAACCAAATCTCAAACTACACTTGTTACTCGTAATTTAAGCATATTCGTTCATTCCTCGTATTTTGTAAACGACCACAGAAGCTCACGAAGCCGTCATATTATGCATGTTACATTATATGTACATGTTCCGGCCGGGTTACAAGAAAAGTAGTTTCGTCCAAAGGGAAGAACGAACTCTGTTAATTGAAACGATGAAATGTCATGATTCATGAACAATTAAACCATTTTTTTTAATAGAAAGTCAAACAAGCTAACACACATTTCTCCCTATTAAGACTTAAACCCGCAATGTATTGTTAGGTTGGCTACTATGATACCTCGAGTCCAAAGGCCTGTTAGTTCAAGTATTAATGCTCAAAGATTTGGGTTTCTTAGGTCAGTGTTTATATAAACTTCATACAAACTCCAAGGCACAAATTTTATATAGCTTTGTCCACCTCATATACTAACACAAAAATATTTTTGTTTTTACGGCCCCTTTAACTCAAGATTCTATAGTTAGTGATTTATGGCTCTTTGGTTCAAAGATTTTAAAGGAATTTGATGAAAAAGAACTTGAATTTCCTTCTCATGTAAGGTTAACAAAGAAAATTTTGAATTCATCCCCACCAAATGCCCTCAAAATCTTTAAATCAAACGAGCTAGTGTCGCATGAGTATGTTTGGGAAGGAGTATAAATTATGGATCAATAACGGTTTGTTTCTTTAATACTCTTTTAACTATGTTTTTGTCATAACTTTTGTGTCAATCATTCGTTTTATTTTTTCTTGGCAATGCATTTATCATTTTAAACCCAAAACTTGGAACGAACTATCATTTTAATCCCTTAGCTTAAATTGTAAAAAACTCATAAACGGGTTAAAACACCAATTTAGTGATAGGGTTTAAACACTAACTTAATGAAGTTAATGGTTAAAACATTCCAAAAAAGTTAGAGGGTTAAAACGATGACTGATTCAAACTAAATGGTATAAGAGACTAGGTTAATTTGGTGTACTCAGCGTACGGTTCATCTAAACTGTGGGATTTAAATGATCACTAATTCAGATATAAGCATTTACAGAGTAAACACTAAATCAACATTAGATAGTAGAACATTTTAACACAAAGTTAGGGTATTATAATGTCAACAAATTCAATGTTTAAAGTAAAATGATAATGGGAAAATGATCCCTGCTATTGGTTGCACAAAGCTTTAGATGCAACAAGGTACAAATGAAGGGTATAAAATTATGAAGAGTATAAATAGTGGGTTATGATTGTAAACTTTTGAAAAAAACTTTTAGTTGGGGGTATTTAGGGTGGGTAATGGGTAATATAATGAAGTGTGTTTGGTTAAAAAAAAGTTGGTTAATGAATACTTAAAGTGGGTAATGGGCCATTATTATAGATTATAAATTGGGAGGAATACCCGTTGTTTTCCCACACAATTATCCATCTAAGTTTTCCTCTTCTTTTATTTTTTTTTCTTATCCCCTCATTCCATTCCTCTTCCATCAAATTTTACCTGTACACATTATCTCCATTATACTGTGAGACTTTTTTACCCTCTATTGACATCTGAATCTAACCTTGTATTATCTCACATATCTTGCCACCATATACCTGTATAGTATAATTAACACCCATAAATATCTATATTAACTATATTAAGTTTCCATAGATATCAATGCAATGGCATTATTCTACAAAAACTACCAAAGCAATATCAATGCAATGGAAATATTCATTTCTTTTTCTTTGCATTCCTTTCTCTTTCCTTGTTTTGAACTAAGCGTTCCTTAGCCTTTACAACACCAAAAATTGGTGCTATCAACTGCACCTATACTTTCTCCAATGATAATTTGTAAGATTGAGATGAAATCATCATTATTCATTAGAGCATGAGGTATATTCACCTCTCATATGTCTCATCTTTTTGTCACATCTATTTTTTAAGTTTACCTTTACTTAGGGTGGAACACCACTCCTCCCCATTTTTCTTTACCATTTCTACTAATCCTCACATTTTTACCACTTGCAAGGAATGTTTCATTACCTCTCCCCATCCCTCCCCTCTTAAAAAAAGACGAAGAAAACAAGAAAATACAAAAAATAATTAAAAAAAAAAGTGGAGATGAAAGCGGTAATGGTTGTGCCCACTTTACTCCCCACCTATCAGGCGCCTACCTGGTGACCACTTTTTTCCTCGGTACACTCCGTGTACCCTTATAGACGACCATTATATGTTCAATATAATATAAAATAGTTTGAATAATTATACGTGAATTAGACCGTCAATTAGTATATCATTTATAGCAGTTTTGAGTGTCCTTAATAATGTAATTAGATTATAAATTTCACTAAAATGTTTCATTTTTAACAACTATTTATCATATATAAAGTAACTGATTTCTATATGAGTCATTTTGTATGTTTATTAATTATTACTTTCTCTGTCTCATATTAAATATTCATCTTTTTTTTTTAGATATTCCAAAATAAGTGACCTCTTTCAAAAATAAATGTCAACTTTATCATTTTACCCTTAATACAATTTTTAGAAAAAGTAATTTATAAGAGACGGTCAAAAAGTAAGGACATTATGTAATAATTAAAGACTAGTAAGTTCGAGCCACGCATTGCGCGACTTTAATTATTGCAATTACGTTTATTTTTAATACGGTTTCTTTATGCTAGTTTACTTAAGTTGAATCTATAAGCGCTTGAATGAAAACCGTTGAAATTTTTTAATAAAAAAAACCAATAAAAGTACAAAAACCAAAAAAAAATAGAGGGAAAAAAAAATCCAAAATAGCTCACAAAATTATTTTTAACAGACCCAAATTAATTGAAAATAAACCAAAAATAAAACATAAAAATTAGCTGGCCCAAAATGTTTTTGTCACACCCAAATTTGTTTATTTGTATTTTAGAGAAAAAGACCAAAAAATTGGTGGGGTGGGGGTGATCCCATGACCTCCACCCCCAAATACACAGACCCAACCATTCAACCCAACTTTATTTTTGTTTTATAATTGGTAAACATTGTATTTATATTAAAAACATAAATAAAGACAAAATAACACTATTAATAACTTTCATCTTTAATTATATATATATATAATATAATATCTAAAAACTTTGTATATTTTTAAATAGATATTTATTTCGAGACGAATGGAGTAAATCATTTGTTAGGCTTTTTGCTTGTTTGACAAAAACTATTAGGCAATGAACTACATTTCTTGTATATTCGTAACACATTACTCTGAATTTTAATACCCAAAAAAATTTTTAAAATACATTTGCATCACTTGGATATCACCAGTGGCAGAACTTGACCAACTCTTTTGGAAGGGCTGAGTTTTGAAGTATAAAATGTAAAAAAAAAATTGCTCCAAATAATATATACTCCGTATTAAACTAAAAGTAAATCTTTATCTTTATATATCTTTAATTTAAAATTTTAGCTCCAAATAATGTATATCTTTAATTTGACACATTAGTTTTTAGCAGTATTTAATATGTAGTTTGTTTCCTATTTGCAGCACTAGTGGAAAATTCTTTTTCTTATGTATGAAGAGTTGTTGCCAAAACTGAATTGGTTACTGTGTAATACATCTGATGACGGAGTGAAGCGGGTAGGCAACTTAGTTGCTAGCTAGTTACTCACAATCTTACGGTATGAGAAAGATAATGATTGTCGTCTTTCTGCGAATCTATGTGGAGCAAGTTGGGTGTCTGTCAACCAAGAACGAAGGAATACCATTGAAAGCTAAGAAGAAGCATTGAATAAATCTTTAATTTTCTACAAGTTTCATATTTGTAGTCACTGCTAATAAGTAATCACACTAATCGCACGGGATTTTGGGGCGGCCACAACCCCTCCTTGCCCTCACTAAGTTCCGCCAATGCATACCACTAAATAGGACTACGACTAGAACGGATATATGAATTAAATTTTTCTTGTTCAAGTAATTTACGAAGAAATGAAGAATGAGTCTTTAACTCTCATTTAAACAGCCTAATTGGGGTATTTTTGTGGTAGTTCTAAATCATTTGCTTCGTGAGTTCGTTGCTCCATAAATAAATGAATTTGAGACCACTTTAAAAGACATCATGATTTCTGAGATAGTTAAATAGGACCGTGAGTATCGAGTGTTATGATTACTTGTTTTCTTGTATATAAAGGTATTGTTATTTCCACTTAATGGGACAAACGACTGTACAACAAACAATGCATGTCGTATAAGTTTTTAATACATAAATATGGTGGAAATAGTCTTTGGGCTGGTGGAAATAGCAAGGCAGAATTCAAAAGTTATATAAATTTAAGGAAAAGTAAACATATAAACCATAACATTCATTAAAAATAAAATGTCGTACAACATTAAAGTACAAGAAGACAAACTATTCACCAACATTACTTTTAACTTATAAATGTAAATTTTGATTTTGTGATTTTCTTTTTGTATAAAGTGAAAGGTCATTTGGAGAAGAATATTTGGTTATTAAAAGAGGCACAACTTTATGTGGAAAGGAGAGTAGTTAACTTAAAGTGTTCCCAAAATGTTTAACCCACACAAGTAGAACAAGAAAGAAGCCATGCGTACCTCGAGAAATTATCATTGCACTTTCATACATACACTTACATACATACATTATTATTGTTTATATATATATATAGGTTCTGATTAAAATAAAACAATTATTAAAATAAAACAAATAAAACAATCATTTTCTCTTAACTGAAAATCATTGTGCATCATGGAAATTTTCGTACATCAATCTGTATACTTGTGTTCTATAAATATTCATGCATCAATTTTATCATGATCCTATGGTCAAAATCTTACCTTATTTATTTTATTTTAATACTTGTTTTATAATAATCACTACCTATATATATATATATATATATATATATATATATATTTTTATTGTTATATAAAAAAAAAAAC
>JAOXNX010000028.1:18961145-18978356 GCA_028566075.1 Solidago caesia
CATAATTATAAAATCTAAAATTGCACCTAAATAACTCAAAAAAACAATCACCATGTGAAGAATAATCAATGGTTGAGGTTTATTTAGAAATTTTAAAAAGGTTCCTAAAGGTTCCTGACCTTTTAAGGGTTCCTAAAATAACTTTTCAATATATATATATACATATATATATATATAGATCTTGATTATATATATGAACTAAAACCATATATCAAACTCTGCTTCATCTTCTACCTAATCGTCTTCTCTAGGATACACTCCAAACCACTTTACGAGCGTCAAACACCACATGCAACTAGTCCACCTCTAACCACCACCTGATCGCCGTATCATCATCATCATCATCCCCCACCACCAGATCACTCGCCGGAGAAGCATTCATCGCCGAGAAGCAGAAGTTAATTGATAGTGAAACGGAAAATGACATCAACGGGGCTATTACTATTATCTCTTTTAACACCTACTACTGTTACTACTTCAACTTCTTCTTTTTCTTCATGTTTCAATTTAGGGTTTCTACCTCACAAATTTGGGAAGATTGGGATTTGGGATTTTACGATGATTTTTTACCCCGCTTCAAGATACACGGATTTGAAGATATGGGTTTGAGCCTTAACCTGATGATAATGAATTGTTGTGTTCGTTTTCCGATCCAGTCATTGTTAGTGAGAGAAAGAGAGAGTGTGTGGGGAGGTGTGAGAAAGTTGAGATGGGAAAATTTTCCGATTTATTGTTGTGTTCGTTCAAGATCCATGATGATGATGATGATTTTAGATCCGATTGATTGTTGTGTTTGTTCCGATTTATTGAGATGGGAACGTTTTCCGATTGAAAGTTGAAATGGGAAATTTTAGATCTGTTTTGTTATTTAGAAAGCCATATATGACATAAATATTCCATGTCATCTTTTTAATTAATAAAAATAAAAGGGTAACTGGCTACTCTTTTACCAGGTTACACGTTACATGAATCGTTCAATTTAACAGGTTGATTATATACAATGAAACGGATGAAAGTTTATTTCACACAATAGAAAAAAAGTATAAGTTACATACACTCTCTGATACTTAACTTTATATATATACATATTAACAAAATCTGTAGTAACGTTATATGTTTAAAGCAATCCCTAGCCTATTCTGAACCTCCCCGATCCTTACTCTACTTCCGAACCAACCACATTTATTTAGATTTTTATTATTTGAAAAATATTTAAAAAGATATTTAAATCTATTTGATTAATTCTAAATTTTGATTTCTTAAAATATAAATTCTTTTATTTTCAAATCTATTTATTTGGGTTTTTTAATAATATCAATTTTTTATGTTGATTTGCGTCATCTATCATGTTTTGTGGGTAGGTTTCCTTTGCAATTGACCGATTGATTGGAATCCCACTTATTGATGAATAATTGTTTTGACAATTGTTCATTGCAGGAATAGTGAACGTGAAACCGAATGTTAATTTTAACTATAATTTGTCAAACTTGTCTTTTATAACTAATAAAATGTAATACTACTAAAAATGGAATCATTAAGTATGTACTCATTTTATTAGGGTTAACTTAATTACGAAAAGGGAACACCCCTTCGTGATTGAATTAACCAACATGAATCATTTTTAAAATATTATTTAACAAAATTGTGGAATACTTGTCACCGCAATGCTTAATTTTGTTAAATCAAGTGAGTCAACATTTATTGTTATCAAAAGATGACCATCTAGGTAGCAAATATAGATTTTGATTTACGCCATACTCATGAAAGGTCAAAGTTTATAAGTTGTTATTCATCAACCCGGTTTATATTGTTTTATTTGAATCAACCATTTCCGAGGGACATACACCTAAGTAAACATATTGTTAGGTCTTGATCTTGTTTATTTGTTATTTCATTTTACGTTTTCTTTTCTTAATTGAAAAAATAAATTTTAAAAATCCTTTTTATTGATTATGGATCACAGTCATTCTTGATACCACAGTTTACAATCCCAACTCCTAACAAGCACCCGCTATTACATGATTATCATTGCTACGGAAGTACTTATCAAGTTGGGAAACTCCAGCATCAACATCCCAAAGATCAATCATTCCCTAAAACGTTACAAACAAAAACTACGGTTGCATAGCAAATGATCTTTACATATACATCTTAAATTAGAACATGAAAGCTAGAACAGCTTTTACATACCAAACTGGCAGTTTCCCATGTTCTTTGTTTTTAAAAAGGCAATTTCTAGAAGAGCCTCCACTTGCAGCCTCTGCTGGAACCGTCATTAATTTATCCTTAAAAGAGATAAAAAGAAAAGGCATTACACAATACGGCATGCAAACTTTGAATAGACATATTTATCAAACAATCTACCTGACCAAAACCAGCATTCACAAATGCATTAACAAACGTCGCTGCCAAGTTTTGCGTTGATCCATGATAATCAAACCCTAAACAAACCTTAAATCACGAAATAATCTGAATGAAAAAAATATATATATTCTCAAAAACAGGTAGGTCTTTTATAATGATGAAAGAGGAAGTTACCTCCATAAAAATAGGTCTTCTTCAACACAGCTTCCTCTCCACGATCTCTATGAGGTCCATACAAAAGAAAAAACCGTCATGGTGAATTACAAACCGGTATCTATTAGATGCAAAACGACATCAAATTGTCCAATTAATTCTCAATTGAAACCAATTGTCCAATAGGCAGCTTCCACCTCAAAAATTTCAGGGGTAATTCCGTAAATTGTAGGGCTCCTACAATTAGGCTTTTATTAAGTGTATAGAAGATTAGTCACAAATGTGATGGGTTTTAGGGGGTGTTTGGATCATTATTATCTTGCAAAGTTCTACCTCCAAATATGAAGCTCTACATTTGAAGCATTGTTTTGCATCAAATGTTGAAAACCAATGAATTTGGATCATTATTATCTTGCAAACTTCTATCTCCAAATATGATCAAATTAACACCAAAATGATATCAACTGTGTTTATCAATTTACAAAAAATATGTACATTTACATAAAGAAACAAGCCTTGGGTTATTAATAACTGATTATCCCTTTAACAGAGCAACTTCCTTCTTGAGGTTCAGGTTTTCACGTCCAAGGGAGGCAATTTGATTCTTCAACTTCGTCGTAGCATCTTCGTATTGCTTATGCATGTAATCTTTCACCTGCATTTCTTCTTGGCATCTCAATCGAATGCTATCCAGCTTTGTTTGCGCTCCATTAAGCCTCATCCTCAGTTTGGCTGTCTGTATGCTGTCACTTGCGTCATCCTGTTTGGAAAAAAAAAGTCACACTTAATTTATTGACATATCATATATGATCAAGGAATCCAAATTTCTTGAGCATAAACTGACACAGACTGAACATTTAGAATGATGTTTGGAAAATATAGACTGGTATCATATTCATTTCCAGGTTAGCATGATTTAAAAGATATTTGCTAGAGGGGGCAATTTCAACTCGTTTACTTATACATGGGGTCACTTTGGGTTAAATATTTTCTATCTCTGATGGGTCAGGGTCAAAGGGGTAAAGTGAACAAAATTAATTAGATTTGTCAAATGGGCTGAAAGTCTCTGAACGCGTATTTTTAACGGTTAAAAACATCCTAAATCATCATATTAAAATTTAAATAAATTAAATAAAAAAAGGATTATAACTGTGGTCAATGATCATAAATCATAATGGACACACTAACTGTAACAGTAATAATGAAACTAGTTTGTTACAAAAAATTGTTTCAAGTCAGCCTAACCTGACCTTAACCAGTACCTAAGAATTTACCCGTTTTGACATGTTACGTAACCCTTCCCAATCAGACCATTTTGGTACCTCTGCTACTTGCACTCTCAGCTTTGGGGGGAAAAAGGAACTTACCTTGTGCCTCATGACTTCTAGACTAGATAGCTTCATTGTCAACTCCTCTATTTTAGCTTTGGCTGAGAGCTAATAAAAGATAGAGCCAACATATTTAGATATCGTTTAGCTTTGGCTGAGAGCTAATAAAAAATAGAGCCAACATATTTAGATATCGTTAACTGAACTCTTAAATAAACAATTAAGTCCTATTCACTGCTGTTCTACCTTGTGATTCTGCAGTTCCTCAGCCTGAGCCATTACCTCATCTCTGTTCTTTACAACTTCAAGAAGCTGATCACGCAATTTCTGTAAATGTTAAATTACAAAATTAGTGTTAAAAGCAATAACTTTGTTAAATAGTCAATAGCGTACTTATATTAAGAAACTACACTCAAACCTGGATATCATCCATATGCAATAAATCTTGACCAAGCTTGCTGACCTTGGCTGCCAGGTCATCTCTTTCCTTATTAAGTGTATCCAAATCCATCTGAAGCTTATCAACTTCTTCACATTTTTGTTGACGATCCAAAGAAAGGGTTTCTATTTTTAACTTCAAAGCCTGAAATGTTATCAGTATTTTTTGTAAGACAGATAAATAACTAAAGCCTGTTTCGTAGCAAATTAGACTAAAGTAGAACATGGTTTAATGAGAAGTATAAAACTCACATCTTCGGATTTTCTTTTCTGATCATCAAGCAATCTGATATCATTCTTTAATCGCTCAACTTCAAGTGATTTCTCAGCATTGCGCGCCTTCTCCACTTCCATTTGCTCCTCGGCATAACTAAGTTTTTTACTGACGAGCTGACATTCTTCTCTGCACTCCCCGAGTTCATTCCTAACCTAAATGCAGCACACACATATAATCAATTATATGAAACTCGAACAAACGATTCCAATGCATAGAATGTGTGTGTGTGTGTGTGTGTGAAAGCATCATATCTATACTACTTTATAAATGAGATTTGTAATGTCTTAAATTTCAAATTTTTTAACATTTCCAAATTTATGTTATTTTCCCCCCCAAATTTACTTCAAAAAAGAAAACTTGATGTACCTATTTTACCCCTCTCATCTATTACTATTCTATCACCCAATTTTCAAAAATACCCACATTACCCTTTCAATAACATCACCTAAAATAACTACAACACCCCATCCCCTAAAATACCCACAATACCCCCATCTCGCCGTCACTGTCACCACCACCAGTCACCACTCGCTGCCGCCACCATCTCCCCGCCGCATTGCGCGGGTAAATTTCTAGTCTTGAGAGAATAGAAAAACTTAGCGTTACCTTTGACATTGAATCTGTTAACAAAGCAATCTCATCACTATAGACCTTCGATTTGCTTTCAATGGCTTCAACCGAATCTTTTTCTTTGGTGGACCATATGGCCCTTTCTTCCTCGATATCCATAATAGCATTAGTAAGTTGCTGCATGTTACAACATGTGACAGAAAGAATCATAAAAAAGAGAAATTCAATTTAAAGCCGACAAATAATAAAATAAATGCATTTTTAACTCAATACCATAGCCATTTCTTCCTTTTCCGCCTCCAACCTACTAATTAAGCTATCTGAGCTCTGATTCTGTTGTGCAGCTTCTTCCAACTTGGTCCTCTAAGATAATAATAGAAGCATTATATTAATAGAGAAAAAACATGCAGAAGTAAATATATATAAAATACATCAGCAAATATTAAACATTCAGCAGTACTTACAAGACTTGAAACCAGTTCCCCTAGAGTCTGCAATTCTGAGTCTGAGAAGTTTAACTTATCGGACAATTCTTGTACTTCTGATTCTAGACTTTCAGATCTTGATACAGCCTGTTGTTTTTCATCATTAACGATTGCTAATTTTTCTTCTAAAGAACCAATAGTAGCCTCCATTTCAAATGCAAGTACTTCAAGTTTTCTGTACTCTTCCTAAAAAGTAAAGAGGTAACATATTAGAAGTCAACGAAACAAAACCACTTCATGAAAATTTGTTGTTTTCTAACTAAAAACCAACTTCATATCACCTGATCAACGGTAGCAGTGAGTCCTTTGACCTTTCTAGGGTCATATATATTTGAGCTTCTATCCATAACTGAATCTCGCCTTCTATCAGCAAATGACTCACGTTTGTTCCTATCACGTTCAAGAATAGCTTTTTGACTGTGTAAGCGTTTTATTTCTCTCTCCACGGATGCTTTTTCACCCTATATAAAAAAATGCAAAGCTTAATCTAAATAGCTTTTGTTTAATCATCCCATTAGTTATCAAGAAATGAGATAGCACCTCTAATTTTGTTTTCTCTTGAATAGTATTCCTTAACTTAAACTCTGTTTCTTTGAGTTTTGCTTTTGTTTTCTCGAGGTCTTTTCTCATACTTCCATTCTCCCTAGCCAATGTAGAAGATGCTAAAGATGATACTTCATTTTCGAGTGTTTTGATATGAGAAATAAACTCAGCTATTTCCATTTCATGACTTTCAGAAAGTTCCTGAAAACATAAAACTTTTTAGAATAGTATTCTCTGCATAAAGTTTCAGATGGTCACTCGTGAAAATGACTGACGTACTGATAAAGCCCTTGCTGATTTTTCATCATTTAGACATGCTTCGTCTACCCTCTTCTGAAGGTCCTCAGATTGATTGTACATTATAAGCTACAACCACACAAACCTCAAAATTCTGACGATGATTAAAACATAGATATATGTAGAGATGGCGAATGTCCCAGGTTGGGTAACGGGTGATTTTTTGGTACATTTCAAAATGCGTTGGGTTGATCCAATAAACTTTTGTCCAAAAACTCTAATATTTTTTATGTAAATCAGTGTGTTAAAGATGATTATCAATAATTTCTTTTTTTGAATATGATGACTAAAGAGGTTTTATGAACTGAAAATACACTTTGGGTGACTCTTGGCCTATTTTGACCAGTTTGACCTGTTTCCGGTTAGTGTCTTACATGATTAACCTGTCAAGATAAAACATAACCTGAATCGAACCATTCGTAAGCAAATGGTCAAAATCGCCACCTCTAGATGAACATGAGCAAAATGGATCATACCTTTTCACGTTCAAATTCATCTACTTTGGCTTTCATGGAAGAATGAATTTTTTCATAGCCACCGAGTAATGTTTTTATTTGAATAAAATCATGGGAAGAGAGAGACTTGATATCCTGCAAAGGTTAGAAAAGCTGTAATACCTCGTAATATTAGCACTACTTACCAGCAAATAAACTTCAGCATCAATGGCTTGCAATTACTCACAGCAATAAGGTCTAGTAACGCAGTAAAACTTTGCAGATGTTCATCCATCATTGACTCAACAACAGTTTTTGAATGCTGAACATCAAATGTTATTTCTTGGATGTCTGCACGTAATTTCATCAAAACCTCAGCGTTCTCATCCTACATAGTACAGAGCACTATGTTAACTTCATCAGCTAAGAAAAACTGTAAAATCGATATTCAGAAACTCTAATGATATTTTTCCATTCTCTGTTAGATAAGTTCCAACAGTGTTTGGGTTCGGTTTAATAACTTAATATTTACTTCTGTTCATACCCTTACTAGTTATACTAGTTAGAGAGATAAATTAGAACATCACAACCATTATCATGTAATAGGTTGATACATGCATCAATTATGGTTGATACCATCAAAGAAAGTTGTTGACGAGCTAAACTGGCTTCCTCCTGTGCAGCCAAGAACTTCATGTGTAACTGTATTATACAATGAACATATTAAAGCAAGAACGGCAATAAACATAACAAAAAAACATCTTCGTCTTGGAAACACATCATAATTATATAACTATGGTTAACAGCAATATTCATACAAGTATGATAGTCTAATGTTGCGATTAAGGCCAGTAGTAGAAAACAAACCAAATATGGCTTAAAAAGAGAAACGGAAATTAAATAAAGTCAAACCTCTTCATAACTTCTAGTGGAATTCTGTGTTTCTAATTCAGCAGCAGACTCGAATTTCTGCAAGCTTGACAATCTCTCCATCTCCAACATTGAGAGCTGCGTTACAACATGACAGAGATTCATAAAACATTAAGATTGACTATGATTCCTAAAAATAGAAGTTAAGAAAAGATCATAGAACTAAACCTTATCTTGAAGTTGCATGATAACGATATTTTCCTCCATTTCATTTGAACTTTTAACAGTGCTTGATTGAACAGCTTTTTCGTCACTATCAGGTTTGTAGTTAGCCTCCACTAGCCGTCTTGTTAAGTAGTCAATTTGTATTTCACTCATTGTTCTCTTTAACAACAAAATATGTTAAAAATACAACACAAAAGTATACTAGAATTGTAATAAAGAAGCAGGCAGAAAGTAAGTAAAATAACCTGAGATTCGAATTGTAAAAGCAATTTCTCATATTCCTCCCGCATTTCAGTTAGTTCAGCACTTTCCTGAAAGCAAATATCTTACAAGAATTCCCACTAAAGCTTTGTACGGTGTGTGTGTGAATAAAGTATCAAACATAAAACCAACCATAGGTAATCTCCTTTTCTTGGCTGATGCCTTTTTCCTGCTTGTAACATGCATCAATGAGCGTGGATTTGGAAGAGAATCACACAAAGCCACATTATTAAGGTATCTCTCCTGCTTGCATGCATTTGAGATGTTATCATTTACTAGATCTTCAAAAGGTAGGAGTGGTCCTCTTTCACGATCAGTAGGTTTCACTGCAGACGCTTGTCCTGGGATAACGGGAGCTAGCTGGAAACCGTGGAAAAACAGTGTATCAAGTATGAGAATTGGACAATTAGAATGCTAAATAATATAACATACAATTGAAAAGACACACATGGTAGAATACATTAATACCTCATTTGTCATTGTCTTTGAAAGTTTCCCGGGACACCAAGTATCACGCCGCTTTTCCTTTTTTGGGCAAAATTTGGGAACAAACAGGTTCAAAAGAAGGATGATATAAGTTAGTTCATGTGAAGTAATAAGAATGATTAAGAAAACAGGTGCAGAATATTTACACACCAAAGAACAAGTTAGAGCCTACATAGCATCTAGCATTTCATAGAAGCATAGCCAATATAATACAAAAAAAATGTTGTAATCCTCTATATTTGCACACCAAAAGAAGCAGGTTAGAGTATACATAGCATCAAGCATTTCATAGATACACTAGCGAATATAATACGTTTAACCACTAAAAGAAAGTTAAGCAACAATTGTATTGTCAATCTTGAAATCACTTCGAATTGCAACACTTAATTAGTTATTTCATTATGTTTTAGATGAAGTGTGTAATTGACAGACATATAAAGGTTATAAGAAAAGAAATATAATTCTTAGAATCAAACCTTTTTGCGGTGATCATCAACCTCATCTCTATTGGAGCATAAAAACATAGAACTTAAGTTTTGTATCTTCTTTGCTTGCTGAAGCAACATCTTATCTCGTTCAGCTTGAGCTTTCTTTTCCTCTTCAAGCTCCAAAGCTATTCGCTCCCTCTCCAATTCACTCTACATAAAGGTAATGCAATTAAAAATTTGTACAAAATGTCACTAACTTGGCAATCATTTAGCTAAGTTTTATCCACCTGCAACAATGTATTCCTCAAATTGATAATCTCCTCTCCTAAGTGATCTGAATGAGAACCCTAGAAGATAGTACACACATCGGTTATACCAACACCTATGGAGAATAGCAATTCAGTGTAAAATTAACAATTCTTTAAGCATGAATAGCTAACTTGCAACTTTGCCCGAAGCTCCTCAATTTCCTTTTTTTGGCGTTTTAATAAAGCAGCATCCGTCAAAATCTGACAAATGACAAGAAATAAAGAATAAATGTAAAAGAAAAGTGACTTAAATAAAACAATGATAAAGATGTTATGTTAAAAACAGACCTCATTCACATGAACACAGTTAGTGACACGCAAAGCTCGACTTGCAAACTGAAGACTGCTTTTAGTCTCATCAGCATGAATCTGCCATCAAATGAAAGAATAATATTAGGGTGTTCAATATGGAGAAGAGAATAAGTTAACTTAAGGAAGAGATATATACAACTCATCTAATGTTTGTGACTCTTAAATCTTAATTTGATTTAAAAGAACATCCTTGTAGTCAGATTTAGTTATGATTCTATTTATATGACAATGGTACATACAAAGAAAGGAAAAATAGTAAAATCTAAGTTCACCTGTGCCAAGGTAATGTTACATATGATGGCCGTATTTGCATTCCCACCCAGCGCAGGCTGCAAGATGCGTGTAAGTTTACTGTCTCGATAAGGGACGTGACCCCTGCATTGGGCAATATATAGACTTTCTAAGAATGGGTTGAGAATCTCAAGATTATACTCAAAGACATCTGAACCTACCCTTGGCTCTCAGCACCTTCACTAAGCTTTTTAATAACAGTTCCAAGCGTCATCAAGCTTTTGTTGATGTGAGAACCCTCTTTCAAACGAACACCTTCTGCACCAGTTTTAGCAGCTCGTTCAGAGCCAGCAAGGTCTACCAAGTTCTTATACAGCATCATACCAAAAAGGTAATAATAAATCAGTAAGATATTGACAATATAATAGATGTACATAAAAAAGAAAATCAAATGTTGCATAATTCATACCAAAACGGATACACGGACAGCATCACAAGAACTCTCGGCATATTCATCTTCAACTTTATCTCTACTCTCAATAATCTATACAAGCAGAAACTTAACCTCGTGCCCTTTAACAAGTTTAAATAGAAAAGGTTGGGAATAATAGTAACTATACCATGCGAAAAATGGTGTGAGACCTACTACTGTGTAAATTCATATTTGTCTCCCCAATGTGACGATGAGCTACAATTTAAAGAAAGGAAAGGTCAAGCACACGTGAGATGCTCAAAAAATCAAAAATAGAAGTGGAAGAACATGATGTCAAAAGTAGGCTACAAGAATAGAGGGTTTTGACAACAACAAAAAAAAACCTCCCTAGACCAAATTGTAATGCAATTGGTATAAGTAAGATGATTAATAATAGGTATGAGATATAATACTAGATTACATACTTACATAAAGTTATATGGGATGAAAAAAACACTATAGGTAAAGAAAATGTGAATTATATTAAGTATTACCTTCGCCGAACTCCATGAACTGAAGAACTTGTATTGGGCTGGTAACTATTTCTTCTCTCAAGCCGGCAACAAAAATACCACGCTGCATGGGAGAACACTAACTGGATAAGCTAGGAAGCATATCAAGGGGAAGGAGTATCATGGATGTTCCAATAGATGATAAGATTTTTTGGAGTTGGAAAAGTACGTTGGAATTGGAAGAAAATTTAAAGAATGTGATCAGTAAGATGGTAATGTTGCAAACACATCAAGTTTGGTATGATACATGGAGTTTGAGTAGTATTTTGTGCATGCCCATCAATAAAAGGGCCATAACTGAGGCCCGATTATCAGATAGAACAACTACATGGATGAATATATTAAGCAGTTTAAGAAGCATTAAAGGGACATTAAAATGTGGTTTTCAGTTCAAGGCATATGCAAGGTGTTGAGAATTGAGATAGGATTGCCAAAAAGTTACATGGGCTAAACTGCTTCGGTACACCTAATGTATACCAAGTCATGCATTTGTACTATGGATGGCATTCAAAGATAGGATGCAAACACAAGAGAAGCTGGTGAAGTGGTCTCCAAATTTGAGGGGTGTGTGCCCTTTTTGTAAAACCATATAAAATGCACAAGTTCATTTGTATTTTAACTGTGATTATCGAAATTTTGGGTTAAACTGAAAGATATTGCAAACATGGTAGAGGTTCTAGATGCGTGGAATACAATAGATCAAAAGTGCAACAACATTTGGAGTGTTATACAAATATTGATATTAGCTGCAAGTGTGTATTTTACTACTTTGTATGGAAAGAAAGAAACTTAAGATTATTGCAAAACATATAACAGCCATGCCCATGGGAGATTCTGTATCAACAAATTATGGATTTTGTGAGATCGAAACTCGCTGGTCTAACTATTAGGCATTTTGTGGAAACTGCAAAAGCAAGTGTGATGTGAGATGTGTGACGTGTGATGTGTGTGTGATGACCCATTAACCTATAGGTTGTGGGTTCAAGTCCCATAGTGGACAATTTGTAAATCTGTATGAAATTTGTGTAGATTTTGTAATTGTCTCAATATATAAATAAAAGTGTGCTGTGGGATATTCAGGTAGAAACCAGTTTTAATAGACCAACGGATGGCATGAGAGTAGTCCAGCTACAAGAAGAAAAGGTCAGGCGATTTGTAACGATGCTATTGAAAGTTGCAGCGAAGGAGTATAAGGATGCAGATCATAACTTGCGTGAAAATGATGACTATGAGACTATCTAAAGTAAATGGTGCATTTGGTGTGTGTTATTGGTGTTATGGTGTATATGATAGCTTAAAGTGTATAGTTTCTACTAATAGAGGGAAGTTTGAATTAGGCTGTTTAGTGATATACAGATTACATTTTTTGTTTGTGGTATTCTTAGTAAACTATGGCAATGTCCATAGATGGAATGACTACCTTTGTATCTGAAATTTTTTGGTATTAATAAAAAGAAGTGAGACGTTGTTATAAAAAAATTGTGGATAAGTGCAATGGAAATCTTTAGCTTGTACCTCGATGCTTTCATGAATTTGCAGCTTTCGGTGTTCGGGGGCCAACAAATCATTGATTTCCTCGTTATAGATCTCCATGTAGGACATCCTCAAAAGAAACTCCCGTTCTGCTTTCTTTAGTAAAAAAAAATGGGAAATGTTTACATTTCAAATAACTGATGATTAAAGTTGCAAATAGGTAATAATACCTGTTGTATCATGTCAAAGAGATCATGCACTGCTAGAGGGATGACTCCAGGTTCAACATTAGACCCACGCATAGTATGCGTTTTGCCACTGTTGGTTTGCCCATAGGCAAAAACAGTGCCTAAAAAAGCATAGCACATTCCATAAATAAGGATTACCAGGAAATAATATTTTTAAGCTCTGTTTAATAAAGAGGATAGGATTATGATGAAACTCAAAAGTTAAACTTCTGAATTATGTCTCATTAAAAGCCAGTAAAAGACAATTAAAATAAGACAATATACTTCAGTTATAATCTCGAAATACAATAAGTGACAAACATGGTTACATCTCATACACCCTAGTATAAAGTGCATGATAACATAATGCGTTCAAGATTACTGGCCTTCCATCTGCAGCCTCTTGCAATATTTGAAACAGATATGTTTGAAGTGCACATAGTATAGAGAGACAAATTATTGCCAAAGACAGCCCATGCATACGACAAAAGCTTAAAACTTCTTACTCAAACATTGTGGATTTTTGGTGTTACATAACATTTTAGTCGTTTCGGAATCTGGCTATGAAACACGTTGTGATGTATACTTTTAAAACTTCTAAAACTTCTAAAATGTGTAGATTCTATCGATAACATCCTCTCAGTATGTTTGTCTATATTGAATATGTTCCTCTTATGTATCATTCTTTTTACTAGAGAGCTCTAACAATCACATATCAGCACGTGTGTACTACCTAAGCTAATTGCAGATAGATCTTTTGCCCTCAAGTGGAAAATTCAGATATAGATAAGCCATTGATTATTAAAAGCAAACAAGTGAGCTTAGTGACATATAAGACAGTGGCTCTTCATAATCGTTGTTAGCACAGTGGCCTATCGTTAGCTCATCCAAAAAGATCCAGAATTTGGCTTCGGATAGTAAATATGTTACTATCCAACCTTGAAATCACTATGGTTTTAAAGCTCATGTGATAAGAGTCGGTACTTAAAATAAATTTCATGGCAAGTTCTAAAAAATAATACAAACTGTTGACGTTACTTCAAATCGACCAAAGTTTGTACATAGAAAGTATTTCATTTGACATCAAATATTAAATTGCAGTCCTTATTCATATGCATCAAGTTCCATTCAACACGAAAAAGAGAGGTGGTAAGCAGAACTTATTGTACAAAAAGTGAAAGAAGAGCATAATTATACCATTAAATCCACCAACAGCTGCTGAAACAATATCTTTCGTTCTGGACTTATAAACATCCGCAGTTCTACAATCCTCTCCGAAAATCCGGTCTACAGTTCAAAAATAAAGTATAATAATTAGAAATCATACCAAGTACTCGCTCCCTTAAAACAACAAGGAACTGAATTTTGATTATTTGTGTCAAACCCATAACCTTCAAACTAGTAAGCTAAGTTCACATTTATCTCAAATTTAATGCAAACATCACCCCATTAACAGAGCGAGTAATTATGCTCAACAAAATCAGCAACTTTTATCAAGATAACTTTAACGACCAATAGTTAAACTGCACTTCTTTGAAACCAAAAAACATACACCAAAACATGACTATAAGTTTACAACACACAAGTAATACATACACGGACATATAGGACTCAAAAAGCTAGATAAAAACTCTAAACTCAACTAGATGTGTACATTTCAAAGTTGATAACTTTAGTTAATACCGATGTCAACAATATCCAACTCAACATAGCTCCAATTTATTAACAAAAACCTAGAAGTGTAGAACCACCTAATCCCTACTTTTATTTTAGTTTTCGAAACACAAATATCTACACATATTTGTAATTTTTCTGCAATGGGACTAACCAACAACCTGGTTGATGAATTCCACTTGGTCCTTACATCCTAATCTAACATCTATAATCACAAATATTTTACCCTTCTTCAGAAGCAGGTATTAGTGCATAAAAGTGTAATAAACTTAGCCATTTTTTCTATTGTGTGTATGAGACTCCTAAAACCCTACTGTGTGTAATTTTTCACGATTAAAGTATCCAACCTGCTAAGTTAAACATTTGATATGGGACCGGTTATATTTAGCATTTAACAAACACTTTCGTCCCAACAAACAAAGAAAAATGTAAACTTGTTAATTGGGTTTTAACAAAATTAGATTAGATAATTTCAACTGAAAATTACAAACCCTAATTTAAGAAGAAGATATGTATGTGTAAAAAAGAAGGGGGTACCAAAATCAAACTTGGTGGGTGGATTTGAGAAGAAGATGGAGTTGCCGGAGATTCGCCAAGGGCTTGTTTTAGCATCTTCCGGTGACAATGGTCTTGCTCTCACTGCCACGTTTATTCTTTCCATTCTCTTTCTTCTTTTATTTTTCAAATTTTCTCTTTTCCCGCCCCTTTAATATGAATCAACTCTCACTCTCTCTTCCTTGCTCCCACACTGGCAATAATGGAAAATCCTTAACAATAACAACGGACAATAGAAGAAGAGAAGAAAGACGGTAAAACAAATAAAATAATTTATTTTGAATTTATTTGTTTTACATTAATATTTATTTTACGTTAATACTTGTTTTATAATAATTAAGACCCTACAATTATATAAAAATATTATATTATATTATATGTAATTTGATAATATGGCTTAAATTAATGACATTATATTATGAAAAGAAAAAACTAATATAACAACATAATTTATTAATTTAGACCAATCATATAAATTTACCAACTAAATAAATACATCCTAAAAAAATAATTGTTTTTGTGTTAAAAAAATATATGCAGTTTATACTAAAAAGAAGAACAAATATACCACAAATAAGTTAAAGAAGACAAGCAATCCTATGAGATTAATAGGAAATCAAAACAAATAAACGATTATGGTTAGAGATCGCAACGAAGATTATAATAAACGATTATGACTAAAGGTAACGTTTAAAAAATATTTGAAATTTAAAGATGACAAAGATTTTAGAAAGCATACTAAACTTTCCATCTAAATTTTGAATGACAATTAATGAAAGGAGGTTTAATAAAAAAATTTAACAAGAATGATTTAGAATGGACTTAACTCAAACATAAGTCAAAGATGAAATCATCAGTTTAATCGAATGGTTATAATTTAATGATAAAAAATACATCTAATGGTGTTTACTTAATCCATGAGTATTTTAAGACTCTCTTTTATATATATCTCTTATATAAATAAACCAAAATTTCCATGACATCATTATTTTAAAAAAAAATCTTAGTTGTCATCACTAGACCTTTTCTTAATAATTATTATTTTTTATTTATTTGATTTATGACATCATTACTAATTAAATTTTATTTTTTAATTCTTTCATAGGAATTTTAAAAACTAACCAAGTTTAATGTAAAATAACATTTTTTTTATGATAACTATATGTCATTTTTTAAGAATAACATCTCATTATTTCCATCTTCATTCTCTTTTCAACTTGACCATTACCATTTCTTACAATTTAAATTTGATTTCAAAAAACATGTAGTATATTATTGATTATACTTAATTTAGTTTTGTTTTCGTAAATTGTGACATTAATATATTTGATATGCCCGGGTATCACCCGGGTTGATAAACTAGTTTATAATTAGAATAAAATCAAAGAATTGAGATTAACAAAAAAAATAAAAATAAAATCAGAAGCTAGTTGCACACAATTCAAACTTCCATATTAAATTTGTCCTTTGAGTTTACCACTTCAGTTCAACAAAATTACAAAACTGTCACTCTAGTTTTTAATAATAGGATCTGATCAAGTTGTTTGTTTTATAATAACCAATCTCATTTAAGATATATGCATTTAGGATATGTTTGGTATGGTTGTTTGGGAATGAAAATGCATTTAGGATATGTTTGGTATGGTTGTTTGGGAATGAAAATGATAATAATGTTTGGTTAATGAGAATATGTCTAAAAGCTGGGGTATCAAACCCATAAATATAAGAAAATTTCAAATCCATCGTAATGGACGGGTTTAGGTTTTCATTCCTCTATTTTTATTTTAATCTATCAAAACCATATCCATTATAAAACTCAACAACACGCCTCCTTAATGTATTGTTTAACTTAAAAAAAAGTCTCTTTTATCATTATACTTGAGGCTAGGTTAACTTTAAGCTGGGTTTTGCTAATGACAGCCCTTAGGGCAATTAAAATAAAGGAAAGTTTTCACTTGTGATTTAACTTTTTAAAGCTTTATATATAGTTGTCACATTAAGGCAATTAAGGTGCTTGAAATTTTTTTTAACTGCTTATAGAAAAGAAAATTTTAAATCAAATTGAGTTTGTACATCATCAAAATTTTGCACCATTTCAAGCTATATATATAAAAATGGTTGCTCACTAAAATAAGGACATTTTTTAATTTTTATAATCCTCCTTTTAAAACAGCTATAGGAGATGTTCTTAATTAATTTGGTCAAATTCAAACTTCATTTCTACCCACCTTTTTAGAGAATATTGTATGAAAAGACAACATTGGCCCTCACGTTAGGGGCTCATGGAT
>JAOXNX010000028.1:19016049-19027273 GCA_028566075.1 Solidago caesia
CCTTTTAAAAATTGGTTTTTTTTTGGTTTGATGGTTTGAAATGAATTGATAACTTGCTATGGGGGGTTGGTTTAAGTTGGTTTAACACCCCCCCCCCCCCCCCCTTTTTACCTTTATGGTTCAGGGGTAGAGCCTTACCCGATGGTAATTGCAATTTTAATATGGAAAACATTTTTTTTAGAAGGACAAGTTTTTTTTAATAAATTCCGGCAAGACACAATAATGAAAAACAAGAACAATTACAACATAAAACTATGGCTCATTGGCTAAATAGGCCACGAGATAAAGAAATCCCTACATCTACTCGATACCTATAAATAAAATATCGATACTATCTAAATAAAAAACCCAACACTATCAGGGCTTTAGCCTAGAACAGTGCTTGGTTACGATTCTTCCATAAAACCCACCACCAAACGAATAAACTACTTCCAAAACTTGCTTGCGTTTACTGGTAGCATGCAATGTATCGAGCCATTCCAATACTTGTTGGGGCTGGTGAGTGGTATGTCAAACCGAAGCCATGATACCTTGAATGAGTGGACTTCGTGAAAGACTTGACATTCAAGAAATACATGGGACAAATTCTCCATACCAGATGTACATCGTGGGCATGATATCTCAGGAATGCCAATACCCTTACGGCTTAAATTGTAACGGGTAGGGAGTTTGTCACGTAACATACGCCAACTGTAAATATTAATCTTTTTTGGGACCATTGTCGACCATCTCGTGGAGTGAAACTCCGAAGGCAGTATCGCAAGGTGAAGAGATAGTCGCAAACTTCTAACTGAAAATTCCTTGCATCCATGTAAGTTCCAGCTCCACTTGTCATCTTCATTTGTTAGAAATAAATTTAGTGGTGTTAACTTATAACTAGGAGACATTTTATAATTATTTGATAGTTTAAAGGGTATAGATGAAAATAAGATAACCATGTATATAAACCTCTTAAACATACCATTTGTAGGTAATCCTTGAAAACCTTTCATAATTTCTTAATTCCAATCATCAGTTCAACCATATTCTCTCTCAATACACACACATTACACACAATTGCTTAATACATCAAATCTACGTTTTACTTCATTACTTAATTGGACCAAATCTATGGTGGCACACATTTTTGTATGTTGTTGCATCTCCATACCAAATCGAATAGGACGTCTCCAATTCCAAGACCACCCCATCTCAGTTTTACAATTACAAACGGTTTGACCTTTTTCCACCACTAGAGCAAAATCAGCAAATAATCCTGGAAATTGATAAGCATGAGTACTTTCTTCTATACATGAATCTTTCCAAAAGAGTAGAGCTATCCTAACCTTTTTTTAAATAATGAAGACTGGCGTCGTGAAGATCGAATTGAATTGAGTAAAAGTATTGCAAATGGAGTGTCATGTACCAAGTTTATTTACTTTGAAATCAAATAGACAATCATTGCCATGGATGTTTCTGATAACACTTGCCCATAAAGAGGCAGGGTTGTTAACTAGAATAGACTTCCAATTTATCCAAGACATTCGTTTTTTCTTCTCGTTTCCACCCCAGAAAAACGCTGCCCGAAGTGCTTCAAGTTGGTTGTTTACTAATTTCGTTATGCAATATAATGACATATGGTAAACACCTAACTCTCCATGAACCGAAGTATTAATTATGTCAATCAGTCAACATCTAATTACGATATCTAATGTTATATCAATAATTCAAAGTATTAATAATTTCGACTAAAACCATCTTCAAGTAGCCCTAATGGTTAACATCATGCAATCTTTTATAAAAAGTCTCAGGTCGAACTCCACTAAATACAATGTTGGAGTTGGCCATTGGAAGTGTTCAAAAAACGACCACGGGATAGCCGGTTAGGTCACCCACATCGTAGTAAAAAAACTCTTATTCCCGGATATATGAAAACATCATACGTTTATAACTTGCACTTAACATTTATTCTCTAAAGTTTCTTTTTTCATTAATCAAAATAATATTTCAAAGTTATAAAGCAAAAAATTCAAACTAGAAATAAAACGTACTAACTACTAACTAGTACCCACCCAAAAAGACTAGATGAACAAAAAGCGTACGAGAAAGTAAATAAGAAAAAGCTAAGAAAGAAGAAGCGCGGTTCCTTGCGCTTGACGTTCTAATTTGGTTCGGATCCATACCTAGGTTCGAAATTTCAGGTTCGGTTGTAATTCTCCCAATACAAAGACCCCCCTCTCACTTTGTGTGACTCCCTCTTTCACACCAACCCCCCAATATAAAATACTCAAACTCCCTCCCTCCCTCTCTCTATCTCTCATTTCCCAACTATTCAGCCGCCACCCCTTTTTTCTCCGACCGCCGTCAAACTGGCTATCGACAACCACTCTCCCGCCACCGTCCGTGATATCAAGCCCATGAACCACCGCCGTATCATGGTCTATATATATACATCTATATCTATATCTATATCTACATTATGTTTTAATTTAATTTAATTACATTACACTGACTGATTTACATTTTTTTTTAATTATTTGAAAAAATGTAGGGTGCCGGTGGTCCAGAAGAAGAAGATAAAAACTACCCAGAATGGCTTAATCCACTTCTCCGTGAAAGTTTCTTCAGTCAATGCAAACTACACTCAGATTCACATAAATCTGAATGTAACATGTACTGCTTGGATTGTGTTAATGGCCCCTTATGTTCTCTTTGCCTTACCCATCACAATAACCACAACGTTATCCAGGTTTACTTCATTCCCATTCCCAATTTCAAAAAAAAGTTTCAAATTCATTTTAATTTTATTGATTTAATTTTTGTGTGTGTGTTTATAGATAAGGAGATCATCATACCATGATGTAATTAGGGTTTCAGAAATACAGAAGCACCTGGATATAAGTTCAGTACAAACATATGTAATAAACAGTGCTAAAGTTGTGTTTCTAAATGAAAGGCCACAAATTAGGCCTGGTAAAGGTGTTACTAATACTTGTCAAGTTTGTGACCGTAGCCTTCTTGATTCCTTCCGTTTTTGCTCTCTTGGCTGTAAGGTAATTTCTCAATATTTACATTTTATTATTATTATATTATATATTCATACATTTTTCTGTATCTATATGTTTGAATTTATTTTTTTTTTTTAAAAATATATAGATACATTTTTCTGTATGTATATGTTTGAAAAAATTCAAATTTTGGTAATGTAACATGTATAGGTACATTTATTTGTGTATATATATATGTTTTTTCAAAAATAATTTTCAAATTAGGTTAAGTATATAGATACATTTTTTTTTTGTATGTCTTTGAATGAATTTTAAATTAAAGTGGTGAAATTGAATGTGTAGATTGCTGGAACATCAAAGAGGAATAATAAGAATTTGGAGACGGTGGTTTCGGATTCGGAGGAATTTTACAATGGGAGGTTTAGTCCGGCGACGCCACCGGAGACGGTGGTGCCTGGGTTGAAGGCGGCGGTGAAGAGAAGAAAGGGGATTCCTCACAGAGCACCAATGGGAGGGCTGATTATAGAGTATTGAAATGTGCTTGCTCCCCCCTAGACTTTTGCTTAATTATTATTAAGGTACTTGTTATCTATGCTTTCTTCCAAAATGCACCCCTCTGTTTGTATAAAGAAGCAGGTCTTGTTAGTGGTTTTAGTTTAGTGGAGAAGTAGTAGGGTGGAAAATGGAAGAAAAAGAAAGATGGTGTAGTCTTGGAAGTAGGTAAAATGTAAGGGGTAAAAATGTGATAATTATTAGTTTGGGGTGTGATTATACAATTTTTGTTTTTGTCATTTGAGGAAAAAAGAAATGTAATTATAGTGATGATGTGGTGGATGGAAATCATGGAATTATGGTAATGTTCTTTTTATAAAATAGGAAAAATGTGCTCTACCTTTATTGGTGAAATGAAATGAGTATTGTATGTTTTTTTTGTGTATGGTTGTGTCTTGTGTTGATTTATTTGGTAGGTTTTGTACTATATGGTATTTTAGTTTTTCTTTTTTTTTTGGTCTAATTGAGAAATTAGTTAATTTTTTGGAAAATGTTTTATCATTTGTGATGAATTATATCGACTTCAAAAGATATTTTAAACATTCTGTTAGTATCATTTGCTAATTAGTTAACAAGTGGCTTTTATTTAAGGTTTAAGGTATAGGTTGTTTATTTTTTTAGTGTAGGTAACAAATCGTTAAAAAAATGTCAATATAGATTACGTATTTTCAAGTTTTGTTCAAATGCAAGTAATAAACCTAAAAAATAATCAAAGTATATTTTTTAATTTGTTTCAATATCAACAAAAAAAAAATGTTTATTTAGCTAGATACGTGGACTAATTATAACGATATGTCATCAATAAAAGTTTTTGTACAGAAAACAAGTATTGCATGTTGACATTAGAATAAAGTTTGAAAGTATATTACCTACATTAATATTGTTTAGGGTTCAATATCTACATTAAAGCAAAACTAAGAGTATATATCCAATTTATAACTTAAACCTTTTGTTTAATGTGTACAATGTAGTTGACCCCATGTTTAAAAAATATCCACATCTTTATGGATGACCTTTCTTGTTATTTAGAGACTATTCGTTTTTTGTTGAATTATATCGACTTCAAAAGATATTTTGTATAAATTGGCTATATACATCTTGTTTGTTTTAACGTAGGTAATCAATATTAAGAAATATCAATGTTTTTTTATTTGATCAACAGATTTATATATATTAATATAAATATAAATATACTAGCAAGGTACTAGAAACCAAATAAGCAAACAATCTAGAAATACAACAATTTAAAAACTTTCCAGAACTTTGGATTGCAAAAAGATGTAAAAAACTCATGCTAATTACGGTTATTAACCTAGGCATGAGAAAAATATCAATGTAGGTGATGTACGTTCAAGTTTTGTTTGAATGTAGGTAGGGATGGGCATGTGATCGTCATGATCCCGGTATCAATGGTACCGGTTCCATATGAACCGGTATCGGTACGGGACTGAGAGGGGACCGGGATTTCCTGATGTTTGTGTGATTTTCCTGTTACCGTGCCGGTCCTGATCTTGGAAACAACAAAAAGTGGGTACCGGTACCGGTCCGGGACTCGGGACTTTCTGCTCATCCCTAAATGTAGGTAATGAGCTTGCGTTGCGGGGGATTCCCGTTCGTAGGGCCCGACCTGCTTTCCGCAGCCCCCAAAGATACCAATATACGTAACATACTTAAAAAAAAATTTCAATATCAACAAAAAATGCTTACCTACATTGGAACAAAAATATGAAAATATGTTATATACATTGATATTTTTTAAGGTAATTATCTACAAAACAAAATAAAAATTATGAAACCAATTTATAACTTAAACCCTTTATTTATTGAGAGGTGATATTTATACCACTTTTTTGATAATATACAACTTATACAACAAATTGTATAAGTTATAGTGTGGTAGATGTATAAAAAAGAATGATACAAATAGCACCTTCTTTATTTAATATGTATAATGAGTTGACACCATGTTTAAAAATATCCAAATATTTATCAATGACCTCTCTTGGTTATTTAGAGATTATTCGTTTGTGATCTCAATAGCCTTTTTGAGGGTTCGACGTTGAAATGATTAAGGGTTTGACGTGACATATCTATCGTTGATAGTGAATTAATTTGCTAATGACATAAAGTTAACGAGAAATATGATTAATGGGTTAAATTATATGCATATTATTTCAAATAACTATATTGTTTTTGTAATTTACTTTTTGTATTTAATCCTTCAAGAAATTACAAAAAAAGAAAAGAAAAGGTAATGGGTGTGTTTGGCAACTAGTTCTAGAACATCCCTTGAAAAAGTACATAGTCATGAAATTTGTAAAAAGAATATTTGCTGCCATTTTAGCATTAGTTGGGTAGCAGAAACTCTTGGTTTTTTTAGAAAAAGTCTAGGATTTAATTCTTGTCATTAAGTAGGAATAAGGATAATACTAGAATTATTATTAGTTGTTAAAAAAATTTGTATGCTAATCAATGTTATGATTAACCAATTAGCTTTTGGTCTAACGGTACAAGGAGAAGGTAAGAAGGTCTTAGGTTCAAACTTAGACATGGGTGTTTAAATCGTTAATTTGGGGTGTTACTTTGCAGTTGTTGGGTTGACTTACTAAAATTTGTCGTTAAAAAAACAATAATAATAAAATAAAATCACTGTTATGATTAACTTTTTTTGCCATAGCTTTAAAAATAGATTTAATGCATATTGAATGTTTAACACAACACATTTATCTTTTCTGCTTTGAATGCTATTACATGTCTAAAATTATATTTTTGAGTTTATGTTCAGAGTTATCAATCATTTTTCTCAATTAAAACTTAAGACGACTTGTATGGTGAAATACAATTCTACAAACATAGTTATTAAAAACACATCGTTGTCAATTTATAACACATCAGGCAGGCTAGTATCATTATGAAATTAGGTAATTATAGGTTGAGAATATATCATATGCTTATGTAACACACCAGGCTTTCTAAATCAAGTAATTATATATGATGACAACAATGGGCTAGTGTCTTTATATATTATCTTTTTTTTTTCTCTTCAAAACATGTTTTCATTTTCGTTTTCGTTTTCTTTTTAACTTTTGGCAATAATCGTGTGGATTCTGTCCTAGTTATAATCGGTATCCCTAGAGTGTTTAAAACGTGGATTCTTTTTCTTAGTGACATAGATGCCGTCCTATTTAGGTTCTCCTTTTTGTCCACTTTCACATTAACTAATATAAAGTGTATTCATACTCATGATTCTAGTTTATAAGCTATAATAATAAGATAATAATAATAATAAACAGATTAAATTCAACAATGAAATTATCATCTGTTTTGACAAAATTGAAACGACTACTAAAAATCCAAAAAGTATCATCATCATCCGAATTGGTAGTTATAACAAGAAAATAACACTCCCTCCTTTCTGAAATAACTGTAGGACATTCATTTCTTGGCAGCACCATGATTGAACACTACTTGTAGTGCAATGTGTTTAACACTATACTTGTATTTGTGTAAAGTTATAATATTGACTATGTTTAACGGCTTTCAAAAAGTTTTGTCAATTTTAAAGGCTTTTAACAATTTTGACGGTTTCAAAAAGTTAGCTTCCATAAACAATATTTCATATATAATAAGTTATGACGATAAAACACAAATTTTAAATAATTAATTTTAAATTTTGTCAGTTGGGGCAAAAGGGGCGAATTTTTGAATTCGCCCCTTTTGGTGTATAAAATTAAAATATTAATAATTTTTAAAAAGAGCGAATGATGTGACAAAGGCAAAAGGGGCGAATTTCGCCATTTTTGAGGGTCGGGTGTCTATAGACAATTACCATGATGTCTCTAGCATGCCCGCATGGGAAACTATCCAATTTTCATTTGTTTCGTTTTTTCATTTTTCTTTTTCTTGTGTTGCTGAGTGTACTACTTAGCATATTCCCTCTTATGTAGTAGTTAAACTAAGTAAACCATGATAATCCTAATAATGGTACACAGTAATATTTTATAGAAATGTAATTCCAAAACAACAATAAAAAAATCTGGAATTTTGATACTAAAAACTCTTAAAACTGTCATTAATAATATATTACATCATTACATGTATAAAATGTTGGTACGTTATTGTTAGAAATCTTAAGGGATGTCAATTTTTAGATGAAAGAATCATAATCTATACATGATTACATGCATATAATAAGTTATTAATAACAGTTTTAAATATTAAAAACTAAGAATTAAATGAGATAGTGCTTATATGTTCAAAGTTTTGCATATGACAAATATACATATATAATAACTAATTTTCCAATTATTCTTTTCATTCCCGTAGTCCATTTCTTTTTGAAAGTTTAGTTTTGCAACTTCGAAAACCGGTTTCGGGCCAACCCGAACCGGGTTTGGTCAACAAGATTACAAACAGGGTTTGAACCCGGTTTTTGGTCAAAGTTTGACCGGTTTTTTTCAGGTTTTTTTTCCTAAAACCGAACCCGACCCGATTTTGAACCCGGTCCCAACCCGATTTTGAAATCCGAAACCGAAACCGGTTTCAACCCGTCGGGTTCTACAAAACCCGAACCGGTTTTCTTTTTGTTCGGGTTGGATTTCGGTTTCTGAGAAACCGGTTTGGATGTGCATCTCTAGTTATCAAGATTTTTGATGTTTTATTCTTTTATCATTTCTATCCCTATCAATTGTGGTAATGGCCCACTAACTGGATAAAACTGAGACGTCGTTTTACCCTTCAAAAGTGCCGTTTGACACTGTTCGTTAGGGGTTTTTGTAACTTTCATTATTTATTAGGTGCGTTCTTGTAATTATCATTATCTTTATAGTTATTTGATTATTGCATATTAAATAATAACGGATATTTTTATACCTTGTTATTTTGCTCTGATTGTTATCTTATGATTTGCTTTATATTGTTCACCCGTGCCGCTTCTGTATTTAACGTTATTTTTATGGTTTTTTTTAATATCACACGTTAAATAATATTGAATATTTTTATACATTGTTACTTAATGATATACAAGTTTACACTTTTGTCAAAAATTGATGTTTGAAAAGATGTTATTAGATGTTTTAGTACAACAACAAATATTTATTGTTTGTTATTTATGTTTGGTAAATTGTATTCAAGATAAATATTATATAATTTGCTTTTAATAAAAACTAAACATGACAAAACCGTGGCAAAACACGGGTTAATTTTTTAGTTGTTTACAATTCTTTAAAACCTGAAAGTTCTTAATTACTTCTTATACCATATAAATGCATTTAAGGCCCACGATCATTAGCTTACTGGATTTGATTGTGAAATCCACAACAATATTAAAAGGTATAAATACAAGGAAATAAGAACAATTGAACAATACAAAACGAGCCTCTAATACTTTATATGTTTTTAAACCGTTTGTAAAATAAGCGAATGAACATGAATAACGTCTTAAAAATCACGAGAATCAATTGAAAAGTATTTGGAAAATGTTATTATTAAAGAAAAAAAGAAAACAAAACTCATCAAAAATCATTCATATGTGAAAAAGCAAAAGCAGAGGACCTACACAACATGACAACAAGCTCATAGGTCGCCTGACGTATCTAACCAACTACTGTACGTACAACTTCCTAGCTAAGAAAACTAGATAACATATGTGATATTAACAGAAAAGTAATTGAAAGATAAATTAACAGGAAAACTAACTTTTGACTTAATATTACCACTCCAAAGATGGTTTAATGGTGCAGTGTCAGAACCAGGATTCAAGGTGACCCGTATCATAAATTTTTTTTTGTTACTAGCCTTGTATCAACGTAAAATAACAATAACGACTAGATTGTTACGATTTTTAGCATTTTTAATATTTTTTTGGCTATTTTTAGCGGTTTTTAAGAGTTTTTCGGCATTTTGATAGTTTAATTTCTCATTTAGTTGCACAAATAAGTCTTTATAAGTTTTATTGTTAGGAAAATCTTTTAAAAGTTTAGCGTTAGTCACATTGACCGGTATACCATATTATTTTGATCCATAGCACCAATAAAGAATAAATCATTTTAAAAAAAAATTACACTATATTGGTTTAACGGACCCGTAGTCCGGGATACCCCTATTTATAATGTAGTTCCGCCTATGAATGGTTGTCATTCTGGATCTCTTTATAAGAAATTTTAAATTCGAATTTGAGTAATGATATATCCTCCTACAAAATCCTCCTAGTAATCCTCCTAATGTCTTAACTTCATGCCAAGTGTAATCCATTAATTCTTTCTCCTAATCCCATCCTTTCATTGTACCATGTGTCATGATCATATTGTTAGGAGGATTTGTAGGAGGATTATTTAAGAGGATTAATCATTTCCCTTCGAATTTTACTATGTATAATATTGGAGGTGATCAGGAAAAGGTTTAGAAACAGTCACGGGATACATTGGTTAGACGACGTGCATCTAAGTAAAAAGACTCATCGTCCCCGGATAGCCTGAATAAAAAAAAACCGTCGATTTTAACTTTTGACTAAAAATACCTTAATAATACTATAATTGAGCTATGTAAAGCGAAGAGTTAAAATCAAAAGATCATATAATATTGAATGGATATGACTAATCCAAAAATTTTAGTATTCGTTTGAAACCTATATATTTTGATCGACGTTTGGTTTGTAAATTAATTAAAAATAGATATGGAATTGAAAAGAAATTACATAAATTGGAATGTATGATTTTTTTATATAGAAAATTGTTCGTTATCAATGTTACATTTTGGTCATGACAACCAAAATTTATAAAAGCGAGTGGTGATTTACGGGTAAAATTATTAAAGTTATAATTTTAGGCCTTATTTTCATGCGTGTATGTAAATATATAATTTTGTTTTTAAATCCAAAAAAAAGTGTGAATTCATTTTCTAAGGTCTTTCCATTTACTTTTGGGACAAATTAAGCAAATAAGCAAAAAAATATGTATAAACTTTAATATAACCGAGTATTAGTATGTAAATTTATATTTAATAAGGTCCGATTTTTAAGTTCATTTTAAGCATCAAAAAGAGCTGAAACATCTCTTTTAGAACCTATTCATGTAAACAAACACTTTGTGATGCTTCAATTCACATATTTTAGAACATATACTTTCCAATGAAAATAGATATACAAGGTTGTGTCTTAGGCCACCCAACCTTAATATGTATAGCTTACATTAAAATAGTTGCAAATGACTAAAGTAAGCTAAACAAAATTTTTTTTGTTAGCGAAAACGTTAAAAGCTAGACATTTTAGTGATAAGAAAGCAACCTAAACAAATGTTTTCTGGTAGTGAAACATAAAATGACGACTTTACATTAAATATCTATAAATTTTGCTTCTTATACTTTAATTTAGATCTCCTTACAAATGATTAATTTTTTTTTTAAAACCTTAAGAGTCTTATTCATCACTAAAAAAGTTGTAACACCCCATCAAGGCGGAAACATGGGGCATCCAGGATAGCACAGCACGACATAGAATTAAGTAGAAACGGAACTATATGAATAAAAGGATTTAAGTAAATCCAGCAGCAGACATGCCAAAATGCACATATATCAGGTAGGTTTACATTTCGCATAAAATAAGCATAAACCAAGAATACAAGCCATCCCTTGAACCGGGGAGCATGTGGGTACGAGACCGCACGAATAAGTCATCAAAGCCCATCTCT
>JAOXNX010000028.1:19052955-19064677 GCA_028566075.1 Solidago caesia
GGAGAATTTGAGAACGCACCAGAACGCAGAGATGGTGACATTGGTGTTCTCAGAACGAGGAGGATGAGGGGGAGAACGAGGAGATGTAGCGACCGATGGGAGAGGCCTAAGGCAAACTAAACATAAATGAATCGAGTTATAATATATATATTTTTTTTAAAGGATAACCTAAATGCTTCTAGCAGCATTTAATTACATATTTTTCCTTTCACGTTCTTTTAAAAAAATTTTTGTCTTTAATCATGCGATTGAAATTGATGTGAAAGCAAGCTAGAAGCATTTAAGTTTTTCTCTTTTTTTAATGGCTAAATATAACATTATTTCTATACATATTCTTAAACTACTTCAAATATTCTTAAATCCAACAATGTCATGTATTGAATCTTGTACTTCTTTTCAAGAGACATGAGATTTTACCAAATGGGTTAACCCCACACACACGAATCGAGTTATAATTGATTTATGATTTTCTAAATATATTTGATAATTATTTGAGGAAAGTGAGTCTTTAAAACTATTTGATAGTTATTATTTAAATGTATAAGGCTTAAGCAAGGTATCCCGGATCATCGTCGAACTTTTTCTCTAGCCACTCAAAATATTTACCTAACAAGATTCATTAAGGAAACTTGAACTACTTTGTTTATGGACCAAAATGCACAAGTTTTAATTTGGAAGCCAAAATATTTTTTTGTTGTATAAGAGCATATGGCACGGGATCGGCGTCGTCGACATGACGTTTGGCGCCGAACCCCAAATATCCCAACCCGTTCAGCTTTCAGGTCGTCATCTTTGACATTGGTTGGTTTTTTGTTTTAATTTGATTATGTATATATGCGTGGATGTTTGAGTATATATATTTGTGTGAGTGGGGGGATTAGTTTTTTATTAGATCAAATTTGTTTACCGTTTAATTATAAATTTAAATAAATGTGTTTTTAATTATAATTTTATATTCAACATTGTTATTAAAGTTTAATCAAATGTATTTATAATTAATATTGTACCGCTTTTAAAAAGTTTTTATTTAGTTAAGTAATGTAGATCGATAGTTGTAAGTTGTAATTGGTAGTAGATCGATAGTTGTCATTCTAAAGTTTTTAAAACAATAAAAACATATTAAAGGTTGATTTTGGAGACTCAAATGATGAATTTTGCGCTCGATGGTTGTTCTATATATATGTTGAACCATGAAAGGTCATTTGCGGCTTACCGCCTTGCTTGTCGAGACTTTTTCTTGAGTTAGACTCTCATTTTTCACGCGTTTGTCATAGTCGTATTACTAATTCATAATCGTTTGTGCTAGTTTTGCTATCGATATTGTATTCAAATTACATACAAATACTTTCTCTCCTTTCCTTATCAAGTGTATCTCTCTTTTCAAAAAGTTTCTAATAATAGAAGTTAGACAGAGAGACAGAGGTCTTTTGGCATGAAACAAGGTAGGGTTGGGGAGGACCCACTCATATGACCACATCTATATGTTCAACTAAGCATATAACAGTGATGTTTTTGGTGTAGCCTTTTCATAAAGGAGGCGATAAACTCACGAGTTTTTATTCATCCATAACAATTACTGCATACAATTATATTTATTGTATAATTATATGATGCAAATTCCTGTGAGTTTATCACTACATTTTTATAATGTTAAACTTGTTAAGAATAATCAAATTTGATACATTCCTGTGTTAATAAGACGTCAAACGATCTGGTCATATCATTCTGATGGAAATGATGTTTTTACTTTACATTAATTTTTACCTGTGAAAAAGCAATGCAACTTTTGAGGGAATGAGTAGTACTCTTACAGGTTGGAAAGTCAATAATTTTTTTTAACATTTTCGATCCATTCATTTTCACTTTATGAAGATAGATCATCAATGATGGTTAAAGTGAAAGTAGACTATAGAATTGGACTCAATGGTGCTTTATGTCTTCAAATATGAATCCCAAGACAATAAAGTAGTAGGTCAACATTAGGTCAAAGAATCTTTTATTTAGAATGATCAAATCTATTTTTTTTTTTTTTTTTAACAGTTCATTTCGGACAGCAACTCCACTTTATCATACAAGGGTGAGAGCTACTACAGGATGAGCGCGAGTGTCTTAATCGTGCTTTGGCTACCGCAAAATAGCTTCCTAAAAAAACCCCACAAAAACCCAATCGAGATTTAAACATATCCGTTTTGTGGGTAAAACTGCATGACTCGACCAGTTGAACTAGCTTCATTGTCTATGATCAAATCTACTTACAATTTTTTCTTTTAAAAATTACAATAACATTTTATTTTAAGACGATAAACCACTTATTTTTATTTACATGCGTTCTTCTCTTTCATCATATTCATATTTGAGTTTTACAGACATATCTTTAAATCTATCTTTTAACCATATGAACCATTTTTATTAGCACAAGGCAAAATATATGTTCAGGCTATTTCCCTATCGACGATGAACTTATCCCCCAAACTTTTTACCAAGTAACATTTGTGTGTTGATCATCATGTGACATTCTCACCTTATTAGAGCAAATACTATGCATCGGGGTGGTGTCCGGCGTCATCCCATGTGGCATCCGACCATCTTGCTTAGACCACCATGTTCGGCTTCATGACGTTTGGGGTGGAACCTCATCCCAAAGCCGTCTGTGATGTGAAAAAAGGTGAGCGTTTTTATCTTTTATTTCCTCGCATACATAATTAAATAAGGGTGTCTGCATCGTTCGGGACGGGAATGATGGATGACAGGGTTGAAAAAATTATGTGTGTATGGTAGGATGGAAAAGTGACGTGGCACGTGGGATCGTCCTCCCTATACCTTATGCTCTTGACATGCCTTAGCTTGTGATCTTGAGGTCCAACTTTGACTCAAAACTAGTCTTCACCTTCCTCATCTACACATCGAGGATGACAATATATAGTATAAATCGGAAAATAAACATCAAGGATGACAATATAAACTATAAATCGGAAGACCACAATATACTTCTAACACTGATATCTCAAACCAGGATGATAGCTTGCAACAGTTTCAATGTGTACAACCGCCTTGTAACTCCTAAACTAAATATGATCTAAATACGAGTGGGAAAACTATTTTTATGAAGCCCTAACGACCCTACTTGCATTGTTCATCGCGGGGGTCCCTTTTTTATGCAGATAATATGTTCATGATAGATTGTGAAAGATCCAAAAGGCCAAGGAAACAAGCTACAACCAGTCAACCCAATGAAATTGTGGTGTCTCACTCTGACTAGGGTCCAACCTCTCTGACATCAAGCCATGATATTCCATGTGACCATAATGGCTAGTCATTTCTTTACAACCTAAATGCTCTTCTTCTTTTTTTGGGTAAAAACATATATACTAATTTGATTGCAGTATTGAAATGATACTATTGTTATGACGCCAAGCAATGGTACAAACGAAATCAAAAAATAAAAATGCAAATTCAAGAACAAACATCATTTTAGAGAAAACCTCTGAATCCAAAAACTTGCAGCAAAATCCATAGAACTACTTGAAGACACCCAATTTGAATCAAATCAAAGTTCACCAAAATGACTCGACAATGGCCTTAATACCAATAGTCTAACTGTCGAAAAATTATATTAAGATTAGCAAACATGACCAAAAAGGTGGACGAAGTTTCTTTTCTTGAGGACGGATTTGAATTTCATCAAGCTTACTCAATGTCGTCAATCCAGTCACCATAAATACGATTAATTTTCTTAGGGTACTTTTGGAAAGATCTTTGTACTGCATCTGGTAGCTGCCCAGAACCAGCTGATGAGACAGTGGATCCTACAACACAGGCCGCTCCATTGTTTGGAAACATGAGCCCTTGGTTGTTGAGATTAGCCACTCTGTTAACAGGTCCACCGCCATATCGTTGCAGCTCTGCCAAACCAAAGCATCAGTTACAATACAACCAAAGGTGTACCGAATTAAAATACTGTTCTCTATTACTTGTCAAAGTTGCATAAGCTTAAATGATAACTCAATATTTTACATTTCTTTAACAATTAGTGTACTAGACATCAGTATATGAATTTGAAAGTTAGTCATCTGACACGCAAATGACAAGTAACCGTGGGGACTACACCTTCATGATCATAACAATAATAGGAATCATATTAAAGCCATTTGGATTATATTATATCGACATACATAATAATTTGTTTGACTTTGAAAGCCAAAGGTTATGAGCTATATTGATAATTGCTATACATAGTTTTACACATTTCTTTTACTAATCCATTTAAGGTTTTCTACTTGATGTAGGTACCCGTTTTTCCTAATACTTGAGCACATGCACATCAAAATTCAAATTTTAAAGCATGCGGTTCAAATTAAAAAATGTATATGACAACTACATAGCACAGAGACATAGAACTTCGGATAACAAACTACAAGGTCATGATTATAATCTAGTGGTTATAATTACTTTTTACAAATTTCATCCTTGAAAAACTTTCTTCACCTCAAATAGTCAAATACTATGGTCCGGTCCTATTGACAAACTTTCTTTTGTTTTTCCTATCATTGAAAGAGTCGTTTACTTTGGCTACACTTCCCCACATAAAAACTTTACATACCCTCCATTTTCTTAAACCCTGCAATCTTTACCAAAAAATCATCAGGCTATTGTTCAATATGAATTATGAAGACAAGAAAAATCAATTTGAGAACTCTAAATCAATGTCATAGGAACACGCATCTGGGATGGTGGTGATACTTGGGTTTCGGAGAATTCTCCTTTTAGAAAGCAAATTATTGGTTACAAATGAGCGATAATCGCAGAGTATCATCGAAATACTTACTTCATACTCATAGAATGCAAGGTCATCAAGGGGCAAAAGGCATATGACTATATGAGATAGACTACAAGGAGACGTTTCTCCGGGTGGTCATTACTTATTATGGCTTTTGTGTGCATATATGTTGCTTGCATCGCTATTGAATATGAGATGTGACAATTTCAACCCATTTATTTACAATTTAGTAGATTTGGGTTGTGCTTACTCTTAAATGGGTCAAATAAATAAAAATAACTAACAGGAGAACATGCTAAATGGGTAAAAGGTCACCCAAAGACCAAGGTCTATCATAATATTTACGACCTCCAAGATTGTTTTAATTCAATGATTTAGACTGCTACTACTTTGTACAAGTTAAGCTAACGAGATGATCACCCCAATCAGCTTAAGATCATATAAAGCGGCCCTAGACCGATAAAAGTAACTGCGCTTTTGTAATCATAACTAGCACAATAAATATGTCCTCATAAAGCAAGGTTTGTTCATATAAATATGTCCTTCGGCATATTGGTATGTCCAAAAGCAAAAAGATCAATAGATCATCAATGATGGGAATTGCATAGTCTTGGATGTTTATATAAAAAACTATACTCACAGACAATGATTCTCAAAGTGTGAATTTAGGGCTGTCAACGAGCCGAACTGAGATCGAGCTCGACAGGGCTTGAACTCGACTCGAAACATTTATGCTAAGCTCAAGCTCAAGCTAGGCTCAGGTCGCTAGCTAGACGAGCTTTTTGATGCAAGCTCAAACTAGAATCGAATAAGATTTGTAAAAAGCTCTGTTAAATACATATAAAAATGACTTCATATACATAAAAAAAATTGACAAAAAAAAAAAAAAAATTACATAAAAAGTCAAAATTCTAATTAGACGAGTCCAATGACAATAAAATATATAGTTATAAGTTTTTATAACAAATGTCTACAAAATATGGTTTTATTTTAAAAAATATATACATATTTAGTGTATTTTAACATGGCCCAACTATATATACATATTAAATATATATACACACATATGTCATACATATATAAGGCTTGAAATGCTCGATAAGAACTCAAGCTAAGTCTTTATAAGCTCGAACTCGACTCAATAAATATTTCGAGCTCAAATTTTGGACTCGGGCTCGATAAAGTTCGACTCAACAAACTGAACTCCAGTTTGAGCTCGAATAATTCGATAAAAGCTCGACTCGTTAACAGCCCTAAGTGTGATGACCTTGGAATTTCCTAGGGTGATAGTTCCAACTAACTTATTTCAAAAGAAATTTGAGGGAGTGAAGTCACCCTCAGCAAGGAATGTTACTTTGCCAAAGCAAAATACATTTTGTGAACGTGCGCCTCTTATCTATATGTGGTTTACACTTTACACATATATGAACCAATGTATTCACATTCCTAAACATGTTCATGAAATCCTTAGTTACATTCCTGTCTATCCTAGTGCAGTTACACATCAACCTTATCATTTGTATTTTCACTATGTAAGCCTTGTCAAATGGATCATATTGTAGAACTTCACAGACTGACAGACAATGCCTTAAGACTAGTAACTTATAAATTGCAATTCCCATAAATAATGAGCATTGCTGAAATTATCCTTATACATAACGTTGCAGTTGGCAACTTAGCATTAATGCACATGGAGTGAAGACAAAGATCGGGTTGAAGAGTAGGCATAAGAGTCACAACATGAATTTTAGAAAGATTAGTTAATATACACTATGAATACTGTAGATTGACCTAAGCTAAGGAGTGATCAAAAAGTGTAACCCCTCCCCATAATAAGAGTTACAATTTATCTGTATATTTTACCATCTATTACCAATTTTCTAGATTCGCTTTTAACATTGAGATCTATTGACCATAAACAGGGTATATCTAAGGTGAAGTCTCTGTTACAAAAGTGTTAGAAGAATAACTGCCAACTGCATACAATGCAAGAATCTTTGTAACTTAGATATTAGTCAACAACTTAAGATAGAAACTCAAATCATTCATGGTTGACATGTATTAGTCAAGCTAACAAGTACACGAAATTCATTGTAATATCCAACATAAAAATATATATAAACAAGAAGGTAATTTGTGATTATCAACTTATTACTATATGTAAAGGTAATTGATATGAAATATACCTGCTTCACCATGAGCAAAATTGCACTTACTTCCAAATGGGCAATAACCTGCCTGTTCCCACTGGCTGCATATCCTTGTTCTCCAATTAGGAGGCTTCAAGTTAGCATTAAACGCGGCTCGTGCAATTGGCAGAGGTGATGATGGTGGTGGTGATGGCAGTACCGGTGGCCTTGCAGGCAGTGGTACTGGTCCTCGGTTCCCAGTTGCTCCTCCATTTCTATGGCCAACAGCAGATGCATGACCCAACACTATTGTCGTTCTTTCTCTATTTATAGATTGTTCATCATGATTGTAACTGCAGTTATCCCCAAAAGGACAGCCGCATGCAGTACTTAACATCTTGCAGTACCGACTTTTGCAAGATCTATCAGTCTCCATTGAAACGCTAGAGGATCCAAGTGCCGGAATTTGGAATGTATCCTCTAACTTAGCCACATTAGCTCTATGATCGTCGACAAGCCGGAATTCTTCATAACTCAGATCTGCAGTTCTGAGTTCTTCAGCAAATGTCTTGTTATACTCATACATTGTTGCTGAAACAGGCCTATCATCCCGAATATCAGATTCATCTCCACCAATGATGTGAATGACATTTCCCCCATCTTGACGATCGTCCATTTTGGATGCGGCGGAAACCCTTGGGATATGTTTTAAAAGGTAATACGAAACAGAGTATGCAAAACCCTAGGTAAAATGCGGCTATATATAGGTAGTAAAGCTCCAAAACGACGTCGTAAATGTTATTAATTGTTTTTTAGCAGAACTAAAAAGGCAAAAATCCCAAAACCCCCAAGATATAAGCTAAACATTTAATGGTAGAAATTAGTCAAATACTTAAATGCAAGTAGAATACTCCAAGCATCCAAGCATCACTGGCAGTTTAGAGTAGCATTAACAACAGACCAAACAAATAAGAACCTGTGATGCTAATAGAAGCGCCCTAAATTCTGAGTATCATTGACATCTGAATGTGGAATTAATAGCAAATAGATAGGGAATCTGTAAAATCTTCCATTACAAATATCCTACGGAAATCTCAAGAACAAGGTAATCTTTGTCAGAGATCTGTATAGCAGATTCTTAAGGATGCCACAGTAACTTACAGAAATGAGGGAATTCATGAGACTGGTATTTCCCCATATATACAGTTATCATAAAACGAGTATGGCAAAACTAATGCATTGGAACTGGAAGTAAACAACTAAGAGACATCAAAAAAGATAAAAGTAACCAATGAAAGGAGTTGTTACAGAATGTATGTAGTAAAAGTAATGCATAGCCTCAAATTAAACCGAAAAGTTTAGATTTTGGAACGCTTATTACCTGCATCAAGGGGATTTTGTCAGCATTCTGCCATTTTACATGGAAAGATTGAGAAAGAGCAATTGTGGTAGCCAATGAACCATAAGATAACAAAGTATATGTAAATTTGTGAGATTAGTACCAGTTGGGACCGTGAAGACTTTGATCCCGGAAAACATATTGGATTGGTTTATGTCAAAGCTCCGCACAGATAGCAAAAACCAAAGTGGATGCATTTGCCAATGACCAGGAAGCCATAGGACACGGTATGTCCAGGCCCCTTAACCGATGAGCTAAACCCCGCGTTCTAAACTAAGTATCGCTATGGAGAGAAGACGGTAAAGCATAAATTCTCCATCGTTCGTCACATGACACCCAAAATCTCCTATCCTGAGATGGACTCTCCATGACCAATGTTGTAGGGAAAGGGCACTCCTTTGACCATATCTCGCCGATCCAAACCACTGCCTTGATGTTTCCACCATGATAAGGGCTCTGCCAAAGCTCTTTGTAAGTCATAACCATGCTTAAAGACTCCACAAAGATCTGGAACCAAATATCGAATGGGGTTTGCTTGAATTATAATAATAGTTAATTGGAGAAAGTCATGAATCAAGCAAAAACATCAGTAATGTAAAACAAATAAGAAAGAAGGAGGTGGCAACATGTGACAATTTTTGGGCAAATCTGCAACCGTGTGCATTACTTTTGTAAAGTTTAAAATTTGATGCACAACTGATATAAACACATATTCAGAACAAACAGAGCATTTTGGGGGGCTTGTTTATTTTATCAATTGAAGTTTTGAGATTGCATTTTCAAAATTCTTATTGCGTTTGAAATAAGCACCTCTTAAGGTGTTTTCCAAAAAGCATCCTTTTTCTTTTCATAGTAAGACAAGTTGATTCGGGGTACCAAAACCGTACATGGACCTGAGGGTTCCCACCCATTTAGCCTTTTAGTAACACAAGTTGATTTATGTATCCAAACACTCAGAGGGCGTTTGGTGGAGCTTATTTTTGGGCTTATTCGCTTATGGCATCCTTAATAAGCTACAAAATGAAAAATGTAGCTTAAACTTATTAGCTTATTTCCTTGTAAACAAGCCAACCAAAAAATGCATATGGAAACACCTAAAGGAGCTTGAAAAAAGATAAAGCTTAAGCCATAAGCAACACAAATAAGCACCGCCAAACGCAATTAAGCCAACAATATCTGAGGTTTAGTTCAAAGTTTTAGATAATAATATTTATCGGTGGTTATCAATGTTTCTGTAAGAAGCAAGCAATATATATAGTGTGTAAACATATAATCATTTTAATCTTCATCAATTTCTACCTGTGTCGCGTAGGGGTTACATACCACCTCCCCTCACGGGGACATTGACATAAAACCTTCATCATCAGTGTCAGAATAAATAAATCAATAAATATAAATGTTGTTCATCCAGTAAATTTGATTTGATTTTAATAATTTGATGTCATTATTATTTTTAAAAAAATATTTTTAAAAAATGACAATGACGAAGAAGTGGTTGAAGTGATGTGATCTGATCATCTTCTTCGCAGTTGGCGGTTTCTTGGAATTAAGGGGTGTTTGGATTGCTGTCTGGAAAAAAAATAGGTTTATTTTAAAAAATAATTTTTTATATTTATATTTAATTTCTTATAAATTAATACATAGGTCCTTAAAAAAAAGGTAAGTTACACTTTTCGTCCCTTAAATCGTCCAATTTTATATCTTTCATCCACAAAGTGATGGATGAAACATAAGAGAAGTAGCAATGGTAACAACGAGCATTCGTAGTGGACGTGTGGTGCACTCCTACGCAAGCACACACCATTGTGTGTCATTCGTGGTGGACTTGTGGTAAGGATATAACAACGAGTAAACTTTGATTTTTTTTTCCTCTTTTTTTGCATATATAAAATAAAAATGAGTCTCAAATTAGTGATTGGTTATTGAAGTATTGAAAATGTTTTATAAAATTAGTAGTCGATTAGTAGTAGGTGGGATTTTTCTAATGCAACATTAATCTGATGCTAACAAAAACTATTGATATGATAGGGTGTGACCATTGCTACCTAATTTATTTTTGAAGCTTATAGCTTATTTGTGGTTCATCTTAAGCTAAGTTTTTGAGCTTATTTTCTTACTAATAAGTTGATAACTTTATGTCTTTATAAACCTAAAAATAATTGATAAACTCACCTGAATATCCAATAATAAAACCCGAAACTAAAAATAACATCACCTCTCACTGTTGTTCCGGCCACCACCGTGATCCCAATCCCCTCTCACTGCCACAATGACCGACGACCACAGCCTTTCTTCAAGCCCAACCACCACCACCGGACTAACACTCTCAAAAACAGAAACCATCGAATCATTTCTAACCACGTCAACAAACAGCACCCACCTCTCTTCACACCTCCGTGAACTCGCTTCATCTCTATCTCACCAACCGACTTCCGTCCCTTACAAGTCTTTCCGCTCCATCTGGGTCGCATCCGATCCTTCAACCCGACCCGATATACGATCCCTGTTATCCGGGTCGCGTTTTATCCTTGACAGCCCACAACCTCGTGAAAAGGTAATTAAAAAGTTTTCATTATTTTTTTGATATTTATTGTTAGGTTTGTTTATTTTTAAACTGTAAAATTTGAGATAGGAATGTTAATTCAATAGAGTTTATTTTAACTAAGTTATTGTTATAAATGGATTATGGACACGTTCCCCACCGACCAATCTCGTAACCAACATGAGAGAAGGTAAATCACTTCATTACATGGAGCAGGTTTTGAACCTGAAATCCGACCACTAGGCTACCATCGTATGGACGGGTGATTGATATAAAGAAAGCAAGAAAGAAAACATAGAAGCTACACAACCTAAAGGATTTTGGTCTGTGGGAGGTGACCTTACGGTTATAGGTTGTGGGTTCGAGGCCAGTTGTGGAAAAATTGTGTAAAGATGTGCGAAATACTTGCGGCTAAGTAACAATGAATATATGTTGCACAAAACTTTGAGGGTGTTCGATATTGCGTATTTTTGTTAAGGGCTTATTCTCTTATTTAGTTTTCTAAATGCGGTGCACTTTTGAGTGTTTGCGTTGGAAAACAGGAAGTTGTCTGTTGGTCGTTTTACGAAAGCTGAGATAGGAACCTATATATAGGGTCCGTATTGGTGTTTACTTTAGGACTTAAGAGTTCTTAACAATAAGCATAAAGTAAAAAAGTGCAATTGTGCTTACTTTATGAACTACGAGTGCTTATGAATGAGCATAAGCTGAAAGAGTGCAATCCCAAGAGACCAATACTTGTGTATCAAGAATGTGTTTGGATATGATTATAAGGGGATTATCGCGATTATGGTTTCCGGTTATTGGTTAGTGTTTGGTAAAATTCCATCTTGAATCTAGTAATGATCATCTTTGGAGAAGGGGTAGTTGTGAAT
>JAOXNX010000028.1:19064777-19076837 GCA_028566075.1 Solidago caesia
CACCGTGATCCCAATCCCCTCTCACTGCCACAATGACCGACGACCACAGCCTTTCTTCAAGCCCAACCACCACCACCACCACCGGACTAACACTTTCAAAAACAGAAACCATCCAATCATTTCTAACCACTTCAACAAACAACACCCACCTCTCTTCACACCTCCGTGAACTCGCTTCATCTCTCTCTCACCAACCCACTTCCGTCCCTTACAAGTCTTTCCGCTCCATCTGGATCGCATCCGATCCTTCAACCCGACCCGATATACGATCCCTGTTATCCGGGTCGCATTTTATCCTTAACAGCCCACAACCTCGTGAAAAGGTAATTAAAAAGTTTTCATTATTTTTTTCATATCTGTTGTTAGGTTTGTTTATTTTTAAACTGTAGTGAATAAAGTTTTAAACTTTAATTGAAAATTCGAGATAGGAATGTTAATTCAATAGAGTTTTTTTTAACTAAGTTATTGTTATAAATGGATTATGGACACGTTCCCCACCGACCAGTCTCGCAACCAACATGAGATAAGGTAAATCACTTCATTATGGTTATAACGCACATGGAGCAGGTTTTGAACCTGAAATCCGACCATTAGGCTACCATCGTATAGACGGGTGATTGATATGAAGAAAGCAAGAAAGAAAACATAGAAGCTACACAACCTAAAGGATTTTGGTCTGTGGGAGGTGACCTTAAGGCTATAGGTTATGGGTTCGAGGCCAGTTGTGGAAAATTGTGTAAAGATATGCGAAATACTTGCGGCTAAGTAACAACGAATATATGCTGCACAAAATTTTGAGGGTGTTCGATATTGCGTATTTTTGTTAAGGGCTTATGATCTTATTTAGTTTTCTAAATGCGGTGCACTTTTGAGTGTTTGCGTGGGAAAATAGGAAGTGGTCAGTTGGTCGTTTTACGAAAGCTGAGATATATTGGTGTTTACTTTAGGACTTAAGAGTTCTTAACAATGAGCATAAAGTAAAATAGTGCAATTGTGCTTACTTTACGAGTGCTTATGAATGAGCATAAGCTGAAAGAGTGCGTGTATCAAGAATGTGTTTGGATATGATTATAAGGGGATTATCGCGATTTTGGTTTCTGGTTATTGGTTAGTGTTTGGTAAAATTCCATCTTGAATCTAGTAATGATCATCTTTGGAGAAGGGGTAGTTGTGAATTATAAGAACTATAACTTATGAGATAGTTGTAACAAATGACATGACTACCTTTATTTTGATTTACAGTAGTTGTTTAAAATGTACATATGAACTCTACTAAAGTTAGGTTTTTTTATTATTGGATCGTGACTCATAATAATTGATGATTTATAACCTTGTTGATTTATATGCATTTGTAGAGTGAGGAGCTGAAAGCAAGGCTAAGAAAATTTGAGGAAGCAGCTGAGAGGAAAGCATATAAGGAGCTGGTGAAGGATATTACACCAAAAAGGGATGAAAGTGAGCCATTTTCTTCATACAAGGATCAAATAGGTTTTGGTGAGTTTTTTTTTTTTTTTTTTTTTGTAGCTATTTTTGTGTTCCCTTTTTGCTATTCAAAAGATGAGACACTCTTTGAATGATTTGTTGGTATAAAGTTTTCATTATATCATTGGTCTTTGATGCTTAAATTATATCTTTTTCTAAACATTAATTTGGGTGATAAATTCAGAGTACATGCTAAGTAGAGGTGGCAATTCAACTCATTTTTGGGTATATGGCCAAATGTGTTGACTTGAGTTATAAGTTTTCTGTAATGGATCAAAATGGACAGATATTCCTAAGATGGAAACGGTCCAAAAGTTACTCAAAGTGTATTCAAAATGCATAAAATCTTTCAAAGTTATCTTATTAAAATCCTATAGAGCATTAGCCAAGTGGTATCAAGAGTGTTCTAACTGTAGGTTGTGAGTTTAAACCTCATCGCAGATATGTGTTTGCGTTTTTTTGTCTTACCAAAAAAAGAATAATTAATCATTTAATTGGAGAAAGTATATACTGTTTTGTACTTGTGTTTAACACAGTAATTATTCAACCAAATTCAAAAACAGATGGCTGAGAAGTGGCTGTGGTCAAACCTAACTCATTTCGGCTCACTTAAAAAACAATGCATTTTGACCACCAGATCTTTATACGCCCCACTATCCAACACATGTGACCTGCCCATATCGCCACCTCTAATGTGAATGCAATAGACGGTAACTTGAATAGAATTACACTATCTTTGTGCATGTTGAGAAAGGAGGCGTTGTGGGGAACAAGATCCATTTGATTTTGTCGTATAAAATTGAACACCTTTCGGCATTGTTCTATGGAAATTCATTATATAGTCTATGTACCTCTAAGCACGTTTTACCCGTGAATCTTTACTTCTTGGCCATGAAAAGATGGTGGCTTGGTTAGTTTATTCATGTTTAAAGCTTATTAAGGACAAACGTCTTTAAAATGTCCATCTTTTTGTTGAAACATATGGTGTGGGTTACAAGAACGTGATATAATCTAATAGTAAAAGGGCATTAAGAAAATAAGTTGACTCAATGGTAGATGTGCTAAACAAATATTGCTCCGGGTTTTGTACATCTAATATCAATCTTGAACTTTTTTCAGGTTTACATGTCGCTCTTACGATGTTTACATGCTATTTGGTTGGATATTATACATTCAGAGCATTGTTTGGCCATAGTCCAGTAATGGTACTAAAACAATGATTTCAACTTTCTTGTTTATTCAGGCACCATTGAACACAAACGCATAATACTGTTATAATCTATACTATTTTGTCTTGACTTATTTTCAGCATGCTGCTGGAGGTATCCTTGGATTGGTCTTGGGCATGCTTCTAGAAACGGTTCTATTTATAATAAGAACTAATAGTCAGGATCGTAAGACCACATTTACAGCTTCTAAGCTAAAGAAGAATCAATAGATACCCGATTCTTCATAGGTAAATTTTTCTTTCAATTATGCATTTCATAACAACTAGGATCTAGCACATCAAGAGATTATGCCACTTTCAATTATCTACTTTAGTACGACAGTGCACAACTTTTTATGGGAATCTTGGATGAATCACTGCTAAATGGTTGAAATCGTTAGACATTGTGTTAGAATGTAATGGGTTTCGAAAAAGTAGCTCTATTCTTGTCTTTCAAAGATTAACTTTGTCACATATAATGCTCCTTTGCTGCTGCTTTTTTTTTTTTTTGTTTTGCTGTATGATAGTAGATAGTTTTGTCAGGATCGAGAATCACACAATCAATCTCAATTGCAGGAAACAAGGAGGACTTGTGTTCGTTACGCACTTCAGCAATCTGCTTGCATCTACAGGTGTTGCTTGGGGGTTTTTATTAGAGATCAATTATGGTGAAGCATCATGCAGATAGCCCGCTTCTTTTCTGGAGAGAAAAATAACATACAGAAAATATGATGCTACCAAAAATAGTTATGTATCCACTTTTTGCTATCTTGTTGGCCAATATTTTTGGTTGTTTTGATAAATTGTTTTCTTCAAACGTGGTGTTAATGGGCACCATACTATTATCGATTAGTATGAATCATCAGATTGGATCTATGTACATTTGGACCAAACAAAAACAAGATTTAGAACAAGGAATCAGATATCTGATTTGTACATGCGGGATGCGGCATTGGATGGGTGCCATTCTATATTTTGCTATGCGACTAGTCTTGACTGAACAATTTTTCCGGAGCACCTAGTATGGTTGGGTTTTGGGTAGTAAAAGAAGATAACCGAACCTGAAAAAAGTGTTCAAAATTTTTAACTAACTGAACCAAACTATTTGGTGCCAAAGTTTTAACAATGTTGAGTTGAATTGTAGTTAGACTACAAATTGCAAACATTTTTTAAGTGCTAATGCATGCTCAATCCTAATTATATTATGGGGATAGTATGAGTACTGTAGTAGTACCCAACTTGGGTAAGCTCACAGCGGGGGTTCAGGGTTCAGGGTGTGCATTTAATACTGATAATTTCCCCTTATATTATATTGGGACATGTACCAGAAGTTTTGTAGAAATGAAAAATCTAAGCCTACAAGATCATAACCAACTACTGGTATCAAGTGCATTGCAGCTAAGTTCCTGGAAGTTCACCATAAAAACACAACATATATCATACAAAAAGAACACTTTAAAACCAAGAAGCGCAAATATGACAAGATAATGAAGAGCTGATCACTGTGTTGGACCACAGCAACGAACCACAGCAATGAGAAAAGAAAACCAATTATGTATTTATGTACCCCACTTAAAAGAAAAAAAACAAAACTTTAGGAGTTGTTTGTAAGGCTGAGCATGGGTTGGTTTTGGCCCAAAACCAAAACCCGAACCAATCCGTTCGGTTTTTAGAAAACAAAAACCGTTTGGATTCAGTTTTGGTTTTGGTTCGAACCACAGCAATGAGAAAAGAAAACCAATTATGCAGCCCACTTAAAGAACAAAAAAACAAAACTCACACCACTCCTAAAAGATAATTTCATGAGTTGTTTCTCCACTTTTAAACTTTAAATGGCTATACTGTGAATCTGTGATGGTGTTCCCTGAGCTAAAGCTTAGACAGCATGAAACTTCAAAAGTAGTGCAAGTAAAGTACTTGGCTATTGAATACCTTCTCAACTTGTTACTGTCATTATAAGTATATAATAATGTATATACTTCCTCTCAACAAGCGGATTGTAACACAAGCTCATTGATGAAAGCAAGTTAGATCAGAAATCGTTCACTGGTCATCTACAGAATACATCCGAGAAAGCACAATTTAAAAACACCGGGCTAAATATGTCACATGGGCACAAAACAATACTCGAAATGAGAAAGTTTATCTTCTCGATAGGAAGGGATTACAAAAACTGAATATCAGTGCTCCATATTATAAACAATTAACCTCAAAGCCTTCCAAGTAATCCTAGTGCTGTCTGTTTCCTAATATTTGAATGTCATGCACTGACATTCATATTATTAAATATCATTCAGCATGTGAGCATATAACTCCAACTTCCTAATGAGACTACAGAAGTCAGTCATGCAAAAGGAAACAGGTCCCAACCCACATGAAAAAGAAAATACCATCCACCTCAGAAGAAGTTGGTTTTGGGACAAACACAGTTGATTAAAGCCGGTTACCACTAGTATTATGACTCCTCAGATGCCAAATATAGGCTCGCACAGTATCACATAAATAGTGGTGCCACAAAAACAACCCTGTGAACACCAACACCCACTTCCCTTGGGCAATGCCCCAAGACACCTAAGGGCTTGGCACTCAATCAAGGAGACATATAATCTACTCATGGGAGCTTGACAGCAGAGATCCATATTCCAGTCAATGCCCATAAAAGTACTCACTAACAAACCAAAAAGAAAGAATTTTGTGCAACAGAATCAGAACGGCATATATAGCTAAGAGTAGGAGTCAAAAGGCTAAAAGTGTGGCATCCACCAAAAAGTGAAGGTTGCGGTGTCAGAGCAGAAGTTCTCCTCAACTATACTATAGGCAAACCTGATGCAGTTGACTAGCTACTTTGACAGCTCTTGACTTCTCCTCGCACCAAATAAATGTGACCCAATACATCATTCATCTATCACTAGTTCACTGATAATGAACATAAACCCAACTACAATATACATATAATATCTACCTACAACACAATGACAATATACTTTGTCTCCATAGACTTCTATAATTTTCATCGGTTTTAGCAGTGACCACACTAACAAAACTGAACTATGAAGAGTTCACAACTAGTATATTTCAACATAAATATCGAGAAACAAGCCTGTTTTCTGGCTCGTCACATGGTCAAAGATTTACACAGTTAACTTGTACTAGTATAAGTTATGAGCATTTAGCAAGTGGTTAAGCATACTCATGTCATAAACAAAACACATCAAAGATATGTTAAGACATTGTTTGGTAAAAGACCGTCATCCTAATTATATTGGAACACATATAAGAAGCCTTCTAGAAATGATTAAATGATTAGGTAAGCATGTATGATTGTAACCAATTACTAGTGTTCTCTCAAGTGCATTGCGACTAAAAGCACATCATATCGCATAACCCAATGTGACGCTTTTTCAAAGCAAGAACATTTTGAGAAGTTCACTACAACGACATCACATCCATCCAAAAATGACCAGGCCAAATACACAACACAAGGGGCTAGACATGTCACGTGTGTTATGCGTACAAAACTGATGTCCCACTCAGAAGGTTATTCTCAACACAGAAAGCTTGCAAAAATAGAGATTCAGGGAAACTATGAGCAAGTGTAAGTTCAGAGCCAATGAAATGATTGAAATCTGCAAACTGATCGAAGTACTCCCTGCTTCCTAATATTGGTATTGGTAATATAATACATGCAGCATGTTACTTTCTTGAGAATAAAATCATTTGGCATGCTTCATGCTCTATAATTTAGGAGGCGACATAAATGAAACGTATTTCTTCCAAATTTCCAACTAAGTGTCATACTCAAATGGTGCAAAAGAGAGTTACAGACAGGATGTCCGTCACACAAGTCAGTTTATAATTACTCTTATTAACATTAGGACCCCCTACCCCCATTCAAACAGTAGGGTGTAGATGGAAGCAGTAACGTAGCCTGAAAGCACAGCATAAACTCTCACGACTCCAGTGTTATGTAATGGCTTTGTTTATTTCCCTCTATGATGACCTCAAACCAATATGAAAAGGAGAGAGAAATTTTTAAAGCTCACTTGGTTTTCACTGGTAATATTATAATCACATGTGCCACACTTTGTGCGGTTATTGTGCCTTCAAAGAAGACATATTCAACACAACTTAATACCATCCAAACAACAAATTTGAAAGTGGGACACGTGGCATAAGAGCAGTTGATCAAAGACGTTTAATGCTAATCCTGTGGCTCCCCATGGATACTAAATATAGACTCCCCAGTATCAGATAAAAGTGGTACCATAGAAACAATCCTAGGAACACATACATAGACATCTACCCACTTCCCCCATGGCAAAATGCCCCAAAAAACCTACTGGGAAGAAAAGACTACCAGCTAGTAAGCACATCAGAAGTGGTCTAATAGCCTCATCAATTTGTATACCATTAGCTCATGCGCAACAGGAATAAATCCCTGTTTAATAGTCGTATCGATGCAAGTTGCCTCGGTTCCACATAATACAATTTCACCACATTGAGGCTTGAGCAAATGACTAAAACTAAGTAACATTACCAAGCCAAGGAAAGACACCAATGCATTTCAAGTAATACTGATTAAAATAAATTGTAAAAACACTTTACACTACGTTAAGAGAAGCAACAATCTAGTATCATCATTCAAAAGGCAAAATTCATTGATCAAAGCTGCCAAGGCACACAATTAATAGTTCCCAAAACATGGAATGTAATATGCCTTGTAAAGAGACTTAACCTTCCTACAAACTTAAGGAGAATTTATAAAAGTACCTATCTCCAAAGCGAACGATGAGATGTACATGATCAATAAGGAACACCAAGTAAACTGCCGTCAGGAGGCGAAAGTAAAAGTAAAGAACCGAACCCTGTCCATAATCCCTGTACTAACGACTATCTAAAGATCATCATTCGCCCACAACAAAACCTCCTTTTGATCAACAAGCCCAAAAAGATCAAGAATCGCCTTAGACCTCGACCTTCAATCTCCACGTTAACCGTCATGCCTTTTCCCGATTCTCCTTCCCTCTAAGCCGAAGAAACAGTACACGAACCTTCATCCTCACCACATCCGCCATCATTATCCACTAACTTCATAAACTCCTTGTCACTATCGAAACACCTTGCTTCTTTCTTATTCAAAACATCCCAAAAGAAATCAGTAACCACAGATTCATAACCCGGCATCTTCGCATACCCAGGGAAATAGTTAATATCAATAACAAGATACCTATTCCCAACTTTCGTATCCCTAATCACATCAAAATTAAACAAATGCAACTTCATCGCCTTTCTCAACCCACACGCAATATTCGTAATCAAACTCATTGGCGGCATATCCAAATCCATCATCTTATAATAATACTTATCATCATTCCTTTCATCACTAGTCAAATTCGACACCTGTGAAAAGGACAACGATCCTTTCAAACTCTCCAACTTCTCTTCACTTATATCCGGTAACGACTTCCTTTTCACACATTTCACATACTTCCCTACCACATACACCTTAAAAATCACTCCTCCATGATTGACAAACTCCTGTAACACAGTAGCATGTTTCAACTCCTCAAATCCTTCATTACTAAATATCAACAACATCTTATGCGATTTCGCACTTCCATCGGCCACTAACGGCTTCGCTATCACCGGAAACTTCAATCCTGCTATCATTCCTTCCTTATCCTTTTCACCTAATCTCAATTTCTCAGGTTCATATATAACTACTTGTTTCGGTATCCCAAACGACGCCGTTTCACTCATTTCATCATCATCATCATCATCAACAAACTTATTCATATTGATTTGAATTTCGGAAACAACATCAAGCATAGAAATACGATTATGTAAACGCTGTATATCATCAGGCAAATCAATAACAATAGCGTTAGGGTTAGAAATCAAATACTCACGGAGCTGTTTACGCCAATCGTCACCGTACAATTTGTGAAGTACGCAATCGAACGGTCCTTGATCAATCAAAGCTTTATTTGTATCGATCTTAATCAGATCGATTCCACGTGATTTCGCTAAATCTACTAACGATTCCTGAATAAAACTCTTTTGTTTCTTCAATAACAAAGCATAGCCTATACTGAATCGCTTCGTCGTCATCTTTTCCGTAACATTTAACGATTTTTGTGTGTGAAATGTATAGATACACAGGCGTGTATGTATAGGTTCGGTTGGTGACGGTGAGAGATGATTCTTGGAGTTAACGAGAGAGAGAGAGAGATTGAGAGAGAGTGTGTGTGTGTTTATATATATATAGGGTTTGAGAGTGGGGTTAGATGAAGGGGAGTGAAGTTAACCATGGTTAAGAGAATAGAAGAGTCCACGTGGCATATTCTCTCAAGTAATATACGGATTCCGCCGCACTATGGTTAACAAGTGTGTATGTGTGTGTGTGTGTGACTGTGAGTGTTATGGAATTTGCTAAAAAGTGATGTAATTTGTTGTTTTTATTTGCTAAATAAAATAAAGGAATGAGTGTTTGTGGTAAATGGTAATCGGATTGGATTAATCCACGTGGTATTCTTAATGGATGAGAATAAATAATAGTGGTTCACTTGTTATAATTTTACTAGTATTTTCAACCCGCGCTTCGCGGCGGACCCAACCTATTTTTTAATAAAATATGATAGATGTGTAAAAGTTATGTAGTAGAAACAATAGAACCTAAAAGTTTGATGTCTAAAAAATAAAAACTAAAATCACTATAATTACGTTAAGGTTATAAAGTAGCAAATTAATAAGAAAAAGAAAAAAAAAAGACGGTGAAAAGGAACAAAAGGTGACGGTGTAAAAGTGTTGTACCACGTGCTTAACAATTTGTGAGGTTATAAAAGTGTTGTACCATATGCTTAAGAGCTTGTACTGTTTGTGAACAGTACTTTGCCCTCACATGCAAAGTTTGCTTTTTAATATATATATAATATAATATTAAAAGACAATATAATTTAATCTTCTATATCTATATATGGGGAAATGATCGGAACAGCTGATGGACGGTACTGCTGGTCTCACAAACAACCTCCCAACATGATCAAATGAAAAAAAAAATATATATATTTTTGCTATGAATGTGAGGCAGCAGTGCAAATGATGAGCACTGCTGCAGTGCAAATGATTTCCCCTCTATATATATATATATAAAAGTTGAGTGCATGAAACTTTTTTGAAGCTATCTAATGGTGCTATTTATGATTGAGTTCTTTGGCTTCTGTTAAGGTTAATTAATTAAACCTTAATAATTATTGACGATCCTGAAAAATATATATATTTTTTTAGATATTATTATGAGGGGTTTGGAATACAAAGTGTCAAACGCCATTATTCAAGAATAATGATCATCAACCTCATGATTTCAGCATTTGGTACTCTCAAAACTTCAAAAGTCGTGGTTGTGCAAGAGAGGCAAGAATCCCCTCTCCTTTTTTTTTTTTTTGTCTATTGATCCTCATCTGTTTTCTTTTTTCTCTTACCAGGTGCTTTCTATTTCTTATTCAAGATTATGGAAGCAATGGGTTTTTTCAACATACTTCCATTTGGTTGGTTTATCATATATTATTATAAATTGGTAGGTAACTGAAATATGTATTTTAATAGATTCTGTATTTATTTCTAATTTATGTATTTTTTTTTTTCCTTTCTGATTTGTTGTTTGCCTTCCATTTTCAGGGATGCCTGACTTATTAATTTTTGTTGTTTGATTCTTCAACAAAGGTAAGATTACTAAATTTATTTGTGTTTTTTCACTATTATTAGTTTTGTCTTCCTCTTATGTAATTCATCAATAAATTTGGGAATTAGTTTTTTGGCACAAGATGTTTGATAAAATGTCAGAGAGAAATTTGGATTGATAAAATATTGTATTTTAGGTTTAACTTATTGAAAATGTGATTAAGTTTCCTATTCTTTTATTTTTTATAGATTCGCTGCAAGATTTTTTTGTTTGGATTGAAGACGTTATTCGTAGGTTTTTGAATTCAAGATGAAGATGATGAAAAGGCATACCGAGTTTTCATTCCTTTGTTAGCATGTGAGTGTCGCTTTTAAACTTCTAATATTTAATGATTATTTCTGTACTTTTATGATAACTTTAATTCTGACGTACTGTAGTTATATCAATATTGTAGTGGTCATTTTGTTATCAGGTTGGGCCCATCAATATTGTAGGTGTTGAATACAAATTATGTTTCATTTTACTGTCTTTTAAACATTCTGCCATAGCATAAATCTTTATGTTGTTGCTGGTATCAATCCTCAAAGAGTATGATATTTTAATATCAGAACTTTATGTTGATAAAAAGAACCCAATCTTGATGAGCAACTTAACTTAGTTAATGACTTTTGGTCTTCGTAATGATTTATATTTACCTAAATTAGAGTTCTGGGGATCATGTTGGTTTTCTTTGTTTGATGATATATATGATTCTTATGGTCTATTTTGCATGGAACTTGGCATTGAATTTGTTCCTTACACTCTGTTGGCAAAGGAGTCCAGGTTGCAGAGTCCTTCATTGATCAAGAACTTGATAATTTCCTAACGTAATATATGCATATATGTGAGTACACATATTCAGAAAAGTTTCTTTTATCCAAAAGCTATCACCTTGGCAAACCTTCCAACCCATTTAACACGTATACAAAATCACTTAGCCCGAGTTGGGACTACATGTATACTATTCGATCAGGAGTTAAATTATAAATTCATCAAGCCAGCTTGAAACTAATATAATGTGCCCAAGACTACGGTGTTTCATTGCGTGAGAATTTGACCAATGATAAGCTTGAAAAATAAAAATAGTAACCCCCCGCTGAAAGGTAATAAACAGTAGTATCCCTATGCCTCTCTTCTTTTGAATTTTCAATGGTTAGGTGAAAGTTCAGTAGGTTGATATTACATTCACTGTATTATGTTCTGTTTTCTTATATTTATGTACCAGGACTATTCATCTCTTCTTTCCCCTTTTTGCTTGCATCTTTGGAGAGAAATGCATGCCATACACTCCAACCGAGATCAAGTTAGCATCGAGTTCTTTAGATCTTAAATGTATAGCCCACTTGCGTTTCATTGGAGCTAAAATGTATGGAGGTTTCTGGTGTTCACATTGTTTAACACAGAAACAGGTACTCTAAACTGGAAATATGTTTCGCAAGTGTATTAAATCATCTAATAGATCTTCCATGAGTCTACATATATTGTTTATCAGCAAGAAACATGATGAAAAGCTCCTAAATCTGTCAAACATGAACTTATGGAACATGTATTTGCCTAATTTGTTCTCTTATATACTGTAACACCCCGCCAAGGCGGAATACGCGGGATGCACAGTTAATGTTGATGCATAGCACAAGTACAATAGATCACA
>JAOXNX010000028.1:19125184-19137114 GCA_028566075.1 Solidago caesia
AGAAAGAAGGGCAGAAAGTAAGAAAGAAAGAAAGGGATCCCGCAAGAAAGAAGCAAGAAACCGAACCAAGCAAGAGAGGAAGTATGAAGGTTCGTGTAGTAAGAGACGCGTCATAGGAAGAGCAAGAAGCAAGAAGAAGAGCAGAAAAATACCGGTATCGATAGCAAGTTTAAAAAGAGCATGTTAGCAAATGGGTGAAGAAAATGTGGTTGTTTCGAGTGATGAACAAAAGGGGGGCTGTTTTTATACAACGTGTTTGGGTTGAAAAGAGACTAACAAAAGGTGCATGGAAAACTAGCGGAGTAGGAATCTGGGGGCTATAGTGATCAAAGTTCCATATGATCATACGTTGCCAAATTGGGTACATCGGTTCTTGGGGATCAAAAGTGTTCAAAGACGAGTCATGATTCTGGCCAAATCAGTGGGCTTGTTATTCCAAAATTTTGTTGTTCCAAGAACTCAGAAGGACAAGACCAAGATCGTTGGTTTTCGAACATGTCAGCTGCAAGTGATTGAGAAGGAACGAGAAAGAATGTTATATTTTCTTTTGTTGTTAGCAGGTGACAAGCACGGTGAAATTTTTTTTGAAAGATGTCTCTCTTAGGATTATGGGAAAATGGATATTGAAAAGCTGTTGATTTCCAGTGGCTAGTTGTGGTTGTAACTATCCTTTGACCGCATGTGGTTTGTCACAGGTGACCGAAATCAAATTAAAGCAGATTAAAGAGTTTTAACGGACTGAAATGGAGAGTGAAAGCAGTCATGAAATGTGATGATAGTTTCGGGGCGACCACATAAATAAGGAAAGAGACCGTGAAGACGAAGTCGTGAAAGACTTAGCTTGTAAGAGAAATGGGTCGAGATGTCAAGATTATGGGGGTGATTGTTGGGTTTAATCTTGACATATTGGTTATGTTTAGTATGTTTTATGCATGTTTTATAGAAGTTTAATTAGTCTAGTTAGTAGCATGTTATTAGTAGATTAAATTTGGTATTTTAGTCATGTTAGAAAGTGACATGTGCATGTGAAAGAAAAGGTGCAAGCTTGATCAAGTAAAAGGAATTGGAGGAGTGGTGCAGTTGAGAAAGAGTGGTCCATGTTTTAGGCAAGTTGGCAGCTAGTTTCTAGGAAAGTCACGTATGGTTTGGCAGTTTCTTTAGGGGTAAAGTAGTAGTTTTAATATGTGCACTTTCAAGTTATGTAGGCTTATAAATAGTAGTAGTCAAGTAGTCTTTGTTTTGTACTCTCATTTTAAGAAAGTTCAGCAAGTTTGCTTAATTTGTGTTCTCCGCATATTTTACATATACATATATATATAATTTGTGAGTGTGTAAGGGGCCTGAATCCTTCACCATTTTCCTAAATACGTCATCAGCTTCCCGATTAAATAACCGTTATTATGGTGTTCTTTTCATAGGATTCCCGTCGCATTTCTAAAATCATTTGAAAAAAGTGAAATTGATGTAATTATGTTAGAAAAAAATGAAGGTGAATTCTCATTTGTGTGTTTATAACACATGCAAAACATGTGTATTGCAAGTAAGGTTAAAAATAGAAATTACTAGTGGTGGAAAATTCAACCTTTTCACCGGACCTATTTTACGATCTACAAATAATAATATCATTCTAATAGAATGAGGTGTGGGATCGACATAGGGCGAGCTACTGTTCGGCATCGGTTGGCATCCTACACCGGCTTAGGCATTGGTTTGGCAAATGCCGGTAAGCGTCTCACAAGTGTTTAAGATTAATTAGTAAAAGTAATAAGGAAATGAAAAACATAGCCTTCGGGGCTATGTTTAAGATGTTATTACAAAGTTGGATATTGGATATCAATCCGTAAATATAAGAGATGGTTATGTTTAATGTGCAAATCATCTATGCATGTAATAACGCGTTAAAGATAGCCCTCAAGTAACAAGCAAGGTAAAATATCGACATCTAGAGAATGTACGTAATAGCATTAATGGGAATCTTCGAGTAGAGATTAATAATAACGCATTTTACTAAGTATCGATAAAGGTTGTACGATTGAGTTGGCTCTTATAAGGCTAAGTGGTATGGGTCTACCCAACATGGGGGCGACTCGCGCCATGTGGCGCCAAGTCACCATGTTGCGTAGCCTAAAAAAAGGGGGGAGTGGGGCTACACACATGGGTGGGGCGACTAGCGACACGTGACACCTACTAATGATTGATTTATATTTTTTCTTTCTTTTGTTTTTTCCTCCCATATTAATAACAATTAATAAAAATACATATTATTAAGAGAAATGCTAGGTTGATAAATTAATTACAAACAAAAGTTTACAAACAAATATTCCACCAATCAAATCAAGTCATTTTTTCTCTTTCTTCTTTTTCTTTCTTTGTTGATTGGTCAACATCACATGCCACATGTGTTTGTAAATTTTTGTTTGTAATTAGTTTGTAGATCTAGCATTCCTCTATTATTAAACATAAATAAAACATAAATATATATCCTAAAAACATAAATATTACATAAATAATAATCCTAAAAATTAAAACTACTAACTAAAAATACTACAAATAAAAATAACAACTACTAATAATAATCCTAAAAATTATAACTACTAACTAAAAATACTACAAATAAAAATAACAACTACTAATAATACTTCAAATACGAATACTCGATGATGAGGATGACGAATACTCGATGCTATCCATATGAGTTGTGTGTATTTTTTATGGAGAAAGTGTTGTGGTGTGTGTTTTATATATAAGTGTTTATGGTATAAGAGTATATATATGGGGTTGGGTTATTGTGAGAACTAAATTTTTGTCGAGAACTGTGAGAACCATTTAGGACCATTGATGATGTTGATCAATGGCTATAAATAAATAGTATTGTATCTAATTATTGTATATATAAAAATTAATTTAATAATTAAAGAGGGGCAAAATAGGAATTAAATTTTAAACGAGGAGACAAAAACGCATCCATTTGTGGAGGAATTAAGAAACTTTGACTTTTGAAGTAGTCATTATAGTTAATATTAATTTATTAATACAAAAGTTTTTTTTTTGTTTTTTTTACCATCACAGCCAAATAGCCAACGAGTTTTATTTTTTTAATGACTCTCTGGATAATTTTTTAACCCAAAAACTTACTAACTTGTTTAAAATTAAACAATGGATTTTTTTTATATACAAACAAATAAACAATCATTTATGAATTAACAAGTAATATTTTACCTTATGAAATCGTATAAAGGTGCATATGTATACATATTGTATGCATAAGTGTACATATGTACACTTATGCACATATGTGTAAATGTGTTTAAAAAAAAGTGTACATATGTGCATAGGTACATATATTAGACAAAATAGGCTTAATATTTGTATGCATAAGTGTACACAGGTGCACATATTTGGGTGTACACAGGTGTACATATTTGTATGCATAAGTTTACACAGGTGCATATTTGTATGCATAGGTGTGTAAATTAAGATGTATAAGTGCTTTGTTCACATGTGAATCATCAAAACTCAAAATTTGTAAAATTTGTTCATATAAATAAAAGAGAAAAATACATTTATGAATACCACGTTAACATGTTCACAAGTGAATATAAATTTGAAATATAAAACACATAATAACAAAACCATTGAACAACTTTCATGTAAATAAAAGACTTAAAATATAAAAGGTTAAAACATAATATGATGGGGATGATCGTAAGATACATGCTCATTAACTAATAAATGAAATTTGGTATTTATAAATGTATTTTAACATATCCTCTAAAGTAAAAACTAAATCAAGAAGTAATTATTTAGCAGTGATTTTTTTCATCAATTCCCTTAGATTTCGGGTATTACATTACATGGAATACTTTAACATATCCTCTAAAGTAAAAACTAAAAATCAAGAAGTAAAGTTAAAGATGGTAAAGGAATCAAGTCTTAAACTTATTCACTTTTTTTTTCCTTTTTTCATCTTTTTCTCTCTTTCTTTTCCTATCCCCACGTCCACATAAAGAAATAAAGGCCCCCCACCCTACCCCAATCCCACCCCTAGGTCTTTCAAGTGTCATTTTCAAACATATACTTCATATACCATATATACATCCATACCCTTCACTTCATACACTCTAGCTTCATCTTTCTCCATTAAACACAAGAAATCTTGATTAATCATGACTTTTAAAGAGTGAAAACAAGAACAAGAAATATATAAAAAGTTGAGAGCTAGGTAGCTTTAATTTACTAGTGAAAATGGAGTTATTTCCAGCACAACCAGACCTATCTCTTAGAATTAGCCTACCCAACACCCAACCCTCTTCAACAACATGGAGAACATCAACCCCAAATGATCAAGATCAAGATTTGGATTTGGGTCATTATTGGAAGAAAGCCTTGAGCTCCCCAAACCAACACCATGGCTCAACAAGATCCGAAGCTTCTTTCGGAATCTATGCACCCTGGCCAACCCATTCAAATGATTCGGACCTGACCCAAAACGCAAACACAACAAATCTTGAACGCCATCATCAATCGGAGCTAGGTTTATTGTCACCCATAAGAGGAGTTCCTGTTTATTACCAGAATACCCACCCTAGTTTCCAAATAATAACTCAGTATAATAATCATCATCATTGGCAAAATAATCAGCCTTCTTTAGATCATTCTTGCCCTAATATTGCTACTACTAGTAGTTCTTCATCTTTAACTTATAGCAATAGTATTAACAATATTGCGCGCTCAAGATTTATGGCGAGATTTGCTACAAAGCGCAGCGTTAGAGCTCCGAGGATGCGATGGACGACAACACTTCATGCTCGGTTTGTTCATGCCGTTGAGCTCTTAGGAGGCCATGAAAGTATGTCCTAGCTAGACTTCTCACTCTTAATTTATTCTGTTAATGAAAGACAAATATATTTCACGCATATATATATATATATAATTATGAAATTAACTTGAACCCGGCCAATATTTGATGAAAGTATATTTGAAAATTTTATTCTTATGCCTTTATTTGCATATCATTAACTAATATTGGCTTCTAAATGAATTCAGGAGCAACACCCAAGTCAGTTCTTGAGCTAATGGATGTGAAGGATCTTACATTAGCACATGTGAAATCTCACTTACAGGTAAATTTGATAACTAACCCTAGCTAGCTAGCTTAGCTTCCTCGCAATTAAGTGTTTTAAATGAGGTTTTAGTATTTCTAATCTATACCTCATTTGTATTTATTTACTTACACTTTTTGTTGATTGCTCGTACATTCAAGGGCTTAATTAATTTATTTGCCAATTTTATTTTTCTAATTAATATGACCATGACTTGGTCTTTCGAATCTGGCACTAAATCGTGGGTAATCCATGAGAAAATTTCTCACGGATTTTCTGTCGTTTCCACGGATTTATGGGAAAATCCGTGGGTATATTTAATTAGATTTTCTTGTAGTGGGCAGTTGGGCACAACATTCCATTCGACAACCAAGCGGTATACTCACTATATTTGTGTAGTTTACGATCCATTATAACTCCGCCCGACAACTGAAAGGTGATATTTTTCGGTTCATCGATCATAAATTTTTGGTTACTTCTTCCAGTTATAATTAATATATGGTGGATTTTTATGCAAAATGGATGCAAATAATTTACAAACAAATTCTCATTAAAGCATGTGTCACAAAGCAAATTAACTTCTGTCTCTAGCTTATCTTCTTAATTTTCCCTCTTTGTTAATTATATAATTGGACATATTTCAGATAGCATATATATCTATCATTTTTTTTTTAATTATTTTTTTTAAATATCCTTTTGGTTTTTTTAGAACCAAAATGCCTTGTGTTTGGTATCAATCCGATCTTGATATACTTTATAGTTTTTCAAGATTCATTGTCTGTGAAATATATATATAATAATATAAATATATATGGATACATAGTACATAAAGGAACAAACCTTCAATCAGAAGTTTGTAAATTTATGCAGGCAAAGACCTCTTTTGATTTATGCTTACTTTTGACTTTTAGATAGTGAGCACAACTTTTAATTATCAGAAAAAAAACAAGTATTAAAATACTACTCTATAATAGTAAGTTCAAAACATATACTATATATATACTATTATATTTCCATGCAGAGGCCTATCTCTAATTTTTGTCACTTATATATATATATATTCTTGTTCTTCTTTAATTCTTCTCCTCCTGCTACTACAACAGATGGTTCTGAATAGCCACAGCTTTCAAAATCAGCTTTATTTGCTTTTTAGGACACATGTTATGCATTATAAATACAATTTATTGCATTTATATATATATATATATATATATATAAAAGTGCATATATATAAATATTATATACATAAACTAATTAATATATATGCACAAGAAGACAAAGGGTAGCTAATGAATTGAAAACAAAGATATGGAGCACGTACAAGCCAAGATAAGCTATAGCTAGTTTACGCACAATCCGGTGTGTAATTGTGTGTGTTTCTTAGGTTTGAATTGAATAATAATAACAACAACAATGTGTATAATAATTCTCTCCTTTTCAGAAGGATACTTGAGATATGAGAAAGTACATAAAAGGCCATCATTTGTCAATGATAGTGTCTAGGATCATCACATGTGGTTTTTTAACTCACATATTTTTAACCGTGGTTGAGTTTATTGGTTGAAAAGTCTTTCACTCATATAGACATGCAGCCTACATCAATAGATTCGTTTTTTTTTTTTTTAATTATATGCTTTCTTTATGCATGGTCACATATATACATAGTCTGTATAGTAGCATTTATTCACATCTGTACTTAACCTTTTCGTGATACATCAAACGCATTCACTCATGTTTCACGTACTTTTACAATATATGGTAAAAGAAATTAACTTGTATATGTTGTTTTATAAAATAAGTATAATTCAGTAGAATATTATGTGTGAAGCATATTGTATATCTCAAATATTGCTATGTATTTATCATCTTTCTTAAAGTTATATGATGTACTAACTATTAAATATGAATAATTTGAATATATATTACATGTGTTGGTTTTGCTTGAGTTATGGTATAGTAATAAATTATTTACAAAATTGTACAAGATAAGCTCATAAGAATTATATTATGTATGTTATTACCTTCAAATCTTTAACGTATGATTTTGTTTCTTCTTGCAGATGTATCGAACTGTAAAGACGACCGACAAAGCGCTAGTTTCTTCAGGTTAATAATATATAGCCACCCTTAAATTATATGTTTGTCTTTTGTGTATATATATATATATATATACCTATTGCATGCATTGTATATATGATACAGTACTTAATTTATCAACTTTGGTTTGGTGGTTATCACCCCTTTGATAATTAGGACAATCGGAAGTTTATGAGAATGGGTCATCAGGGGATAATTCTGATGATATTATGTTTCACGATCAAAATCAAAGAACGGGGTTAACATCTGAAAATGGAGGACGGCCTAGTGCTCATCAAGATAAAGATTTTCAGCATTGTCGTTGGAGCAATTCGTCAAGGTGAAAAGTTATGCTAAATAATATATTATTTTGATACTTTAATTAACTTGATGTTTCTTAAAAGGTAAAATATATACGTAGTTCTATATAAGCATGGTTTATTTTACGTGATGTATATACATGCCATGATTGATAATTAGTTCCCAAACATATCGAGAGTAATTTGGCTAACAAGCTTAGAGAATAGTACGTCCTTTTAAAAAAAATTCACCTTTAGGTAGCTAGTAGTATATATGTACCGCTAGTCTTTTGCGCACCGTCCTTCAATTATTTTCTTTTATCAATCACATATGAATGCCAACCTTCCCCACGTACATTTCATATATATATGTATACTCTTTTCAACACTCATGTTTCTTAGTTCAGCATTAAAGCACGCGCTTTAAACACTGATCGATCAAGGGTGGTCGGTCGATCGAGTTGTTAAACAAATCGGCTAATAACTGGCCATTCCAAAGGAATTGCCTCATGTTCGATTCTAACCATGTAAATTATTTCTGTTGAAGGATTTAACCTCTTAATCAAATATTTTCGCAACTACTTACTCTATGATATGATCTCCCACTCTTTGATGTTTATCTATGCTTCATTGGTAGCTAATAATGATCTCCCTTTGAACCCATTTTGAACATCACATGCACGTACTTGTATGTTACACATTTTACTTGGGAAGATCGAATGGTCAAGTCGTGAAATAAAAGTTTTGCCACTCGTATGTGCTTTTTGAGTCTTCCAATAAAACGACCTCACTTTCAAGTGGCTTGAAAAGGGGCTTTAAGTGAAACAAGAAAAGTCCATTTACTCTTGTCATTACATGTCATAAAAGAAGAAAGTAAAAAAAAATAATATCCAACCTATCTCTTTCCCTTTGATTTTTGTGGTTTTCAATCAACTATGACCGTTCAAGATGGGACCCATTATATATTACTTCAAAACTTGGTTTCAAAAGTAATACTCTTTGAAACCTTTTCTTGTACCTTTTGTCTATGCATTTGTGTTTATTGTAATTGTTCTTGCTTTCCCAATTTCTCATATTGTGTACAATATATGGCATGGGTAATCATGTGGATTTCACATGGGTTGATTTTGGCTTTTTTTTTTATCTCATACAAAATGGTAAAGTAAGAAGCTATAGCTATAAACTAGCCATTGTAAGAAGGCTAGCTTTCTCTAAATGGATTTGCTTTTTCTCTTCTTTTCTAGCTTATGGTATGGGCATTGCACTGATTAGAATTATTCTCTTGTGAATTTTGGCCATGGATTTTGTAGCAGGGAAGTTTTTTTGCATGACAAACATGGAGATCAGCTTGAAGCAAACATACCATATTTTGAGGTAGATATATAATGCTATATATTTTTGTACGTGTCTATAAACATTTCGAAATAACTCTTTTGATCGGTACCGACACTTTATATTGTGTGATATGTCATGAATATTGTTGTGTACATCTAATATTTGTGATCATAACTTCCAATGCAAACAGAATTTAAGAATAAGAATCTATAAAAGATACGCATTGTTTTACTTCTAGTTGTGCTAGCTAGTAAAATGATAAGTATATATATATATATACTTAACATGAGAGACCATCTAAATGAAAGATATTTTGAAACTTTTAAGGGAACTAATTCTTGCATTCTTTAAGCTTTGCATGGGAAATTATGGGAATATAGAAATACATTTATCATATAAAGCGGAAAAATATTAGAGTACTAACAAAAAGACAGAGATATTTGAAATAGTCAGATTAAGTGGCAATTGTCTTTTAGCAAGCTAAAGGCACCAACACAAAGATAAGACAATAAAGAAACACCCACCAAATCTAGGTTACTTACCTAAGCTAGATATTTGAAATTATAAAATAGCATCCGCAAAGTATGCAATAATTTAAATATATATATATATATGTACTAGCTAGCTTGATACATTGAGATTAAAAGCCATGCTTATAATCATCAAATTAATTAACCATATGAGATAAAATTAAGCTAGACACATTGAAAACTAGTTTTTGTACTCAGCTCCTTGCCAGTGAGAAAGTCTTTCATTCGATCTATATATAAGATAGAACGATCTAACCAGCGGCATAGGTATTGTTCATCAACCTGTAACAGTAGTCACCACAAACTGAAAAGTTGTTGTTAGTTGCATTAATTATTTATATAGTGTTGAAATGTTTTCAAAAAATATTAGTGTGTATTTTACAAATTAACCATGATTAATTTTAGATATATGAAGTAATGCTTAATTAATTAACTGGTTTTCTTATTATTGAAGGAAATGAATTCAAAGGGTGCAGCCATCAGGAACGAAATATCTTCAGAAGTGACCTCATCAAGCCCTTCAGTGACCAGCCTCAAGAAGCCCAATCTAGAGTTCACTTTGGGAAGAGCTCATTGATGTGTGTGTATAATACTCATATACGTATATTGTATGTATGTAGTACTCATTTTGATATGATTGTGTTATTTAATGGGAGGTGTGGTGATGAAGAAAGAGGTGCCCATTGGAATACCAGTAGAGAATTGAAAAGTGAAGAGAATGGGGAAAAAAAGAGAGCAAAAGAAAGATTACAAGACAAGAAATTAATGGTACGTACATAAAGCATCAAGCGGGAGTAGATTTTTGAAAAGCATGGTATCAAAAATTTGCGACAAACCCAAATATATTCATTTTAATATCATAGATCTTGATTATACGGGTAAATGATGTTCAAGTTAGCTCGAAGAGCAAGTCTTTAACCTAATCAGGATATTATGTGATCATTTTCGAACCCTTTTCATGATCACTCGTTAGATGTTTATCTATATTGAGGTTCGAACCTGTGATCTCTTATGAGAACACTAGGCCATCTAGGTGGTACGTGGTTATAATAGATCTAGATCTTGTTTATATATGATAGAACCAATATCCTGTATTTAACAGGATTGGATATTGTTGTTGTTGTTGTTGTTTATATATGAAAGAAAATGGTCCAAAAAATGGACCTAGTTTGGCTGAAAAATCGTCTCCTTGTCGAATTTAAAACGTTAGCATTGCCTTACAGATTTCGGTTAAAGTTTCGGTTAAGAGTTTATTATAATACAATACAATGATTGATTATCAACTTTGTTTTAAGCCATTTTAGTGATCCATCATTTATGTTTCTGCTCGATCTTACTCGTTGTTGGTCAGTTCCTAATTTTTATGATATATATATATATATATATACACACATACATCGACTTTGTTGTTATTGTTTCAGTGTACGTGCGTGTAGGAGGCTTGTAAAAAGAATGATAAGGTGATTGCTACTAAACGCGAAGAACACAAATTTGAGAATGGAGATATATTGGTACCACACAAATTGATAAATTTATCACATAGTGTATATTTTATAACATGTACAACTCTTTAATCCATAGTTGTGGTAAATGTAACAACTTGTGTGATACCAATATCGTCACCTTTTAGATAAAGCAGACTTATTTGCCAAAATGTGTAAAACGAAGGATTGAATACCCAAATGTTTTAACAAGAAATTAGGCGATTAGATCGATCGGGATATTCAAATCCGTAAAACATGTGGGTTTTAGGAGCGGGCTTTGTCAAGGTCACAGGTCCAGTTAAATACGATATTTAACACTACAAAAAATTTAGTTTTTTGCGACGAAAAATTCGTCGCAAAAAGTCGTCGCAATAAAGTGGTTGCATAAAAGAATTTGCGACGAACTTTTTCGTCGCAAAAAAGATATTTTAATTTTTAATCGAAAATATAGAGGGAAAACAAAACCAAAGGAGGGAAAATGAAAAAAAATTAAACAAGATTTTAAAATATATATATATATATTCACTGTTTTGGCCACGTACAATATCATAAAAAACCACAATACCATAAAAAAATTCACTGTTTTGGTCACAATAATTAATTATTTTTTTAATATAATTTTAGATTAGGATTAATTATAAAATTGTTAAATAAAATTGTTAAATAATATTAAAATATGTGGAGGGAAAGTAAAATAATAGGAGGGAAAATGAAAAAATTGAAATTCTTTTTTACGACGAAATATTTTTTTGCAAAAAACATGGCGGGAAAATTTCGTACCGGCAGAAAAAACATTTCGTCGCAATAAAGATTTTATTTTTTAAAAAATCAAAACCAATTTTTTATTCTTTTTTGCGACGAAATAGTTCGTCGCAAAAAAGAAATTTCGTCGCAAGACACTTAATTTGATTACGGGAATCAAAAAATGTACTTTTTTTTTGTCATTTAGCAGGCTTTTTTGCGACGAAATGTGTTAGTCGCAAAAAACCAAAATTCTATAAAAGTGAAATGAAAATTGTTTGTATCCATTTTAGAGTTAATTACTGAAATGGTACCTGTGGTTTACAAAAATTTCACGTTTCATGCCTATTAGATCAAAATTAC
>JAOXNX010000028.1:19139984-19154813 GCA_028566075.1 Solidago caesia
ATGCGTCCGGTTTCCAACCCCTCTATAAATGCCTTAAGGTCTACGACCGGTAAGGGCGAAGCCCCCCGGAACGGCGTCGCCGTTCGATTAAGGGTTATGCCCTTACCGTCTCCATCCGTTTTCAACACATAACCCATAGAAATTTTATTTATTTTTTATAAAAAATTTTAAATTTTTTTTGGAATGGGTTTTTGTTAAAAAAAATAAAAAAATAAAAAAATAAAAATAAAAATACATACCAAAAAGAAGAGAGATAAAGGGGAAATGTATGACTGAAAGTTGTCCCTTAGTTTTCACCATTTTTCTTGTTTTCAAATGATTACATCCCATAGATAACTATATACTAGACGTAAGCCCGCGCGATGCGGCGGTGATGGTGGTAACAGTGGTGGTGGTAACGGCGACGGTGTGGTAATGGTGGCGACGGGTGGTGGCGGCGACAGGTGATGGAGGCGGCGGCGGCGGTGTGGATATTAATGTAAAACTAATTGAATTAAAAATGGGTAGCGTAGTTATTTTAAGGGTTGATGGACGTATGTTGTAATTAATAGTTATTTTAAAGGTTGAGGGATGCATATTGTAAATAATTTCATTAAGGGTATTATAGGAATATTAGATGGAGATATTTAAATTAATTAATAAATGATAGGGGTAATTTTGGAAGTTCAATAGGCTTTTTTGAAGAAAAAAAAGGGGGGTGGGTTGCTCCTTTATTAAGGAGTATAGATATTTAATTAAGTTCAATACGATTAATTTGAATTACATCATAGATCATATTGAAGTATAAAAAATAATTTGACACGTCTTCTAACTTATATATACTTGGTCATGATCACAACACATTGCCTATATTGGGGTTTAGGAGGTCGTTGTGTTGTTTGCATCCATGAAAGTTGCAATTGGTTTTAGCTAGCTACACGTTTTAGAAAAATTTGTAATTTTTTCTTTCTACTACAACTTCTTTTTCCTACTAATTATAAATGCTGCAAGTTTATTATGTGTTGTTTATTCATCGTTATGCTTTTATTAATCAGACTACTATATTATCAGTTGGTATGCATAACGCGTTACTAGTATTTATGAAAAACACTGGTGAATTTACAAATGATGTCTCAAAAGGCAAAACAGATTAACTAATTGTTTACGAAATCTTATGATAATCATGTGTTTTTATTTTTGATGATAAACCCATCCGGTCATACAAAGGATAGCCTACGCGCAACCTCATACTTAAGCATGCCCCAGCATGACACAACATGGCCTAAGAATGGAAAGTGCAATCCCGAGAAGGATTCATGTTAATCTCTTCCTACAAATATGGGATTTGCACAATGTCTCTTACACAAATACGGAATAAGCACAATAATAAGCACAATAATATGCAAAATATGATATGCATTATCATATTCCGGATAACTAAGACAAGTAAATCGGATCAATAAAATTCTTGATATGCCTCCAAGGCTCCAAAGCTTGTTTACAAGGGATTAGCTTGGCCACCAAAGTATAACCTCCCTATAAGGCCAACCCATTCATAACCCAACCCAACAGTATTATTCATTAAACAATTAATTTTTCTCTTATATCTATCCAACCGAACTTAAACCAATTTTTATACTCCCATTAACAACCCAACCAAAATCATTTTTTTTTATTAAATTGATTCAACTTTACAAATCTATTGAATTAATTTAACTAAGAGAAATATTAAAATAGTAGCAAAATAAATCCCAACCAAAGATGGGTGGACCAACCCAGTTGGTGGGATTTGATGGGACTTTGCATGCATATATCAATTAAATATCATTTTTGAGCTACCGACTTCTATTATTTTCTACCGATAGGAGTGGTCTCAAAGGAGAGGTTTACCTCCTCAAAAGAACATGTCACTTTCGATAGAAACATACATTCTCATTTACAACCATGATTGATTTAGATACATAAAAGGGCACTGGCTTAACAGTTGAAAATCGCCAATAAATCATCCCACATCCACAATCACACCCTTGATGGAGCTCCTAACGGAGTCTTCATACTAGACGCGGTTTAGTGTTCAATCAATTTTCATATACTCGCAACATTTTTCGGATTTCTATTAAAAGTCATTCTTTCTTCGTAAAAAGAGATTTATCTAATTTATGTGGCGGGGACGGTTTCATAAACTTCATGGATTAGTAACCCACTAAAGATAGTTGTGAAACCATTGTCTATCACATAAAAAAACATAAAAATGCAGATATATTGGTTGTGTTCTACCTTCTAATTGAAATAAACAGAGTCGTCATTATATCATACAACTAAACCATCTCCAAGGTGGTATAGTGGATAACATCCTGATATCTTTATAAGAGGTTTCAGGTTCAACTCTCGTTAGGTATAATCTTAGGGTGGCTAGGGAAAGATTTGGTAACAATCACGGGATACCCAATTAGGCTGCGTGTCTGCGTATATCTAAGTAAAAAAAAACTCTTCTTCCTGAATAACCTGAACAGGAAAAACTTCATCTATTTACCCATTTATACAACTAAACAGTAGGCTTCTCGATGTATTAATAACAATACATAATCATGTAAAAATCATGTGTTATTAATTAGGTTGGCTAATCATAGGCTCTTAGAACTAGAGTTAAACTTTCTTATATTTATACATATACGGATGGATCGATTTGAGTTATACAAAGAGTATGAAATTGGCACCAAATGTATTCAACTCTCGTCGTACTTAAAGCAGCACATACTAAACCACCAGCAATCATTATACTTAACTTAATCATTGGTCACCTAATAAAGGTATATAGCTTCAACAATAACCAATACAATTTTTTTTATATAGTTGAAAGCATGTACTTGGTGCAATGATTGCTATTTTATGGATAACATATCTGTAAAGAGCCAAAAAGAAAAGCAAACAAGATCTTTCCTTTAAGCCAAAGAATCACAGGATCCCTTCCCTTCTTGAACCCAAAGAATCACATTCTTACTTCCCTTCATCCCAAAGTATCACATTTAAAAGAAAAACAGAAAGTTAACCAAAAAAATCCCGCAATCCACAATCCAGGTTAAAATATTGGTTACAACTTACAACAGCTGTATGATCTCAATTGACAAATTCGATTCACAAGGATTAGGTTCTTATGACCATCACAAGCATCAGAATACATATGCAATGGCTATGCCCAGAACTCTGATTTTATACCTACTTATTTATACCCAAGCAATATTGGTTCCTTTTCGACACGTGCAATTGTTTCACATGGATTACAACCAAGAAAGTACGAGAGACAACACATAGGATAGATTCAGAGGACCCCTAACAAAATGGATTATGGAAAGCAACAAGACAATAAGAAAAATGAGCACTCTGAACAAAACGGTATTAAATAAATAAAGAAAGAAAGAAAGAAAAGATCTGGATTTTATTTAGATGTAGTCAACAGCAACAGGAGTAAACTATTGCTACAAAAAGAATGAAAGAACCCCCTCCAGGAAGGGAAGCAGCAGAAGATTTTGTGAAATTTTCATCTCACAAAAGTTAATCTACTGTTAAAACAAGATGTACAATTAAAAAAGAAAAAAAAAACTGCTAAAATGAGAACTACTTACTGTAAATTTTGCATAAAATGAGAGAAAAGAAGGATCTCATGCCCGAAGCCCTTAAAAAAAACGCCGGTCCGAGAACCATTTAAAATTCACCACTGTGCCAAATCACACCCAATTTGGGGTCTGCACAAAGAATGTACTTTTTTCTCATCTAAAATTGTGGGTCAATTTCTGCCGCTTCCACTCATTTTTGTATTGTTAGAACTTAGAAACCCATTTGGATTCAAGTTAGGAAAAGTCAAACTCTAAGAAATCTGTACTCAAAGGGACATGTTTTCCGATCCTATAATTGAAGGGCCTTTAACTTTTAATCGCTTTGGGCCGCTCTCTAGAGGCAGTGGCTCCCTTAAGGTCTTTCCCGGTTCATGGTAGAAACTATCATCTCTATGATTGCTCACAGCTTCTTCGTTTCCCGTTTTCTTGTATTTGATTGAGATGGGAGTGGTGGTTGCTCTTACAAATATTTCCTTTGATACACTTTCTCTGGCTTCTTTAGGGTGAATGAAAAACTCAGATGCTGAATCATGACGATATCTTTCTTCAGTTTGTACTTTCTTCAACCGTTTAAGCCCCTACGAAAACAAACGTTGGTCATTAAGTGAACAGCCAAAACAATTTATCAAAACAAATCTCTAACTGACTATCTACACCAATGTTAACGTCTTCCAATACCAATAAAGAAAAATAAAGGTGGTAAGATGTATGAGTTAAGTAACAGGTCATAACAGCTAATTATACAGTCCATGTATAAACAGTCCACTTCAGGTTCGGCTGAGTCACAGTGACTTGTTTATCCATTTTTTTCATTTATGAACAATTTATGTGCTAAATTTGACAGCAAAAACCATGTTAATACAAAAACAATCTAACTTTTTTCAAAGAAGGGATTTAGGAGGTTTTCATACATTTGAATAGACTTCACTACTATGGATAATATTCACCCGTCCTCTCTTTAGTCAATTTCTTTTTCCACTTGACTCATTTGACACATTAGAGATAAAACATAACTCAAATCGATCCATTTAGAGGTAAACGAAATTGCCATCTCTAAGTAAAAGTCTTTTCAGAATTAGAGTTGCAATAACCAATAACATATATTCAACAATGCCATGATCAATAAGAATATCAGTTACCTGATTTTCGAAGCTTGAACGGATAGGCTCATTAGTATTTCTATGCTCTGACTTTGAAGATGAACGACGTTTGACCCTGAATGTTTCCGAGTCATAATCATCACTGCCTTGATATGTATGATTGACATCCACTGGAACATTGCCTCGGGGAGTTTCATCAATCACTAGTGAAACTTCCTGCATTTTGGCAGCCACATCTTTGGTAGCAGTCTTGGCATCTCTTACAGTAGAATTACTACCAACCTGCAATAAGAAATTTACTATTGAGTTAGATCTCGATACCATCTGACGCATATGTTCCCAAAAGTATTACATAACAAAAAAAGGAATGACTCTTACGTGGTTAATCAAAGATGTACTTTCTGATGAAGGAGATATTGTGGAAGCATCCAAGATTTCAGGACCTGAGCCTGAACCCTGCTCAAACTTGTTTACATCAAATCCAAACTCAATTTTGCAATATGGAATGTATGCTTCATTTTCAGTTAGTGGATACAATTTAGATAGCAGAATCATGTCATTAGCAATTTCAGATTGCTTTTGAACCTCATTTACAATATCTTTCTCCTGCTCAAACATACTGGCTACGGCCTCCATGTCTAGGATATCCTCCCTTACAGAGATAGTGAAGTTGTCTCCACAAGGTAGGTTAAGTAGCTTGAACTCTGGAATGGAAAATTGACAGAAACCACAATTAGAGAAAAGGATTCACATAAAAGCTAGAATGGAGAAACTAGAGACAGCAATTACGAGCCTAAATACTTGTGAATGGGTCGATTTGAAATATTTTTAATCTCGGCTGGGTGAAATAAATAGTTAGCTGAAAATGGAACAGGTCATACAGGTTGAATGTAGCCCAAACTTTATTTGAAGATTTTGATTATGGTTGTGATAATAATAAAGACTGATATAAACTGTAATTAATGCATTAGCTATTTACTACAAGAAAACTTTGAAACTTGACAACCAAGTGTTCTCATGTCTGCACCACCTGAGCCCAACCAGCACTAAAAGTTAACCCGTGTTGATCCGGAACCCAACCTGCCCCACTCGCCCATTTTGACAGATGTAGATAAACAGAAGGTCGAAAGTTATGGGTCAACATACCATGGCGAAGGCACACAGGATGTAGATAGCAATTGCAGTTGATATATGCTACATAACAGTCACGTTTACAAATACTGCAGAGAATGGTTCCATGAGAGTGTGTGGAAGCACCCATGTATTCACTTGATTTAAGTAGACACCAACGAATACGGTGTTGGAAACGGATCAAGTTCACAAATGATGCCTTAATGTTTTGATGAGAAATCATATCTTCAGAATATTCATATTCCATAGTTGAACGAAGAATCATAGATTCTTTGCACAAAAGTTCCTCATGGGGAAGGAGAGGTGTCCGGTTTAGAAGAGCATAACGATGACTAGCTATTGATCCCAACAGGAACCAGTCACCAATTGCAAAATTTACAGCCTCACTGCAATTGAAACCTAAGATAAACCAAGCTCATTATATCAGCTCAGATAATACATGTAGTAAACCAGAAAACCTACAAGACATTGTAAATTAAAACTCGGAAAATTATTATACCATGACTAAATCCTGCATGATATGCTCTGGGAAAGGTCACCACGAATTCTCCAGGCTTTTGAACAGCCTTATAAACTGGAACACCATTGTGTGACAAAATATTTGGAGGAAACAAGGTTGTCTTCTCCAAAAGAACATCAAAAGCACCATCCTCCCCATCAGTTAATAGAATGTCATGAGTGTACACTTCTTGGCGAACCACCTTTTCAAACTCCAAAGCAGCATGCCCAGGAACACCATACCAAGTTTTTGCAGCTCCACAATGGTGATAATTCATGCTGCAAACATGTAAGATAGCATCAGAAACAATGTGGGAACAATACATGTAGAAGATATAAATATGATGATATACAACAAAAATACATACCTGTATAAGTAATGATCTTCTACATGCCAAGCAAACATACTAAATAGCATCCCAATGTAAAGCATGGGCTCAGTAACTCCCTGCAAACAACACGAGATTAAGAAATTGGATATAGAGAATATTCAGAATCATAGAAGGAAGAACTATCTGAATACCGGAATCGTTCTTTCAAGCAGACGCAGAGTGGATCGGGATAGTCTTGAAACTTTCTGAAAACAGCAAAAGAAGAAAAGCAAGAAGAATCATATTAAAACACAACTAGTTAGGAAGATAGAACTGGGAACAATGGAAAGACTGAAACAAAATCAAAACCTTTAAATTCCATTTGCTACTTGCAAGTTGATCTGTGGGAGAAGATGAAAACGCACTGCCATCAACATCACATGCGTATTCAACACTTTCTGTCTTTCCACACGCTATTTCTTGCCAAAATTCCTTTTCTACATAGGTAGAAGGAAGACTTCCAGCACTATAATATCTCCGAGCAAAGACCTTGTTCGCCATTTTCTCATAATCACGGAATGTATAATTTCTGATGAACAAAAAAACATAACTCAACCTGAATTGTCACGTACTTAGAATATATTAAAATCAAATATCATATGGGAACCCACCTTCCACTCATGAAGAAGGTGACCTTATCATCAGTATTCCATTCAGCAAGACGAAGAGGTTGCACTCTTGTAGTAAACTTAAAACCAGCTTTCTCTCTCATCAAAACTATCCCAGCGGGAACAGAAGCACTCAAAGGTGAAACAATCTTGCATATACCTGATAAGAAAATATTAAAGAGAAAGGACATGAAATTGGAGAACCATGTCGCACAAAATACAGGTACTACGAAGTTTAATTTTTTTTATAGATACACTATTGTAGGGACAAAAGTGGAACACAACATATCCCAACTATTTAAAAAAACTTTCGTAATAGTTATTGTTTATAGGTAGACTTTTAACTCTCCGGATGAGTCTGATTTTGTAGAAAATTTCCCAACTGAGTTTCAACCATTAGCTTAAACTTTCAAAAGTTAGGACATTAGGCCTTTCCATTGTGTAGGCACTTGATAATGATAACCCTCTGCATCGCAATTGATCTCCTGTTCATATAGACACTTGAACACTGCAGTAATTGTTCAATGTAAATCCTATACAGCCAATCCACTAATCTTATTAACCTTTTAAGAAGCATTACCAAATCTTGAGGCTTCTGGAGCTATTTTTTGCAAATAAACCAGAGGATCTTCAAACTCTTCTTTACTAGGATAGTATACGGGGCACTCTGGAATTTTTTCCGTCCAATCAAGATCATTTATACCAAACTTCTCTGCCTTCGGCTTTAATGTATTATCTCTCCCATACATAGCAGAAGAAGGCTGAGCATACAAGTTCATGTTTCCGAGTAATCTGCTACCACAAGATGCAGAACCTCTTACCATATCTCCCCCACTTCTAGTCATTAGGTTAGACATAACTGGAGGATCATCCACAGTGCCAGCTTTCATTCGCTGAAGCCTCTTATGCTTCAGAAAGTTTAATGTATCCTCTCTGGAGAAACAACCCCGTCCTTCCACCTGCCAAAACCACAACATAAGTCACATATTCCGGTTCATAAATGCCGAGAGACCTTATGGTTTCTCAATCATGACTACTAATCAAAGAGAAACACAAACCCAAACTTGTTCTAAGCTCTATGAAGAATATAAAAACACGCAAAGTAAAGATTTGGTTGTTCCAAATACACTTTCAGCTTACATTCACCATGATATCAAAGCAATTGCCGGTCCATGAGCTAAACTTGACTACAAACCTCAACTGGTCACTTAATCAGAAAAACAACAATGTTTTTGTTCGAAACGAAATTATTATAAGCATACTCATATCAAATTTACTACACGAACCAATTTCTTCATAGTAAATCTCAATCGCTTAAACATGGAATTGTTTTAATCTTCAAATACCTGAATTTAACTTACTTTATACTAGTAAATTTTAGTTGCATGTTATAATGTTATATCTATATGTACAACAGAATTATTAGCTCAAAAACAACATGCAGAAATAATCCAAGTACAAAAAGTCAACCACCTATGAACAGTTAAACCAACGAATTCCTAAAAACAATACAATGCACAAAAAGTAAGTAAACAATATCATCCTCACATATCCAAATTCCAAAAGGCCAATAAATTATAAATTATTATGAAGTAAATAAATAACTCACAAAATTCCAAAAAATCCTTGAATTTCTTTTTTTCAAAACTACAATTTAAGCTACAGTAATATAATGTTTAAATTCTAAATTCTCAATATCAAATAAAACAAAATACAAATCACTATTTCTAAAATTATCAATCTAATAATTATAGAAGGTGAATAATAAGACAAATTTTTATTAATAAAAAAATATTTCAAAAAAATAACAGAATGCTAGAGATCTCCGGATATATACATTACAACATTCTTCGCAAATAATTAGCAGAATTAAATTAAAATATATTAAAAATAATAAAATTAATGACGTAATCATACCATCTCATTCCGAACGAACTCACCGGGACTCTCCGTCTTCTCTTACTTCACCAAAACCACAAAACAAATTCAAATAATAAAATTCAACCGGAAATCACGAACTCGTCGGTTAGCTCCGCCACATTCCGTCGTAACAGCCTTAAAGTTAGAGATCTGGAAGTTTTTACCGGTAAGGATCACCGGGAATCACAGAAAACCGCTCGCCGAGAGTTCCGGCGTGTATAATTGGAGCGGTGACGTCACGAATTTACCTCCGGTGAATGTAACCGGAGTGAATTAGCAGTAAAAAAGCGGTTTACCGGAAAATACGGAGCGGTTTTCCGGCAGTTATAGAGAGAAAAATAAAATAAAGAAGAGAGAGATGAACAGTAGATGAAATCCGGAAAGAGTATGGGGCTTTAGAAAAACTAAAAAAGAAGAGAGAGAGGATAATTTTATATGTTTATATATATAGTTTTTTATTTTTATATTTGGGCCATAATTGTATGTACTTTTATTTGTTTTTATTTAAAATAAAATAAGGTAGTTATAATAGTAGTGATTTTTAATTTTTTTATATATTTATGAAGGAAATAAATGAAAGTGGTGGTTGGTTGGTTGGTTCGGCTTTTGTTCAACCAAACGCACCCCTTGTTACCGCCTCGAAACGCGTCGTTTTTATGCTAACCGTTTTATTACTCGCTCCAACTTTCATTTTTTTTTGTTAAAATGAGAAAGAATTGGATATATTGCTAATAATAGTTATAAAGACAGTAAATAACATATATAAAAATATGATACTTTATATATAAAAAGTTTATAATGCTTTATATATAAAAAGTTTACCCTCAATTTAATGACAAAAAAGAAAAAACTTTTTAAGCACACTAATAACATCCGGTAGCAAAATCCAATAAAATGTCTAGCTTATTATTTCTTAAATAATATTTTTTTCAAGACAACCAAAGATACTTGTATGATTATTCGAGTAGAACAAGTCTTAACTTAGATATAAGAATTTTAATCAGAACATCCCTATTATCGTTTTTGAAAATTTTCTTTGATAGTGTTGGTATTTTTTTAGTGACACTTTTTTTTAAAGGAAAATGATAAATATAGTCTCGAGACTATGTTTAACACGTTATTACATGCATAAATGATTTATACATTAAATATAACTTCCTCTTATATTTACGGAATAAGATCCAATGTACAACCTTCTATGCATGTAATAACATTTTAAACATAACCCATGAGCTATGTTTATCGTTTCTCTAGCTAAAAATGTATTTTGGTTGTAAATGTTAATAGTATAAATGATAGTTTTATATTTTATAAGAATATTAAAATATCATTTTATTTTAGTAATAAAAAATTATAGTTTTTTTTTTTTTTTCGGTTCATGAATATTTGAACTCATATATGGTATGCTGACAACAAACTTAGACGTTGCATGTGACAAGGCGTTTAACATGATTCTCATACAAAAAAAATATTTTATATGTAATTATCAACAACCAACACATTTAATCAAAACACCACGATATATGTGTTGCAAAAGCTGGCGAGTACCATACTAATCTACGACTATGAAAATTCAACAAAGCAATAAGAAATCCTCCTCATCCAAACTCATGAAAATATATAATCACATAAAGACATCACTCGATCAAAAGTTTGTAAATATTATGAAATTTATTTGCCTATAGTAAGGTTAAAATTTATAATGTAATGGATTATTGTAGGAAATGCTAAGCCAAAGTTCTGTTGGTAATAAAAACAGGAAATCTAATTTTGGTTGTTTTTTATTGGTAAAGACGTTAACATTCTGGTTCGTTCTCTATACATTTGTCACAATGTTGATTTGAACTTTTACCCACTTACATGATGAGTAATTTAATTTAACTATGTATGAAACTATACGCTAAGTCGAAGTCTTACATATACATTTCTTGTTTTTAGTATTATTAAACGGAAGTATAGACTTTAGTATAAGTTGTTTGTTACACATTAGGTACCAAAATAAAATATATTAATTTAGTTTCGCGTAATGGTTTCCATTTTATAAAAGAAAAAAAAATGAACTGCTATTAGATAAAAATAGTTTTAACCCAAATTGATCTTTGTTAAATAATAGAAAAGGGAACAAAATTTGTTTAAACAACTATTACAAACTTTAAGCATATCGTTGAACGGTTATATTTTGAAATTTGAAACTTCGTATTTGGTATTTTGACGATAATGGAATAAAATCTACATTAGAAAAAAGTTATCGATGAATAGTTAATTGATCTTTATTTATTTATTTTAATTTAGTTGATGTGATCAGTTCTGATTTGATTTTTGAGAAATGTTAGGTTGACAAACAATTTACAAACAAAAGATTACAAACAAATCTTCCACCAATCAAATTAAGTCATTTTTTCTCTTTCTTTTTTCTCTCTCCTTGTTGATTGGTCCACAACACATGACACATGTGTTTGTAACAATTTGTTTGTAAATTGTTTGTAGATCTAGCATTACTCTTGATTTTTATCGATTTATGAACGATATTTTCATACCAAGTTTTGAATTAATGACCCAGTGCTTCTATTCGAGCCACACAAGATGCAACAAATGGAATTAATAGTTGCGGTAAGCGAATAATAGAATAATCGAGAACAATTTTACGGAAAGTAGATCACTAAAAACGATAAAAAGGAAAACTTGATAAGTGTCCACATTTTGGGTTTTGGTTGAAGTAACCAAAGAGTACAATGGTCGATGACAGTTTTAATAATCCTGTTTTAATAATACACGAGTATTATATTATTTATAAATTAGTTTTCAAGGTTAATTATTTTTTAAAAAGGTAAATTATAAAAGTTTGATTTGATAAATAATGTTGAAGCAAATTTGAAGTTAAATGATGGAATAATCTCTATAATATATAAAGTTCAAGTCCCTATCTAAAAAATAGCTAAAAATAATCCTATGTGGCACAACTATAACCCTTTCATTCACTAATTTATTTTAAAAAAAATCTATTTATGATGTCATGCCAAACTAAATACTAAACTTATTAATAAAATTAAATATACTAATTTAAATAAACAGTTCAATTTACATTCATCTTTTTATAACACCATTTTAGATCCCCAATTTCAAACAACTAAGATCCCCCAATAAAACATAAGTTGATAATTTATTTATAAGTAAAGACTCCATTAATTAACAAAAAAAAACCATAACCAAAGGATTAGATATACATAGGTATGCCGAAAAAAAATGAGAAAAAATATAAGATATACATAAGTTTTGGGGATGGGCAGTTTCAAACCCGCAACATCCCCCATAATAAGCAAACACCAAACCACTCCACCAGAAGCATTTCTATGTTTATTGTTGGTAAGCACTCTATTTATAACGCAAATAAAGACAAAATATATATATATATATACTGTTCATAATTTTCATCTTAATTTAATTATATACTAGACGAATGCCATCGCGATACGACGGTGATAGTGGTGGCGGCGGCGATGGTGACGGCAGTGTGGTGGTGGCAGCGACGGGTGATAGTAGTGTAGGTGTAAAGGTTATTGATGTAATAGGGGATAATGTAGTTATTTTCAGAATTAAGGGGTAGATGTTGTAAATTAGTTTCATTAAAGGTATTATAGGTATATCAAGTGGAGATTTTGAAATAATAAATAAAGGAGAGGGTATTTTGGGTAGTTCAATGTTGTAATTTGAGAAAAGAACGGGGGGTTGATGCTTTATATAGTAGTATAGATATGATGTTTAGTGATTGATGTGAATCGAGTTTAAAATCAACATAACAATACATGTAAATAAATTCAAATAAAAATCAACTTCGTCGTATAATATTATTGTAACTTCAACTTTTACATAACCATTACGTACAACTCTATATAAAGCTGGCACTTGACGAAACCGGCTGTTGACACCCCAAACTTTTAGTTCTGTATACTTGGGTGTGGTCGGTTATTTTCAGCGGTTCTTGACATCGACTAGTAGTGGCTAAGCTGTTTCATCACCCCTTTTAAATCGGCTTGTTGTGGTTTGCAGCCAAACCCCCCAAATCGACCCGATGGTGCTGATGCATCTATCCTTTGGGAGCGTGTAAAGTGACTATTTTTTGTGGCTAGGCGGTTTCATCATCCCCTTCAAATCGGCTTGTTTTGGTTTGTTTTTGTGAAGGCTACGTGGCATGCTCTGATTGGTGGTTGCCTTACCAAATTTTGGTTCATTGACAACCACACCCTTCATCCTTATTAAGCAACTTGACATACATTGTATGATTGCACTTTTAATATGAGAAATGATATATTTTCTTAAAAAATCAACTAATAATCCTTTTAACAACTTGATAATGACATTTAGTTAAATCTAAGATCAAATCAGGGGAGAAAATCAGTGAATTATACTTATCATGTAATCAATTTGTTAAAAAAATTATTAGGCTGTTTTTTATAACGATATGTCGGTATATCATTAAATATATATATATATATATATACACGATGTGATGTGAAGTGATGTGGAGAGCTTTTTGCCAACTTGGCATTCGTAAAGTAAATATCTCTGTCATAAAGGTAAACGCTAGACAAGTGGCAGATGTAGCACAGTGTTGGAAGCCAAGGTTCCCTGGTGCCGTCGGCCCACCCATATCAATTATAGCCACGTCCCATCATACATAGACCCCAACCTTTTAACACGTGTGGTCCAAGCCTCCATAGAAACATAAACGTTTATACTGAAACGAATTGAAAGAAGTACTCGTAATATTTACGTTTTTATTAAAACAAATTTTATGTTGTCAAAACAGCGATTTAAAAAATCATTTTTCGATGCATAAAATCATTTCTTTCTTCCTGATATCAAACACTCTTTAAAATGAAAATAAGCTTTTACACATATTTCATGCATGAACTTATAAAACAAAAGCACATAAATGTAGATACCGGCCATATCATATAAAATAACAAAAAAAAATGCAGTTCACGTTCAATTATGATGTAGGCTTCTAAATCTTTTGAGACCTAAAGCAAAATTTAAAAAATGAGATATTTATTTGTTAAAATACTTTTTTATTATCAAACTTATTTTTCAAAAATCAATATGTTGACTATTTTTTTAGCTCGAGTGCAACTATGATTAATAAAGTCTTAATTTCAAAGAGTTAGATAACACTCGATCTTATTTGGTTGTTATGGAGGTGGATGAACAAAAATTTTCATATATACCAAGTCGGACGCAAGGCAGGCAGCCTAGTTGCAACGAAGATGCCTTTTTCCAATTTTAAAGGATTTCAATCATGTCGTGAATATCTAATCGCTGTTGGATGGGTGACTGGTCCTTTTGATATATTTGGTTAAGATTGTATGTGGTATATATTGATCATGTAGGTGGCTTTCTGCAACACGTGCATGTAAACATATGTCTATTGGCTTTCTTATACGTGATCTTAATTATATATATATATTACTTGTAGAACTAAGAGAAAAAAATATAAACCAACTTTTAATCCTAACCATTTAAAATCAATATGCTTTCAATCTTGGCCATCCAAATTCAAAGTCAAACTTATTAAATTAAAAGTCAAACATTACATATATACATCCATACA
>JAOXNX010000028.1:19324027-19334170 GCA_028566075.1 Solidago caesia
AACTGTTTTAGAAAAATGCAACATGAACGCGTTTTCTGTTTTCCATGTTTTCCAAGAAAACAAAAATGGAAAACAGGAGGTGTTTTCTTGAACTAAACGCGCCCTAAGGTCTTGGTTTTAATCCGGGTGTGAGCAAAATACTCCCTGAGAGACAGAGGTTTTCCTGAAAATGGATTTGGAGTTAGGTATATGTTGCGGCAATGTTATTAAGCCCAAATTTGTCGTTAAAATGTATGTATGTAGTTTTTGATTAGTCAAACCGAATATGCTTGCACCTGGTGATCACCAAGTGATGTCTTCTTTCTTGGTAGATTTCAAACGGATAACCCCATTTATGGTTTTTTACTTTTTTTTTACATGTTTGTTCCGACAAGTATTCCCAATCTGTTCTTTACATTGAACGATATATCATTTTATGGATATCTACTCCATGTGCTATTTTTGTTAGAGTCCATTAAATTCTTTGCGATCACTATACGTTTGCTTATTATAAAAAAGTACTTTATTTCATATGACAGTAAATACACAAGCCAAATCTATAAACTGATGAGTCTCAGGAACATGGATTTCATGAGCTCGTCCAAAAGCAAACATGTTTTCACCTCAAAAGCATAGATCCATCTCAAAATGTTTTGTATACGGGTTTTGTACGGGGATTCTATTTTCACCTTTTTTTTTTCTTCTTAAATACACCCCTCAATATAGAATAAATTATGCATTATGTACAACTATTTATTGCACAGTGAGGGTGTATTTAAGGAAAAGAAAGTGGAAATAGATACCCACGTTTTGTACCGGTTTAGAAGTTAAGTACACAACATTTGCATTGTCACAACAAACTACAATGGTACAAAAAAGTTTGACAGTGCTATTAGACATGAGAATATGAGATATGTTTTTGTATATATGGAAGGAGGAAGGTATCTCCATAGACGGGCAGAGCTAGTAAAGGGGCTAGAGGGTGCTCGGCTACTCGGCCTATTCCAACCAACAAAACTTTTTTATATAAATTTTCATTTCAAAAGTTAGATAAAGATGATTTTGTTCAATTGGCTCTTCACAATCAAGCAACCGACCCTCCTTAATGACACATCCTGGATTCGTCACATAGTATCTCCAGTAAAATTTATTAATCACAAAAATTATTTTACATAGAGGTGCGACTCCTACCTGACATGTTCTGTAGGTGTAACGGGACAATCCCTGAAAACCGACGAGGAATGCTCTAAACGGAACTAATTAAAACAACTATATAAAAGTGGTTGGAACATCCTTCATACCACACAGCTAATAACCAAAACAAAGTTAAACAATTACAATGACAATAACTGAACACCCTAGTCTTTGTATTATATATGTATAGATTATATGATTAATGATTATTATTAAAAAATGATGCATATATGGTTAAAAAAAAATCAAGACACATTACTAGATTGAGGCAAAGATAAGGTAAAAGAATGAGTGGAATTCACGTGTCAAGAAATGAATTTTAGACATATACAACATCTAGGGGTGTTCAATATATATATTCAAGTCGAAAAATCGAAAGTCAAATCAAACCGAAATCGAATTTTTGAAATTGATTTGATTTTTTGATAATTTGGTTCGATTTAAGACCAAATCGAATTCGCAATATGGTTTTCAAACTAAGCCAAATCAAAAACCGAATTAAGTTATATATACATTATACACACATTAACAGTTAACTTATGCGTATGAATTTAAAATAACTTAGTAATATTTATACTTAGTATAACAGAATTATTTTTTGGCCGAAAAAGGTAGGTCGACTGATGAAGAAATGACAAATATGACATGTGAATGGTGATGGCTACCCTTGAATAGAAAAAATTATTTTTGGGAATGTTAGGCATGTGAAGCTTGTCTCATGATTAATAATTAGTGTGAATACATATTGCATGTTTCATCATATTCTCGTTGTATTATCCCACATTCCTACCCCCCATCTACTTTTTTATTTTCTTCAAATGTTTCCGTTAACAACTTTATATTAAAGTATATGCTTTCCCTCTCTTCGTTACAATTTTATTTCACGCAATTAATCAAAGTATATATTTGTCTCTACTCATCATTTCTTTATAATCAATCACCTTCAAGTCCTCATCAAATCCTCAATTAATGAGAATGAAACTCTCCTAAAAGCACAACCCCTTTTGCTCCATCTCAAATTCTCCACTCTCCCAACAATCTTCTTTACTTTACTAAATAGATAACCGATCCATTATCGATTTCTCACCGACCAATACACGACTCCGTAATAAAACATTCACAATTTCTTTAGAAAAATGTTACCGGTGTAAAAAATCTTGAGCCCAATTATTAATTTGTGTAAAGTTGTAAAATAAGTTTGGTTTCTAGTAAAGCCCATACCACATGCCAAAGAAGACAGACTGGACCTAAGTTCAGAAAACACCGAAACAAATCCCAAAGAACACTCACTACACAATCAATACTTCAATAGCCTCATTGTGGTCACAGTCACACTCTCTTACTTTTTGTACTAAAAAAAATATCCAAGAATCAAACACTTGCCTCCTGCTACTGCTGTTGTCACACTATCCTTTCAATCATACACATACCCAAATCCACATCTCATCTGTATAACACACCATCATCAACAGCCATGGAAGATCCACATTTCTGTCCAAAGCTGGCTCTTCTCTTCACAGGTAATTATAATCTAATCTTGTATCTATTTTTAATTTCTTATACTACCGAAGTTCGGCAAGACGTCCTGAAGGTCTCATTATAGACCCGTACGTGTTTGAACCTCACTAGATAAACATCTATCGGATGGCCGGTCAGACAAAATGACCACAGAAGAAGCTTGACTTTCTCGCTTTTCCCGAATAGCTTGAACTAGTAATTTTACTTATTTTTCTTGCAGGGTTTCTACTCCCAGCGTTGGTGACTTCAGTAGGAATAAATTACGGCCAGATCGCCAACAACCTACCAACACCAGAACACGTGGTGCCATTAGTGAAATCCATCGGTGCAACTAGAGTCAAACTCTATGATGCAGATCCTAAAGTACTGAAAGCATTCGCTAATACAGGGGTCGAGTTCATAGTCGGCCTTGGTAACGAATACTTGTCGAAAATGACAGATCCAGCAAACGCTCAGGCTTGGGTCAAACAAAACGTTCAGTGTTACTTACCCGCTACTAAAATAGTATCAATCGCAGTCGGAAATGAAGTGTTAACGTTTAACGACACTTCGCTTTCCGGCTGCTTACTTCCAGCTATGCAAGCTGTCCACACAGCTTTAGTAAACTTAAAGCTAGACAGTCAAGTTACTGTTACAACAGCTCATTCAGTGGCAGTATTACAAAACTCATATCCACCGTCTTCAGGGTCATTCAGATCCGACCTAAAAACATGTATTTCGCCTATCCTAGATTTCTTGTCGAAAACATGTTCGCCTTTCTTAATAAACGCGTATCCGTTTTTCGCATATAAGGCAAACCCGAAACAAGTGTCGCTAGATTTCGTATTGTTTCAACCCAATGATGGGGTGGTTGACCCAGTCACGAATTTACATTATGATAATATGTTGTTTGCACAAATAGATGCGGTTTATGCAGCCTTAGCTTCATTAGGCTATAAAAAGTTGCCGGTACAAATTTCGGAAACTGGATGGCCGTCTAAAGGGGATCAAGAGGAGCTCGGGGCGTCCCCTGAGAATGCGAAAAAATATAATGGGAATTTGTTGAAAATTATTAGTCAGAAGAAGGGGACACCGGCTAGGCCGAATAATGATTTGAATATATTTGTGTTTGCTATGTTTAATGAGAATTTGAAGCCCGGTCCTACTTCGGAGCGGAATTATGGGCTGTTTAAGCCGGACGGGACTCCGGCTTATGGGCTGGGCTTTTCTGGGATTGGTGTTTCTAGTGGAAACAGTACAAGCGGTGGTGGCGGTGGCGGCGGTAGTAATGGATCAGGACAGAATGGTCCTTCGATATATTTGGCACCGCCGGCGAACTCATCGAGTGGGTACCTGGCGATTTCATCTTCGATGGTGAGTTTTCTTATTTTTGGAAAGTTTTTTTGAAGAGGTGGGAATTGAAAGGTGGGAAAATTGAGGGGGTGGAAATGAAAAAATGTTTGACACGTATGTGGCAGTAGGACACACGCACTGTTCACGAGGTGCAACGTTCTACTTAACCGACGGTGCTCCTTGACCACTGTCCCACTTTTGTTAAAACTGTGTCGTTTTGTTGAGTTTATAGATTGGGTGGTTTTACAATTGCTAATTTTAGAAAGTAGTTTTAAAAAACTTGCGATAACATTTATTTTTTGTAGAAGTTACCAGTTTTAAAACTTGCAATAATAGTTTCTTCAGTACTTTTTCCTGTAGAAATTACTAGTTATAGAAAGTTGCTAGTAAAATTTAAGGATATTTAAAGTACGAGAGGTTTTAACACTAATTTTACTATTTGAAGGTTGCAAAAGTTATTTAATCCAATTATTTCTTAAGACATATAGGGTGTTTAAAACGCTTATGTAAGTGTTGTTTATGCCTATTTATATTACGATGGTAGCCTAGTGATTGAAAATATGTATATAAACGCTTAGGTCAGGGTTTTAAAACGTGTTTCAAGTTCTTTTAATTATAGTGTTGATTTACCTTCCCTTAATTGGACAGACGAGTAAGGATCAATAGGGATTAATAATGCGTCAATGATCCAACCAAAGTTTATTTATAAGCAAATGACGAACAATTTATGGTAACTAATCCTCAAACATTATCGTAAATCTAATACATTTTCGACGATCTAATTACAGGAAAGACTTGTTTGGAGCAGCTGGACAATATTAGGCATGGGGTTAATCACAATGGCAGCTATGGCCTTCCATATTTGATCTGTGATGTTTAGAGAATGAGAGGAAGAGACAACATTAACATGTTTCTATTTCTTTTTGTCACAAGAAGAAAATGTGGTGATGTTCTTCCTTCCTTAATTAATTACTTCATGTAGTTTGGAAATTCTTTAATTTAATCCTTGTGTCATATATGCCATGCATCATTTTCAATGTGTTTGTTTGTTTTTTTTTTGTTTTTTTCTAAATACCACATTCATGGTGATTCCCAGGATAGATCTTGAATACTTTACATTTTGAGAGTTTCAAAACACACTAAACTTTCACCGAAAGATAAAAATAAAATAAAAGATAAAAATGATGCCTTGCACATGACTTAAAGAATATACTATTTGCCTAAAGCAGATTTTACATTATTTAATAATTACTAACCTTTATTTTGTCAAAGATCAGACATTTTTAACTAATTTAAGAACATCTTATTCGCCATGTAAAAATCAAATTCAAACAGTTAAAAGTGTAGAAAACAAAGAAACTAGTAAATTGGCGGGGACAACTTTGACCCCGAGTATTATCTTGTTATCAGCCATTGTCTATCCCATAAGGATGACAACTTCTTAACACATTGGGGCACCGCAAGAGGCTAAGTTTGAACCCAAGACCGCCTCAGACCATGTGATTTGGAGGTGTGGGTAATGATTGATCTATGATCAATTGTTAATCTTTGTGGTGTTTACTTGAGTAGACTTTTAGAGTCAAGCTTTTAGGTGTCAGAATCCTCGGTTAGTTAGGTGATGATCAATCGTATTGAGCTTGTGTCATTACATTCTTATGCTTTATATATATGGTTAGCATACCATATGATCTGGTCGATACCATGCAGTTCTCTCGGTGTGGACATTTGGGTTTTGTTATTATGTTTCTGGCTTTTATAAAAAAAATGCTATTAATGGTAGATTTTTAAAAAAATTGAGATTTAGTTTTCACTTTTCAGTGTGATTGTAAAGTAAAAAGAGTGTTTATTAAGATTTTCAGTGTAGTTCTGATGTGACAATGTGTATGATTGTTAAGAATGCTGTTATAATTTATAAATCTTGGAAGATGGTTGAGGCAGTTTGCATTGTGAAACTCTCGTGATATTTGCAACGGCGGAGCTACATGGAGGCTAAAGGTGGCCGTGACAGTCTATAAAAAAAAGGTGGTCGTGACAGTCTATAAAACTCTATATTTTTAATATTATTTGTATGTGTTAGTATAGTTCAAAGCTAGTTGGTCACCAAACAAAACATACACTCAGAATCTCATATGCTCACCTCAGCTCAATAAAGTTACTGGTCTATTTTATACTTTTGTTAGTATCTTATAAACTGTTCGGTCCTTTTACCAAAAATTTGTTTTCGCCACTGGTATTTGTCGCTCCAAAGTCCAATCAAGCAAAATCTTGAGAGTAGGTTATATAATTGAGTCCTTTAATATTGGGCTGCAACATATAACTAGAGAGTAGAGACAATTGACTACTGGACATGCATGTAATAAGATTATTAGTTGTCCTGAGTCCATTATCTATCTGGCAATCACTAGTGGATTCTTCTGTTCCAGACCAATTTAATCCAATTTAATCATGAAAATGACTTTACTTCTCACTCACCAACCACTTTATTAACTGCATTCTCTATATTGTCTTTTTTTTTCCCTTTTATTTTTCTCTCTTTCTAAATAGGTAAAAGGATGGTGTCAAGAATCTTCAAACACATTTATAGATCTATAGAAATGTATTGTTAAGATTTTGAAATGAGAGGTATTTCACTACACTACTAGAAGTATTACAAAGGCAACACAAAGCAAAACACATAAGGTCACTCCCTATCATGCTGCCATCTTTCCATCATCTTCACTGCCACATCAGCTTTTTCTCTCCAAAACACACCCAAGAACTACCCATTCCCTATCATACCCTCATCCTCAATAAAAAAAATATTAAAAACATACACACATACCTCACCGGCCCACCCACATCTCATCCAACCCCTTCCAAAATATAATGAGAAATGATGATGAAGGGGTTAAGATGACATGGTGCCTATAGTGGCATGCAAGATGAGCTCAAGATGGCCAAATGCCGACTCCCATAGGGAGCGGCCTAAGGTCTCTCTCCCTATCATGCTGCCATCTTCTCCTCATCTTTACTGCCACGTCAGCTTTCTCTCTCCAAGACACACCCAAGAACTACCCATCTCTATCATACCTTCATCTTCACCTCTTTTTCAATTAAAAAACATTAAATCATACACACATACACTTAAATGGGTCCCACTAAATCTCATCCGACCCTTTCTTCTTCTAGTCGAGACATACCCATGCCGAGCTCAAGATGGGCTCCTGCCTATCATGCCGAGCACGATGGGAAGAATGACGACCTTATGCAATGCCATAGGGACCGGCCTAAGTAGATTATTGTTCGAAGTTCAAAACCAGTCCTTAATCAAAGGGAGGTGATATTTGTACTATTACTTTTGATGGATCTACCACAAATGTACATTAATGGCTTATACAGTCAGCTGTTTAACCTGTACAGTTTGGTACATCTATAAAAAAAAATGATGGTACAAATATCAGTTCTCTTAATCAAAAGTAATTCTCTCTACAAGATTATTTGTCAACTAATAAAATCCTTAAACATTAAGCTAAACATACACCAATAATACAAGCAAATCAAACAGCCTCTAAAGGTCACCAAAATAGGCCTTATTTCACCAAACATTTATTCCATATATAGACCAAGAAGATCGATGAACATACAAAACTACGATGTGTTTGTGATACTCAAAAGAAGGCAAGTGATTCTCACACCATATATTCATAACTAAAATAAAAGCAACAAATAAATATCATATTGTATTAAAAGGGCCCAATGGACTTGAATTCGAAGGAGATTGTTATGTGCAAACCATGTTCCACGTCGGTAATTATTAACAACTAGAATTTTACCCGGGCGTTGCCCCGGGAGACGTAACGATACGTAAAATTTATAATATGTATAAGGTCGGTGTTACATACATAACGATACATACACCACAAAAGCATATCATAAAGGTAAGAAAATTATAGCATGAAGAATAAAAACTGGTGCAATATTGCAAAAGAAAAAACACTGTAAATGCTCTTTACGGGTTGCCGATTCTAGAATGCAACAACATTGTGCATAAGAATGAAATTGTACATGATTAGCCGTCATAGGCTTGGTTTTATGAAAGTTTGGAGAGCAAAAAATATATATAAATTATTAATATATATACTTCACTTATGTAGCCAATAAAATAAGATAGAATTGTTTACATGGTACAGGTCTATATGTGTTTAAAATACAAAAGGCTATCAAGGATTATATGTTGATTTAAAAGTCTATTTTTTATTACTAAGAGATGACAGGCAAAACAGGGGGGAAAAGGTCTTCGAAGAACTTGAACGCCAATGGTTGCACCTGCAAGCCCAAAGCATATGAACTAAACCAAAAGGCAATTCTTTAAGAATTAGAAACAAATAATATAGCCTATAAATAAAAAAAATTGTGTCGAGACTCCTTACGGCAGTTGAATTATCTTCTCCTTTTTGTGTCTTTGATTCCTTCATATGAAAAACAGTTGTTAGTCATATGATTCTTGGCTGCAGAATTTCATTGAAACATGTTTTATAACATTATCATTCCGTATGTAAAAAATACGAGAGGAATGTATTAGCCATTAAAGTAAAGATTGCATGCTGAACCATATATTAAAATGTGCAGAAAGTGAAAAACTCACTAAGTTTATCAATTATTGTTTTTTTTGCAACCGAGTGTCAAATGTAAGCACACCACAATCTAAACTTTAATAGGACAACTATCGAGTGTCAAATGGGTCAACCAGTCAAAAGTCCCTTAAATGGATGCATAAGCCACATAAAACAATGGTTTCAGATCTACCCAACCACATTCGTTTTCACTTGTAGGAAAACTACTCATTTCTACACGTTATTAGACTCTAGAGGACACAATTTGTAAGCAAGAAATGAGCTAATGAGACCCACATGACTAAAGGCCAATGTTGTGTGGAGTGGTGTCATTGTATTCAACGTTTCTTGTCGAGACCTATTTGGTGTTGTGTAATTAAACGTCTGAGCTATGCTAACCTGATTCAATGCATAAGCAGTCATTTTCCAAAGTTCAAGATAGAAATGACACTGTCGTATGTATAGTAGAAATGAAGCAACAATGCAACATTCAAAAGATTAGGCCTGAAACAATACTTTCGACAAACTCATTAATAAATCAACAGCGATCAAAAAGGGATTTTTCACTCGTTCAACAGATTATGTTCCATTCAATGTGTAGCACTATCTATCAATTCAGTTAATACAAAGATAAATTATGACAAAATAGTGAACGCACTTGTACGTGCATTGCTTTTTACTAAGAAGCAATCATCATCAATTGATACGCAAACTTAAAAGTTGAAAGTGGAACTAAAAGTTCAAAATTGGACTTATTTATAACATCTATTTGGTACCTTGCTTCAGTAGATGATTTGGGAGCAGAATCTTTGTAGTACCATTCGATGAAGTTTGCACAAGACGTTCCCTAAGACCATCCTCCAATGAAGAAATAATCACATTAACACCTAATGGGGATGCATCATAACAAAAAAACACTATATAAAATTTGGAAAATATAATTTCTTTTTGAAGTTGAATTATTATGTAGTAGTTCTAAAGATCTTTATATTGTCTTATTATCTAATTTATCCAGATATCTATTTTGGTTACATTACTAACGCATTTCCGATGTCCCAGGCAATAGCCATATAGTAACTTCAGACTGACTTCACACATTTCCCCTTGAGGTTTTTTTGATACTTACAATTAGAGGTGCAAGAAACAGTTAACCGGTTCGGTTATTTTTGTAGTAACCGAAACCGGTTTTATTTATAAAAAAAAAATAACCGGTTTCGGTTAACCGGTACCGGTTAATAACCGGTTTCTATGATATAAAACTTGAACCGATGTAACCGGTTAAGGTTAATAAAAACCGGTTAACCTGTATGGTTAACCTATTTCAGGTTTTTGGTTAACCGGCCACCCACCAACAAAATATCTATATATATTCCAAGTGGTACCTGCACCATCTATATATTTCCGATCGACCATCACCATCTATATACTTCCGACCATCTCCGATCGACCAACACCATCTTCCACCAAAGTTTGTAAGTGGTACCTGAAAAGGAGAAAAAAGGAAGTGACGATCGACCATCACCATCTC
>JAOXNX010000028.1:19350425-19363080 GCA_028566075.1 Solidago caesia
TTCAGTTAAGTGAAAAAGATTGTTTTATTTGTTTTACTTTAATACTTGTTTTATTTGAACCAGAACCTATATATATAACTACAAAGGTGATTTCTCTTATTAACAGGGTGTAAAGTGGAGAAATTTATAGCTACATTACCTTAATGCGAGCAAAATCAACGGCGAATGGAGCCCGAACTCAGGAACCAAGATAACAACGAACAAATGGGAGGCCTAACAAATACAACTTCAACGACAATCCTCTTCCACGGAACCTTTGTTACTTCTATGAACTTAAACACTCAATAAACACCATTAACTTTTTTATTATATCAAACATAAAACATGTATGAAAGAACTAAAGACACCTAATAACAGCAACAAACCTAGGGCACCAATCACGATTTCAATGAAACACATACAATCACACAAGAGATAAGAGGAAACATGAAAATCAGAATCCAGATTTGAAAGAAACTGCAACAATAATAATCTAGGGCACCAATTACGATTTTAAAGAAACATATGAAATTACCTTAACCGATTGGGACAGCAGCAAAGAGACTTTGCAGCAGATTGAAAGAGTATGAAACAAAGTGTTTCCCAATAACCGATATAGGACTGAAGGTTCGAACCCACATCCACCCAAACCCACCACAAAACCCAAACCAACTCATCTAACAACAGTTTTGTTAAATTTTATGCACATGACGATCCATTGTTAATAAAATTTTGCCATTCTAAAAAAATTATATATCTTAATCTTGTTCGAGCACTGTTCCCATTGCATACAATTGCTATAATAAAGAAGTTAATAGTAAGTTAGTAACATGGTTGGTTGATTTATTTATTTCTTTTCCAAAAGTCCACGCAGGTTTGGTTCTTAGTTCTCTTGCTCACTTCACTCACTTGGTTGTATCAAATTAATAATCAGTCCAGCTCATGTGCCATAGTTTTTATTTATTGTAAATTTGATTAAATCCGCTTTATTTTATAGTTAATTGTAGCGATAAGATCACGTGCAATTCATTGTGCTTATTATGTACACGTTAATGATCATGTCTAAGTTACTTAACGATTTACGTGTGTTGAATGCAAGTCTCAAGCCTCACAAAATTATGTATTTTAAGGCCTTACCCTATCCGTTCGTCTTTACCCCTTTCCAAATGGTCGTCATTGAATACACCTTAGACCTGGGGGGCGTTTTTTGCACTTTTTCTCCTCGGGACGTCCCGGAACGCCCCACTTGACCAGCCCAAGGGGCGTTTTCATGCTTTGATGGATGTGCCACGTTCCAAAATGAACGCTCATTTCTTTGCTGCAAAATGAGCATGCACAGTACCCGAAAACAAAAAGTGGGTCAAAAAGTGGAATCAAAAAGTGGGTCCCCACCTTTTTTTGTCTGACATTCACGTTTTTAACTCACTTTTTTAAATTTTATTTTATTTTTATATTATTAATATATTAAAACTTAATTTAATTTAAAGTATAAAATAATTAAATGGTGGGTCCCAAAGGGGCTTCCCCACTCCCACAAAAAGTGGGGAATGCCCCTTGCCATCTCATCCGTCACATGGCGCGAGATGCCCCTATTGGGGGCTTCCCCACTCCCATTGGTCTTAGGTAGAAGCTCGTCTTTCTTAGTCTTTCTTAGGTAGATACTTTTTTTTCAAATTGTTTTCCCTTGGATTAGTTTTTCGGGTTCGGGGTTGAATCACTTACAATTTTTTTAAAACCTTTTGTTATAGTTTTTGTTTAAATTTAATTTTGGTTTTTTTTTTTTTTTGTAACATTTCATTTTCTTTAATATTCCTTTTGTATTTGTTTGGTTTCCTAACTTTTTTGTTTTCTATAATATTTTTTGTTTTTTTACGCTTTGATATACTTTTTTACCTGACCTTTTTTTTTTTGTAAAATTTTGTTTTACATATATATTATCCAGTTTTATTTTAATTATTTTTGTTGCATTTATTTGTTTTCTTTTGACTTTTAGTTTTTTTTTTTTGTTAAAATTTGTTTCTTTCGTGATTTTTTGGGTAAACTTAAACATGATGATGTGGTTGTAGTGTTGCTCCTAAAAAGGAAAACGGATAACCGTGACAGCGCGCCGGGAAAGAAAGAGTATTTGAGACGTGACAACTTTATTTTTTTTTCACCAGTTGTTTTATTTTGAACCAAATGAATGTCACATGTTCTTTTTACAAAGTTTGTAGGTTTTTTACCCCTGCCCACGAATACATACACTTCCTGAAAACATCGCCGCCCATCGGGCGGCTTGAACCACCTAGTTTCTTAAGTAAAGCAAGTAGAAAAATTATAAAACATTTACATATTTAACACTTCAAAATATGTAATTAGACACAAACACCTCTCATGGCCTTATAATTATGCCTTTGCCGCACACAATCTTATGTGCAGCCAACAACACTGAAGAATTTCTTAAAATATCAATGGGCATGTAAAATGAATTATAAGATTGAAAGTATTAATAGCCGGGTGGAATGAATGATTGTGATAAAAGTAATAAGTGTTTTCAAATTAAGTATTTGGGATTAAACGTTATGAGTGTTTAAAAGACAGGGATTGTGGGAGATTAAAAAGTGGATTTTATATTAATTTTTAAAATCATAAAAGTGTAATGGATTAAATATATTATAAATGAGTATACACATAAAAGGAGAACAGTATGACTAAGAGCATGTCCTATACAATGTTAGAGAATAACGTTTTATCTTTTGAAAAAGTCTTTCCTAAAGGTTTATGCATTTTAGTATTTTACCATAACGTTGGGCAATAGTTTTTAGTGACGGACTTAGCTTATATCAAGTCTTTTGAGCTTGAAAAATAATGATACTTTTATTATTTTAGTGGAGAATAACTCTATATATATATTAGAGGGGTACCTGCATAATGCGGCGGCCCTGAATATGTCGTGTAAGATCTCGTTGTTAATATCATTGTTAAAATGTGGTAAGTATTGATATTTAAAATCGTAGGAGTTGATTAAATATATAAGGTAAGTATTAATTAATATTATTAAGGTAAGGGCAATTTGGACATTTTCAAGTTGGAAAAAGTGTAACTTTCAACAAGAGGACATGAAATCATTATAAGGTAGTATAGATATAGATACGGAAAGTTTTTAAAAAGATGTTGGATTAAAGAAGATTTTTTGTAATAGATTTTTGATAGATAAAATTCGGTAGAAATATTATCGGGCAACAAAAACGATCTTCTGAAAGATTTAAATATATTATGGAAACACTCGAAAGGCTGGCTTTTAGACATTTACTAGATTTAGACTGTGTGAATACACGGGTTGTGTATAAATATTTAACGATATGTAATGTTGTTAAGTATATTCTTTAAGTTATACTTTTTTGAGTTATATGTTAATATAAATTACTAGTTTTAGGTTTCATCTGATGAACGGGTAATTTCAATATATCGTTATAGAAATTAGTTTCGATACTATAACAATTAAAAGAGGATTTGAGGAAATTTTTATTTTGATTGATTGAAAAATGAACTACGTTGGACTATTGGAGTAAAAAGATCAAGAAATTAAGATAGCAACACTAACTACATATTTAGCCCTCTAACGGTATGGGTATCATTGACGATTTGCCAAAAACTGGCATGGTCACACCCAATGATTGCTTGACATGTGGCCTTGCCAATCCATGCCAAATTGTAAGGGGTGGTTATCTTCATCGGCATTGGCATATATATATATATATATAGAGAGAGAGAGAGATAGAGATAGATATGAGAGAGGTGGAGATGCCCAACTTTCACATACATCGGCATAGTGATGTCGAGATGCCGCATGCCAATTGATGCCGATACATAAGAGGTGAGAATGCTGCATGCCGCTACATGCCAATGTCCCATGCCGATACCTTCATCATCCTAAAAGTCTAAGATACCGGTAGTCCCTAGTATGTACATATACTCAACTAAGGTAGCATTTGGTTTGAAAAACGGAATAACTGGATTTAATAGTGGATGAGAATAAGTCTTTCATAAAAGACCCCTTGGTGGGTTTAAGAATAGCTTAAATACTTGGGTTTCATTTGCCAAACTTATATCTCAAAAGTCAAATCTATTAACTCAGTATTTGCAAAAGGGATCACACCCATTCCTTCATGCCTATAGCCTTCAAACAAACATCCCCTCAAGCTTTTGCTTTCTCTATCAATATGGGTTATTTGAGTTTGAAATGTATAACAAGTCAAGCTTGTTGAAATCTGGTTTTATATAACTGAACTTGCGTTTTGAAGGCTCGTCGAGCAACCCAAATGTAAGCTTTTGTCCCATTGGGTGAGTTGAGCTCCAAGCTTGATGCCTCTACTCATTTGCACGGGCGGTATAACCATAAAGCATGAAAGACTTAACCGAACCCCATGAGACATGGCGAGAGGTAATGGTCCAGAAGACATTTATCTCTATAAGAACAAACTGGTCACCCACATAGATAGAGTGGTACTACTTAATTTTGTGCCATTCCCCCGCTTGCATATAACACGTGACATACATAACACCCTCATTACCATTTCTCTCTCACTCTCCTTTCATTTCATTAACTACTACACACACCTGCACAAGACACTTTGAAATCACTCTTATATAAACCCCACCCTTGTTATTATCTATCTACCTACAAATTAAAACATGCATATGGGAAAGAAGGGGTCATGGTTTAAAACACTCAAGAGAGCATTCACCGCACCGAAAAACCACCAAGATGGTCTCCATGACAAGGTATTAGATCTCACACACAACATTATAACTTTATGGCGACATATCGTTACATATGCTTCTTTTGTTGTTGCAGAACGTAGAAAAGAGAAGATGGTTCACAAAATCATCAAATAACGTCAACCAAACTTCAACTAATCATGGTTCAAAGGCTAACCAGTACATGGATTCCATTTCTGTCCAACGCCATTTTGCAGCCACTCTCATTCAGACCGTCTTCAGAGGCTACCTGGTAAACACACCTATAGTTGATTCTGATAACCAATGAAGTACAGATTGCACTTGTATGAGTTAAATACTTGAATATTTAGATGCTCTTTAGGAGGGACGTTTTATAAATATAGCCTTAAAAACTAAAAGTTCATCGTTATTTTGTGCTGCAAGGCAAGAAAAGCATCGAAGGCACTTAAGGGGATAGTAATGCTTCAAGCTATTATCAGAGGTCAGAATGTAAGGAACCAAGAAATCGTCAATGTTAAATGCATGCAGACACTCCATATTCATACTCGCTCAAGTGTTGAGCCATCTAGGGGTGGGTCTCACATGCCAGATGATCAGTGTTGTATACCATACACTCTTGAAGAGCTTGATTATATCTTGCAAGCTAGAAAAGAAGCTAACCTATCGCATAACATAAACGAGCTTCAAGAACAAGCTAATTACTTGGTTCAGTGGATAGAAGCAGAGCAATGGAAAAGGGTCCCTAGAAAAGTCGATGAAGTTGACGGATTTTTATACAAGTCGCAGAACCACCAAACTGCACAATGCATCCCAAATTCACCTAGCCGAAGATCAAGCTACAGTCCCTCAGGTCAACTATCTGTCACACCATCTCCAATCAAAACCAAACCATTACTGGTACACTTGGATAACCCAAGGCGCATAAAAGTAGATGGAAACGACATTGCAACACCCAATTACATGGCTACCACGGAATCTGCTAAAGCAAAAACTAGGTCACTAACCTCACCAAGACGGACCCCTGGAACACCACTGATTGAACGAATCAGGTTTGCAAAGAAACGACTATCATACCCTGTTCCAGACCTGTCTCACAATTGCAAGGCTTTTCATGGCTACAATCACTAATGAGTCGACTTTGTAGTCATGTTATGTATTAACAGTACTCCATAAGTCATTTAGTATTACATTAACAAATCTAAGAGTAAGAAAGCAAGTGTAATCACTTACCTTTACTGTTAAACAAGCAATGTAGATAACCAAGTGAAAGAAAAAAAAAAGATTATTAGCGAGTTTACACTAAAAAGCAGGTAAAATTGGACTCCCAACATTATCATTAACGAACTCCAGAATCATTTAACAAAACCATTGGAGTTCTTCCCATTCGAGCTCAATCATGGAGGTTTCACCTAATGAAACCAAGCCCATGATCACCACTATCTTCACATGAGCCATTGCTATAGCCATGAGGTGATGGCTCATCTTGAGATGTATTCGCAGTCCCAGAAATTCCCAAACACAATGCTTCACCTAATGGTCCACCCGGGGTCGACACCATCCAAGAACCTTGGTTCAGCCACTGGTGGGCCGGCTTGTAAACATCACCACACCCTCCTCTGTCATCATTTAACATTCCAACAGCCATTTCAAAACTCTCATGATCAAACTCGATTGCATTCCTGCCAGATTGCATCGACAAAGTAAGAGAACAATCATCTGCACTTCCGATACTCGACCAAGCATCAATAAAGTCGAGCTTCCTTTCACCTGCAGCTGCATCACTAGCACTAGTATCTAAGTAAGATTTTTGCCGCTGATTTCCCATAAAATCTTGTTTAAAAATCTGGTCCCTTTTCAATACTCCACTTGGTGACTGCATTGATTGTTGAAATTGATTGTTCAGTTGAGACACAGGGATAGCACCATTCTTCATGAACCATTCATTGCCCCTTAATTCATCACAAAATATACGCCAAAGTCAAAAAAACATTAAAATGGTTATAAACCATCAAAAGAATAATGTAAATTTGAGAAATGTTCATTTTCTATGATGTACTTTTTGTTCATTTGGGTCACTCTACACATACAGGGTAAAAACCCATGAAATTTGCCTATAAACTTACATGGTTTTTTAAACAATTCAGTTGCCCATTTCAAAAATCATTATGAATTATTTTCACAAGTTCGATTACTATTCAAAAAATCAAAAAGAGTACAGTGATCCAAACAAACAAAGAAGGTAGATGCTGCAAAATGAACAGTTCCGAAAGTATGTTAAATTCAAGTAACTTCAACGCTGCACAAAACAATAAATAACATATTTTTACCAATTCCACACTCACTTGGTTTGTTGGTTTGCAGCAGAGAGCACGGTGTTGGGATTATCTTCGGTGTTGTGGGCTTGAGTTTCCACAGGCTTTCTTGAACGGGATCTCGTCTTGTGGGCATGGCGTTCGCAATACCTCTGATCAGGAGCCACTTCTTTTGAACACCTCCATTTTTTCCCATCAGTTCTCCTACACCTCCATGGCTCCGGATCTGACCCGTTTGAGAATCTCAAACCAGTACTCGCCCCTACCGAAAACACACATGCAATAAACCCAAGATCATTGACCTTGAAAATATAATTCTCTTTAAAGGATGTGGGGCACCAAAAAAACAAAATTCTAGTAGTATTAAATTCATAATATTTCACAAACAGTAGACTAAGACCTCCTTATTAATTAAAACAAAATTCTAACAAACATTTAAACAAACAGTTGGAAGCCATAAAGAAACCACCACCAAGGTGGCCTGTGGTCAAGCGAACTGATGTCCTCACGACAAGCCTCACTATCTCAGGTTTGAACCTCCCCATGTAACATCTTGGGTAGGCCATGCAAGTATCCCGGTTAGGCCAGGTATATCGAGTAAAAACTCACACTCCATAAGACAAAATGTGTGAGGATGGTGACTTACCGGGCATAAGTTCTATGCAGTATGTGCTCTGGCTACCAAGATGATACATGGACTCTATGCAGTATGTGCTCTGGCTACCAAGATGATACATGGACCAGAGGGTTCCCACCCATTTACCCTTATATAGTTATATATATATATATATATATATATATATATATATATAGAAAACTTACTGTTGGATTGAGTGGCTAAAGGTAAGAGGAGCTGAGGAGGAATAGGCATGGAAGCCCTTATGTACTTGTAGATCATTGTCTGTCTCTCAAGTTCTTGCCACTGATTTGCAGTAAAAAGCACTTTCCCAGAAATACCCATAACTCTATCTGTAACAAAAATAAAATAGAAAATATACATAATTCACTCAACCTTTATAACAAATATTACATTTTAAGCAAAAACCTGATTAGTTTTACCATAAAACCATACATTTTGGTATCTTTAAAAAATAAAAATAAACAATTTTTACATAGAAATAAGAACAATACTAACAAAAAGCTGCAACTTTAAGCACCTGTAGTGGATTTGGAACAAAACCCACATGCACTTTGATTAGTGTTACCATAAACTTCAGAATATTCAAAAAACATATATTTTTATACAACAAAAATAACTACTTTTAATAATTAAAATTTTTTTAAAAAAAGAAAAAAAAGCTGCAACTTTAAGCACTTGTAGTTGTTTGGGGACAAAACCCAGGTGCAGTTTAACTCTTTTTTTTTTTTTTGACAAGTCGGTGCAGCTTAACTAGTGTTGCATAAAAACCATAAATTTTTATAATCTTTTTAATAAAAAAAAAATCAATCTTTATTTATAAAAATAATAATAAAAAAATCTTTATGCAAGAAAAATAACTAGTCTTCTACTAAAAAAAGCTGCAACTTTAAGTACTTGTAGTTGTTTTTGGACAAAACCCAGATACAGTTTAACTAGTGTTACATAAAACCTATAAATTCCACAATCTTTCTCAAAAATAACTATTTAATAATTAAAATTAAAAAAAAAAAAAAAAAAGCTGCAGCTTTAAGCACCTCTCGTGGATATGGAACAAAACCGACCCAGAAGCAGTTGTCTAGTGTCACAATAAAACTACATAATTTCAAAATCTTTACAATAATAATAACAACGATACTCATGAGCAGGTGTAAAGAAATTTCAAAATCTTTACATATAGCAATAATAAACAAAATTAAAAAAGCTACAACTTTAAGCACCTGTAGTGGATTTAGAACAAAACCCAGAAGCCATTTGATTAGTGGCATTACCATAAACACCATATCTTTCAGAATTTGACATAAAACTCATCTTCAAACCCAGCCCAACATCACACTCATCACCCATTTTGTTAGACAAAAAGCCCAAATTTATAATCCAACACAGTAGTAATTAAAAAAGGGATTGTTTCTATTATTATTATTTTTTAATAATAAATTTGAGAAGATATTTTATCTAGAGATTTATGATATTTGAGTAGTAACTAGTACTTGTAGTAGTGCTTCCCATGGTTCCAACATTCGAGTGTGTTACGGAACAAGGGAGAAAGAAACAAAAAAACAAAAATATTGGTCCCCCTTTTTCTTTTTATTTATGTCTATCTGTATTTATTTTACCATTTTCAATATACATATATGTGGATCGGTACCAATTTTCAACCGTCTTCTTTCTCATAGATAAGGATGTGGTGGTTGTATTTTTCCTTGGGTTTATTTGAAAAAGAGAAATAGCTGCGCATGGGACAAAAGATATTTAGAAGATAAACTTTGGTTTTAATGCTTTGTATTGTACCTTTCAAATTTGTATAAACTTTGGTCTTTCACATAATGACTTGGAATATCCGCACAAGGAAAAAAATAAAATAAAATGTCATCTAATATATTTTCAACCGGTTATTTGATGCGGGGTCTACCAACTTAACTTTTACCGGTTTCAAACCTCACAATATACGATTTAGAAGTTGAGACCTTAATAAAACAAAAGGTGGATAGTTGGGATACTTTCTAAATAATTAGCCCAAAATTCAAATGGTGTGCAATGCATATATTATTTTTAGAAAAGAAATATATAGTTAGTTTATTAGCTCCCATTAAAGATGCCGTAACATAGACAAGTTTCAAACAAATACATATAAGTAATGCTCTCTATTAACATAGTAACCGGCAAAACAAGGTCCTTCTAACATACTCAACATAATCAACTATGAATCATTGAGTTGTGTACCAAAAGCCGACTTGGGCGACAAATATAGGTAAACAATTGAGGTTTTTCTATTCAGGCTAGTCGGAGAAGGCGATTCTCTATTGACTCAGATATACGCAACCTAACAGGAATATCCCTTAATCGTTTCCAAACCATTTCCTGGTCACCTCCAAGATTGTACTTAAAGTTACTCAAACCTCATATCTCTTGTTAGAATATTCAAAATGTTAACCACTAGGTCACCTTGAAGATAGTTTCACGAAAACATAATAGATGACTATCTAGGGCTGTAAACGAACCGAACGAACACGAACGGGACCTTGTTCATGTTCGTTTGTTTAACTTAACGAACGGGTAAACGAACATAATGTTGTGTTCACGAACGGATAAACGAACATAATGGCTTGTTCATGTTCGTTCGTTTGTGTTCATGAACGAATGTTCACGAACACAAACGAACGAACACAAACGAACGAACACTAATGAACGAACACCAATGAACAAAGATATAGTTATAAATACTAGACTTCAAATTCAAGATTATAAAATATCCATCGGCTAAAAGTTTTACGGAACATTCCTACTTATGATACGAATATACAACATTTGAAGACAAGTCTACGCTTTAGCGAAAATCACAATGTTACCTTAATTCATTACTATACGCCTTAACTGTTAATCACTCTCGATTGATATATTAAAGTAGAATATAATATAATTCATATAAACTATTCTAGTTATTCTAATTTATACGATTTTCAGTAAAAAAACATTGATTGTTTATTTTAATAATTATATTATTTGAACTAATGTCATTAACCTAACGTAGAAATACCTCATTTTTTGTGAGTGCACTTTTGCTTAAACTTTTTTTAAAATGAAATAGTTTTTCGATTTACTCTTCACCTCTATAAATGTATAAAAATGTTTATATATACATAAAAATGTGAACAAATATCTACGCTCATAGCAATTTTTAAAAAGTGTTTGCAATTATACGCACACAAATTATATTTCATATTTTATACACTATAATTGAAGAGATCCACATTTTTCATGCGTAGCCTGCATAGGGACGTAAACTTCTACTTTTCACACTTTTAGTTGCGAAAATTAAAATTATAATAATTAGTATTTGTTTGCATTTGTTAATGTAAACTTTTATACACTTTTATAAATTAAAAAACTATACAAAACAAGTGTCAGCTTTAAAAGCCGAGTAAGATAACCACAGGTTGTATAAAACAGTTGCCAATTAAAAATATCTTATAAATCATCATACGCATGTTAAACATTTAACACACATCATCATATATCAACCATCATAACACAATAGAAAGATCGCTTCCTACATGTGCCTAGCAACCTCAATCATCTCATCAAGCATCAAGATCATCATAAACATCAACATCATATCAATCGTCAATATAGGTTATGCCATTTACGAACATCAATCATGATAAATGTGACCGAAGTCACTCAATCGAATCAACTGTAAGATGTGCATAGGTGGCCACACGACCTTTAGGGAACCTTGCACCCGACATGATGGGTTAACCTTTCGGGGTCCATCGGCGTCATTAAGGATAAGCACAACCAAATCCAGGAATAAACCGTTTAGCAAAACAATCGAAGCATGGTGATCGGTCCAAACCACCCGGCATACTCAATCAACCGTGACCTTAACGTAGGGTGGTGTCATGACTACCCCCCATATGCCCTACCGTCAACACACTAACTCCCCGCAGGAGCTAGTATGAGTTACAAGGCTTTACCAACCATTTCAATCGTAATGTTTTAGGGCCCCTATCGTGCAATCGTGAGCATGACAATCCTACATGAGTCTAGTGCACTACATGTGTAAGCCATTTAAACATCAAACAAGAAACCAAATCGTCATTTAATATCAATCTATACAATCGCAACATCATTTCATCTGTCAATTGTACTATCATAAGCAACATATCAATCGTCTAAGTCTTCATAGCATGCATAACATAAGCAACCAAAGTTAACAAAAGCAAAGCATGCATAATTATCAACCATAAGCCCTCCCATAAGTTCCCACAACTCAACAAGCGTGTGAAGGGGCTTTAACAATCATTTAATATGAAAACTAAGTTCTCGTTGTGTCCCTCGTGTCAAAAGGTAATTATCTTACCTCGCGAGATGCGAAACAACTCACCAAAGGCTCTATCAAACAAGCTACAAGTTCCCGATAACCTATAGCCATAAAATCATCAATTTAAGATTCTATTTACACTTCCTATCAAGCCCAGGTCATTCCCATAACTTATACCCACTTAAAACGGCTTAAAAAGACGTAAAACGGACAAAACAACGAAAACCGAACAACTCGCTGCATCGCTCGACGCATTGAGCTCTCGGCATCAATTGATGCGCCGCATCAGTGTGGATGCACCGCATCCATGCCCGACCTGCACAACATGCTTCCGTTTCACCTCCAAATCCAATCCAAACGACCACCGAACGATCCCGAACCACCACCACGACTCTTGAACATCAAAATACATCATTTTAAGCGTCCATTAATGCCATGAAATCATCAATCAACATCCAACCCTATTGCAAAACAATTCAAGACATTAAGGGCTACCGAATCGACGATTTCGTATAAAACAACCACAAATGACCACAAACCCTAATGACCAGGAATGAGTTCTTTTATTTATCAATACCATCCATCAAAATGACATTAATCTCATGTCCATACCTGGAGAGAACTCAATAAGACAAGATATCACAATAACAATTACCAATCGACTCCAAATCGCACGATCTA
>JAOXNX010000028.1:19369191-19380155 GCA_028566075.1 Solidago caesia
TTTTATAAGAGTTTTAGTATTTTTGTTAGTTTTCATTTCTCATTTAGTTACTATAATACATCTCTATAAGTTTGTTGCCATAAAAATCTTTTAAAAGTTTAAAGTTATCCACATTGACCGGTATCCCGAATTTCGTTGACCCGTAGCACCAATAAAAAAATCAACGTGTTTCGGAAAAATTTACACTACATGGATTGAACGGACCCGTAACTCGGGCTACCCCTCCCCTTAATGTAGTTCCGCCCCTGGACTGAATGGCAGCACTGGCTAAAAGAACCTATTAAGGTTACTAACAGTAGGAAGAGCTCGATCAAGGATCATGGATGAAGCAGGCAGGTTTGTCGTGGCTGGTCATAGATGGGACATCCTCAAGTTCTATTGTATTCTTATAACTCTAATACGTGTTGCCAGGTGCTTTCACAACTTGTGGGTCACCGTCAATGGGTTCCTATTACGTGAACAGATGGGATGTATGCATTGTTTGCTGGTATGTCGCTGTAATCAAGGTTCTGTCGCTGCACTCATGGAGGAATACATTTTTTCTATTTTCATAAAAAAAAAAAAAACCCGGCTGGTCATCAAACCGGGCCCGATGACTAATTCATGGTTTAACTGGTAGATCCAGACAGAACAGGTTACAACAGTGATAAAATACACCAACACGAGGTTGGTTTGATTAGCTCTCTGCTGCTCTCCCTTCAATCTGTAGGTCGCATGTTCAATTCCCTCCTCCAACACCTATTTGTATTACGGAGTATCATTCTAAAAAGACCGGTCACCAAACCGGTCCTCGTTTGAATCAGCATGTCCGGTAAGGTTCAAAAAATCATGATTTATGTTGTTTTAGGCTGAGCTGCTTTCCCGTTCATTGAATATGCTCCTAAAGTCCCATAAACTTAAAGTCTAGCAAGTATGTTTATATTTCCTAAGCCCATACCTGTTTATTCTTGCCTTCATACTTAAAGAAACACCTACAAATCTACAACAACAATGTTTATTTAATAATCGGTATTTTGACTGGTATGACATAAGGAACGTGACCAATTGGTTTGGGGGTCAAGTTCAATCAATATGTAGAACGTAACTCTTTGTATCGATATAAACATTCATGTTCTATATAAAACGTATATATAAACGAAAACTTTAGGGGGGCTGAGACCCTTCCCAGTCCCTTCATAGTTCTGCCCTTGCTAACACCAAAACATAGTGAACTCTATTAATCAACATTTACCTCGGCATACAAGACGAACAGTATTGTTATATAGTTTTGCATCAACTCAATGATCTCAAGATACAAATTTGTAGGATTCAAGACAGAAACAGGACTAATTAACATCTATAAATTGTAACATGAATTGTTGTTCTCTTTCAGGAAGACATTTATACACAATCTAATCTCACCTCAGGTAGTCTTGTTGAAACCATATCTGTACATCCAAACAGCATAACAGGAAAAATTAGTTGTCGCACGGTTCCATGGAGATCTCACAAATCTGTAAACCTGCATGCACCAAAATATCTTTGTTAAGTAATCAAGTATCTGCAAATTGTAATTGTGTCTTCATAACAAATCCCACCTGTAGTCAAGGATTATAAATGGAACAATCGTACCATGCTTTTCTCAAAATGCAACATGAAATTAAGTCATCTGAGATGAGACATCAGCAATATAAAGCCAAAAGACGGAAAACATATCAAGGTTAAAGAGGCATTCTGTTAACTTTAACTTAACCAAGGTCTAATTTGCATATATACCTTCTCTACAAACTCTAAGTTGTAAATTCGGAAGGAGTATTAAGTTCCATCGCATGGGAATTACGCAATCAACAATCTTCGAACGCCAACATAACAAAGATTTACAACACACAAAACTGATCAAGTTTAACAAACCAACATGCACTTCAAAATTTAAATACTTGTATTATGAATTGGAACAAAGAACAAGAAAAATACACACTGCTTCAAGTCAATGCGACTACTTACAAAACTGTATCATTATCACAGATACATCATACATAAGAATAACAGTATAGAAACTAAATTCAACAATCAAGAGTATGAATCCATCTCAAACGGACCTGGAACGAAGACACATCACAGTTCAAATTCATCCTCAAGTTTCAGCTGCTCAGAAGCAGCTTCCTCCTCGTCGTCATCAACAGCAAAATACGGGTTATGCACCTCAGGCTTAAAATTGTACCCAGTAAACACATAAAACGCAAGCGTCGCCAATTCAGCAGCCACAACACTAGTCCACAAATACTTATAAGAAGTAATAGTCTCCAACGCATAAACCACAACTCTAGTAAAGTAAATATAACAAATAACCACAACGTAATACTGTCTAAACAACGTCAACTTCATCAAATTCACCGCAGCTTTCCCATCCGTCCTAGCCGCCTCTCTCAAATTCTTAATAGACCAAACAATCGGAAACAAAACAGCACAACAACAAACAACATCCACCAACAAAAAAACCTGTTTCCACGTCACCCAGTCTTGCCCGTACGGGCCAGACTCATCAATAACCACCTGCGCAATATTAGCAACCACTTGCAACGGAATGACAATCATCAAAACCTTCTTCTCCTTATCTTGCAAATACGGTTTCAAGAATGACCACCCCGTCCCAATCAACACAATCAATGTAAACAATGTAATCCCTTTCAAGAAACTAAATATATAAAACAAGACATCCCAACCGTGGGCACTGCCTGTTCGTTTAATATAGCTTTTATCTTCCCCTTCACAAACTAAATTAACCGCTTTAAGGATCACAACAACCATCATAAATATATGTATTCTATAAACAGTCAAACGCTTCTTGTACAATATCCATATCCAAACAAAGGCCAAAGTAAAGTAAATAAACGAGAAGGTAAAGTAAATCCTAGGTAAAACAGTAATTCCAGCAGATAAATAATCTCGAGTATTCGATTTACCGTCTAGGTTATACATTGATGATCTAACATTCATAGTAACTTGTAATCCAGGAATACAGTTAGCAAATACTAATGTGTATTGATCAGGGTCAGACAGGACATAATATTTGTTAAGGTTAGTTACAGCAGAATCAGTTGGGATGTCGGAAACTTTTTTAATGATGTTGGATTGGAGGGCACAGGAGATTTGGTTGTCTTCGATTTGTTGGAGGACTAAAAGCCACGAGTCGCGGGTACAAAAAAAGAAGCCGAGTTTGGTCGGGTCGGGGGAGTTTGGTTGGGAGAAAGAGAGGTGGGTGATTTTGAGCTCCAGACGGCCGTTGTGGGTGAACCCGAATTCGTCCAATGGGATGATGGGACGTGGGTCGGATCGGATCTCGGTGTAACGGATCTCGGCGGTTGTTGTTGTGAGGATTGTCAAGAGGAGGATGACGAGGGTGAAAGGAGACATTTTGGGTGAAGAAAATTTGTGTGTGTGTGTGTGTGTGTGTGTTTTGATAGGATTTGGGATGGAGAGTGTCGGTGGATGATGAATGAAACGTGCGTGTTTTGTAAGTAAACGATGGTTGGTTTTGTGGTTGGTTGGATTGGATTGGATGGATATTAGTCAAGTAAACAGATCTATTTTTGGAGTAATAATAAACATAAACAACATATATATATTGTTACTATAAAAAACTTCAAGGCAGTGTTCATATATTTTTAAATATTTGTATTCAAGTAATGCATGAAAATGGATAGTTTTTTAACTCTGTAAAACTTAAATAGTTAAACATTTTAGGAAAGAGACAGTTTCAAAGGGTGATGGCATTAATGTTTACTTTGTTAATGTCAAAGATTAACATCAAAATTATTAAATTATTTATATGATACATTAACAAAGTAAACATTAATGCAAATGGCATATTTTCAAGTTTTTGAGTTATGACCAAACTTCTCAACAAATGAAAATGGCATATTTTCTCATCTAATCTTATCTTTTGGTTAAGTGTCATAGTATTCTTTGTGTTAGGAGAATTTTTACAAGGATATATAAGTAGTCATTTAAACCCTTTTGAATTCGTCTCAAAAGTATAAACGTTGTATTGTATTATTCATTATTCAAGTTCACATTGATTAGCAGTTTGATGGTTATGGTTTTTACCTTTTACCACTAAAAACATATGGCAAATACAAAAGGATGCTTTTTATTTAGTTCAATTAGTAGTATCTTAGATTCATAGATTGAGACGGATACATACTTTCACTAATATCCCACAAATGAGTCAACCTGGACCCGTACGTACAACCCATTCTAAAAAGTCTAACTCGAGACTGTTTTGACCCGTTACTCAACTTGGTTTTTTGATACCTATACAACTTATCCATAATACATGGTAACCAACCTTTTATTTCACTTTCACCTGTAAAAATTCTAGATACAACTCAGAAAAAGGAGCCATAACCAAAAATCAAGAAAATGTATAATTGTGCCAATATACAAGTAAAGTATATCAGGCTTGTAGTTTTGGGCAGATGCTGGAGTTGGGGTTTGCTACAGAACCTGCACATAAATAAAAATAAGACTAGCACAGTAGTACATATATACATGATGGTAGGTTGCAGCCATGGCAAATTAACTTACAAATTTCAGCAAAACACGGTTGTTTGGCCACCGGATCCTCTTCAAATGGTGGCGGAGTTTGGCCGTACACCATTTCACAACTCATATCTTCAAAATCTGTACAAAACATTATATAGTCATCTTTTTTTAGATAAAATACAGTATGCAAGTGGTAGATTTTGTATTGTATTTACTTGGAATCATGGTCAAAGGAAGCCCGAACTCGTTTGTGAAGAAGTCTTGAGTTGGAATTTTACACATATTCACACACTGTCCTACGCACCCACTGTTCTCCAAGTACCTACACACAACAAAAAGGATTAAAGTTTACCTCTAACTGCCTCAATGTCTTTCCACGTACCACTTGAATTAGAACTAGAGTAAAAACCCGTCAACCCATTTACTTATGAACGGGTCGATTTGGGTCATCATGTATGTATATCTAACAGATCAAACGGGTGGAATAGAAATAATATATATTATATATATATAACAGATCCAATGTAGCCAAACAAGTAGAAAGTCACCCAAAGTGTATTTCTATGTAATAAAGCCTCTGAATCATTTTCATTCATAAAAATAGATTGTCATTGAAATAATCTAACGTGTGTTATCATAATTGCCATACTAATTTCCGATTAAAAATATAAAAGTATGAACAACAAGTGTTTTGGGTCAACCAGGCCGACCTGCACAAAAATTACCCATTTTGACCTGTTACCTGCATTTCTTGATAAGAACTCCACTCCTTTGCTTTACACCATTTACTTCTACTTCTTTAACCTATACGATGACGATGACCAAGAAACAAATATATAGTAATGTTTATGGCATCCATAGACATGTTAAATCGGGAAGAAAGCTTTCATCAATACCTCAGAAGGACCAACTAACCAATGGAAGAAAGGGACTGTTAAGGCCGCATTGAACTCTGCAGCCCATTTTGTAGGTGGAAACAATTTTCTGAACTGCCATTAGATATATACAATATATACCACATACATTAGCCATTAATTAAGGGCATGACATGTCTAATTAAATCCTAAAGATTATGACGCAAATAAAAGTCTACCTGATCAGGTGCACCTGGAGGAAGCATGGAAAGAAGCACCTCCCTTACAACTTGTTGTTGTTGTATACGGTTCCTCCCTTGCATTACTCGCCTCGATACTTCCACAAAACTATCATAATCGTAGTCGAACAATCCTTTCTTTTTACCCTCACTTTCTTTATCCGGTTTCCCTGAAAATTTCTCCATTTTTCGAGCAAATAAGCTCATAAACACCTTCTCAAACACCCCGTCATTGTATTTAGTCTTCTGTCCCATTGGCGCCGGTTGCCCTGATGGTTCTGCGATTCCACACCGGATACCATGGTGGTAATTATGGGATTTTAGAGGTGAACACCATTTGTGGATATTAGTTGTTGGAAATTGAACAACCTGGTAGCTTAGAACCACCATGAGTCTGGGTTAATCTATTCGTTTACGAGTATCTTAATGACATCAAATGCAAAAGATCATGAAACAAGGACTTATAATGTTGTTTCTAATGTCAATAAAACAGGAACAAGAAAGGATTAAATGGATGCTCATAGTGGTATGCAAGATTGTGTTATTTTTGGCCACAAATATGGTTCAAATGGTTTATCCATTTTTGTAGTATGAGTTACAAAAGTACCCTTGGTCACACTACATTCATTGGCAGAAAATTTTCATATTAATGGTCCATATAAGGGCAAAATGGATATTTTAAGGATGTGAAGTGAAGTCTAACTGTTGGGACCAAATGGGAAACCCTGGAGGAACCAAAACAAGTAGTAATTGGGAGGCTGCAACATGTGCCACGCCTAAATTAGATTTGCCAATGCTTAGTTTTATTTTATGGAAGGAGGTTTGCCACACTCCATTCAAACAAAAAAATTAAGGAAGGAAAAGCTTTGCCACATGAAGTAGTAGCTAAATTTTATTGATAGAAAGTGTAAAATCGAAATTAACTCATCAATATGTGCGAAAATGATATACAGAGGCGGAGCCAAAAATTTAGAATTAGAGGACCTAATCTTATTGTTAGATCGTAACGATAATATTACAAGAGGATACATATACATATGCAATCTACAAGAATACTGCTAAAGGTTGTAATATGTGTTGGATAGATTAGAAACCTCTCATGATGTATTCTTGCATGTTCTCTCATGTTTCTTCGCAACGATAAGTTAAATAAAATCAAGAAATACTTTTGATTTAAACAATGCGGCGCTCACATACTTATATTGTGAGAGAACATGACCTCTCATGTTGGCTTCAAGATGGGAGGATCCCAATTGCACAATTTCACTTATATGCAGACTATGCACATCCCCCGTCTTGATTTTTTACTAAAACTAAGGAATTAAGTAGAGTTTTATATACTGTCGTCATCAATTTCACGAGCAAATGTGGTATCTTTACGACCTTCCTTATCCAGCAGCTTTGACCTTATCGGATGCCTCAACTCTTTTGAACTTTTCCAACGAAGAAATGCATGCATCCATCACAAGAGATTTGTAAATGCCGTTCACCTGCACTTAACCATTGAATCGAAATCAAACTTGTTACAACTTTATCGTCACTGAGCTAATTAGTTTAATATATAAAACGTACATGACAAGATGACCTAATTAACTCGTTAAATGCTAGACCGAGTTCACTCGAATTGTGAATCTGCTTTCAACTACTAGAATTGTGACTTCAAAAAGCACAATGTTGTTCATCATAATTTATAAGAAAACTACTAACTTTCTCTTATATTTGTAAATAAGTTAGTCCAAGTCAGATGTCACATATTATTTGTCAACTATTTATTTGAAAGTTGTTTGTAAGTGTGACCTTTCTTAGCTATATGGAATTATGGATATATAAAAGTTTTGGTGTTGATTCATTGGTTGGACATGTGTCTTTAAAAGAGTGAAACTCCTTGGAGGTTACAGGTTCAATATTTGGTTTCTTTAAAAAAGATATCCTAGTAGGCTCACCTCCTCTGACACTAGGCTCGCAAAGCGAGTCAACTATTGGAATTAGTCTGCTCGCAAAGGGAGTAGGACACGTATATTAAAAAAAAAAACATAGTTACCAAAATAGACTTTTATATATCAACATACGTAAGAAACGTCGCAATTACAAACATAATTAGCAATATATTTAGATATTCCTTCCAATAAGATAAAGTCCACCGGCAAATGCCACAACCACGCCGGTGGAGAAGAAACCATACCTCACCGGAACTACGAATCCCATTATTTTGCTTGTACATTTTAAGTGTGTTCGTCGGGCGATACTTGTATAGTTGTATATAAGTATTGGGCCACAGTCAAAAGAAATGTCAGATGTGAAGCCCATTTATCATAAAAGACATTGTTTCTTGGGCTGCTACACCAAAGAAGAAGTCCAATAACAAAATAACCATCTTTGAAAGTGTGATTCGTTACTTATTAATTAAATTTTAAAAAAGCTTCTATGTTTATGCGAAATCAACGGGTCTATAACACCATAACAAATTTATATTGATGGTACATTGAAGGTAAAGAGGTAAAAAAAATGAAGAAGAAAAGAACTCTTTCGTGGGTTCAATTGCATGAAAATGTGTTTTCTTTATTAAGATAAATATTACCACTGGTCTTCAGATCGAGTGGTATCATTTCTGCACTGCAAATGTTTTTTTGAATCCGTTCCCAACTTTAGAGGATAGTATAAAAGACAGATGTTTATTGTCTGGGGTCAGTCCATGAGGAATGGTCAGTTGGGTCCAAAAGGTTCACGGGTCTGTGTTTTTCCACCAATCCAAAATTTTTGCTAGAAATATTCAAAATTTGACATAGTTTTTAAGGACCAAAGTTTTAACACATCTCTAATTGTTATAGCATTCAAGGCCGTCCAAATACAGTTAATGGGTCGCCTAGGGTCTCTACATGTTAATGACTTAGTAAAAGTTAAAAACTATGAATAATTGCAACGAAGAATGAGTACGATCCGACATATGATACATCCGGATGTTGCCATAACCATAAATATGACGTGCAACATGAATAACTATTGGATAAGGATCTTCTCAAGTTAAAAAAAAAACAACTTGAAAGGTCACGTAGTGATTTTATTGAGTGTAAAAATATGTGAGGTTTTTACTGTAATATAAGTCCAATTTTTTTATTTTATTAGTTTTCATTGTCTCATAAAATCGTTCTTGATGTCTCATAAAATCACAAACTGTTGTTTTTTAACTTCAGAGGATCCTTATCCATAGTTATTAGCTAGTTTGATCACTTTGATGTACCTTGATAACTTTATTAATCATTTAACTTAATTCGATATGTACAATATTACTGTAATTGTGTGATCATAATCACCAATGAATATTGCCTTTGAAATAATGTTTATTTTCAACAAACACGAGTGAGATGAAACAAACAAATACGTAATATTAACAAGTAACTGTATATAGTTAGCAGCTTGCTTATAAATTTGTAAATGAAGTCAACAAGACTACGTACAATCCCTATCTCTTAATTTGTATTGTCTTGCCGGCCTTTTGCGTTAGTAAGATAAACGTCCTTTTCGTAAATTTAATTATGGAGGCCAAAAACAAAATTAAATTATGGAGGCCAAAAACGGGGTTTGTAGGTGGAAGCAATTTAAGTGATTGAGACGAATAGATGGCTATTGCATTTGTTACATTAATCTATTGAGAACCCACAACTCAAAATGTATAAAGTGGTCTTCTATCGATGTGGAAAGTGTTGCCCACAAAATCTACTTAAACTCCTAATATTCTCTTTAAGCCTTGCACTCGCTATAACTTGATGGGTCAGCGTTATGGTACAACTCGTAACACCCCGCCGACCACGATCACAATATTGTTTGCTTTACTCGCGGGTTCATGACTTTGTTTTTGGAGACCACGTAAAGACTTCCGATGAGTCACCCATCCTTGTGTTACTCACGATTAACTCCAGAGTTTTCAAGGGATATGGTGTGCTTTGTAAACCCGTGGGATATTGTGTATTATAATACGCTATAAATAGGAATACGATCGATATACATCAAAATCCCTAATTGACCCCAATGCAACCGGGTTGGGCCAACTACATTAAACTAACCCTACATACTCTAATATTAGTAACTTGTTAAATATTATTATCCTAGAACTTTGAATAAAGAGATCGATAAAAGTGAAGAAAATCAACATGGTAAATATTAATTTTAGAAAGAAATTTGCCCAAAAAATTCATGATATAAATAAAGTTAGGAGGGGTTAAATGCAAAAGCCAAAATTAACATTTGTAGTCAAACACTAGAACGGTATAGGAAAAGGTTTTCCATAGGACTGATGGCGGTGCGTTAAATTTCAGGAACAAGATCTGGACATGTTCCTCTCTAATAGATAGCCATATGCTATAAATGGATATGCATAATAACACATAACACATATGGATATGCATAATAAGTTAATAACATATACTCCGTAACACTTAAGATTCGTTTCAATGAAAGTTTTTAAAGAAATTTGATGAAAAAGAATTTAACATTTTTAATGTTAATCTAATATGACAAAAGAGATATGTATCAGCCCCTTAGTGACGCACAACCCCTTAGTGACATACAAGTTAACGGTGTATCAGTTTGTTCATCATTTTTATTTATATGTACTTCTATTTATTTTATTTGTTGATGGTTGTATTTAGCGTAAGTCGAGATATGTATAGATAAAAATTAGCAAAATATCCGCGCAATGAAGCGATAGAGATAAATATATCATGTAACTTTTTAATTTTCATCTTTATTGAAATTTTTTACTTTTTTTATTGTGATTATCGAAGATGATATAAGAGAGTGGGAGAAAATACGACTTTATAATTCAAGCTTTTTGCCATATAATAATTAACTTATAATGTTTTGAATGTTTTTAAATAACTAATAACTTAAGTTATTTTATAAATCATACTTTAAATAGTTTTATTATTTACAATTAAAATTTATAAATAGAAATAATTATTATACTTAATTATTAAATGTGGTAATTAAATAAATTGGAAAGTTTGACGTATTGTATAAAAAAATGTCTATTAGTGGGTGGAAATTCAGAATTTTTGTATATTAAAAATTAAGTATATTACTATAAATAATAGTTATAAACTCTTACTAGACGAATGCCCGCGCGATGCGGCGACAATGGTGGTAGCGGCGGTGTAGTGGTGGCGGCGATGGGTGGTGGTGGTGGCGGCGGCGGCGAGTAGTGTAGGTTATTGATGTAAAAGGGGGTAGTGTAGTTATTTTAGGAGTTAAGGGATGGATGTTGTAAATTAATTTCATTAAGGGTATTATAGGTATATTAAGTGGAGAGTTTAAAATAATAAGTAAAAGAGATGGGTATTTTAAATAGTTC
>JAOXNX010000028.1:19423292-19433683 GCA_028566075.1 Solidago caesia
GTGACGAAACATGATGTTTTGGGTATACCACAGGGACGATTTATGTCATTTACTCTTTTTCTTATAAAATTCAAGTAGCCCATAGGCCATAACCAAATCCTAAATAATCCATCCGAAGTTAGCCCATACCAACTGCAGGCCAGTATCTACTATGTACTTCTACTAGTTCTCCTGGGAATCTGGCCGGGATGATAATAAGTTTGAAATAAACGATGATTTATATATAAAATACATAAATAAATAAAAAATAAACGATGATTTATATAATATAATTTTTTATATTAGATTATATGTTTTAGTTTAAGAATTTTTAAATAATTAGATGGGCCCGTTTATGTGATTTATCCCGAAACCTTTGAAGTTTGAAGAGGGGAAATTAGTCCAATGTTAGCATGGGGTTTTTCATTTCCTAAAGATTGAGATCCATCATCCATTTATAATTATAACCCAAGCTCAATTAGGATTTAGGCGTAGTTCAAATAGTCGCAGTAAATTGTGAATCCCCAACCTCAGTATTACTACCGGGTCAAACAGATGCAAATTGATCACACTTGTATTATTGTATGAAAATTGAAAAGTGATTTGGACCAATCCTATGTGTTAATTTTCTGACAGGGTCTTGACTCTTATTGAATGCCTCAAACTAGAAAAAGTTAATAGGAGTAATACACTGTAGTTGTGTTCATCTATATAAAATTTTACATAGCATAGTTTTTTTTTAATACAGCGACTTAGTTATTAGCGATTGAGTACCTACAGTGACATCCAAGTGGGCAGTACGTAGACCCAGATCCACGATCCACGTTCTCTTGTTACCACCCCCAAGAGATACCACTCTGAATGGAAAACTCCTTGGAAAAACTCGAACCCAAGACCTCTTAAAAAGGAAAATCTCTTCCCACACTACGACATATGAGTGGCCAATCCTTTTGAAGGGGATTGGTATCACATATTAAAAAAAACAAATGAGTTGTTAACAAGCTGTGTTTTATGGTTTCCCATATCTCATCAATTTTGTTTCATTTCTTTCATGTGACACGTTCAATCAAACAAAACATATATATAACAAATGAAATGAATCCCGCAACGATACTTAACATCGAGTTTACCCGATAAAACGAAAAAAAGAAAAAGGAAAGAAAATGCCACCACATTTTTGATGTCATTTGTACGAGATTGCATATGCAATACAACCTTACAATTGTAACATTTAACCTTATTAACTTACAAACCCAATTAATCAATTACCAATACGTACCCATTTAGTTCTACTAGGAACTCCATCGTATACAATTGACAACTGATAGTACCCCGGTGGTGCCACCTCGGCCATTGCCGGAGCTAAACAAGTCACAACATAATTCTTGTAAACCTTCGGCTGTATATCCACCACTTCGAGTACCAACAACCTTTGGTTCATGGAAAACGAATGTGTAGTAAACGAAGGCGCCATCATCGTCACATAAACCTTCTCATTTTTAAATTCTTTCCCGTTTCCCTTAAACTGGAAATTAAAAACAATTTGTTGTCCGTACACCAAATTCACTCCGGTTTTAATCCCGGTTATGTTAGGTCTTAGTTTTGGACCAAGTAAATACGGGGGTGAAAAAGCTTCAACACTAAGCTCAGTTGGAAAAAGTGCCGAAAAGTTATAGTTAGAGTTCGGATTACTACCGCCAACAATAACACGACCGTCAGATAGTAAATGAGCACTAGAATGGTACATCCGGGGTATCGTGGTCGGGTTCATTTTATGAAACATTTTTGAACCCGACTCATATAAAACCGGATATAGTACCGGTTCTCTAGCCAAGTCCCACCCTGCGGCCCCAGACCCCGCCCCATTTATAATTAAAACATCACCTGTATGTAACAATAACATATCTCCCATTATTCGGCTCAAGGGCATTTCTGTCATTTCCCATTTCGTAACTACATCATTCAATCTCAACCGTCCACAACTTTTGGTTCCTTCAACAAATACATTAGCAATAGCTTTGTCAATAGCGTCCGGGACTGTTCCACCACAAACAAGTACCTCAGCCACAGGAGGGATGGTTTTCGTCGTTCCGGAAAGAGTTAACGGAAGCAATACCGACGAACCCGTACTTGGGTAGTTACGAGCTACTCCACCGGGCATCACCGGATACTTCCGTACCACCTTGTTATGCATGTAATCTAGTAAAATGGCTCGATCATTCGCGAAAACAAAAAGGTTTCCATCGGTATTCAGATGGATAAACGGGTAGAGATTGTTTGGAAATGGGTCGGATCTTAATGTCTCTTCAAGAAACGGAAGTTGGTATTGCACTACAACAAACATATGAAATTTTCATGAATTACATAATGACGTAACAAATGACTATAAAACTTTATGAAAATTAACATATTTCCTTATATTTAAAAAGTGTTACACTAATTTTAACACATTTCTATGTGAAGGTTTAACCGAGTTCATCACATTTTTAATTTAATATACAAATGCTTTTTTTTTTTTGGAACGGCTAATATTAATATACAAATGCTTAACAAGAAATGCATTTTTGTTGCAATATTACAATTATAACTGTATAATAAATGCTATATGCTTTACAATTCTTAAAAGTGTTTAAAATTAATTGTAGGTTTACCACAACAAAGGTGTTATTTGTTTACGTACTGTTTAAAAGTTAAATTTTTTTTTTCCCCAATTAATGCACACTTAAACATAGTATAATATCTTTCCATTTATTATATACGTGACAAAAAATTTCACACTTATAAGTGTAGAAATAACTTGTTCACATTTAAAATTATGAATGTCAATTTAAACACAAAATTTTGTCATGCGCACAAGACTACAAGAGCAAAGTGATGAAATTAGGAATCATAAATTAATATTCACACTTTTAAGTATGTACAACTTTGATATTTCATGCTTATAACTGTGAACCTTTATACAAGTATAAATGTGAGAATTGTTATAACTATTCAAATTTAAATTTTTTTCACACTCGTAAATGTGAAATTTTTTTTATACATTTTCAAACGTAAACAAATTGACAAATTATCATGATTAATAATTTTAAAAGTTTAAAAGTGTAAAAAAAAAATGTAAACAAATAATATTTTTGTTAGATGTGTATATATTGTGAGTATTGTGGCAATGTGATGAAACAAATAATATTTTTGTTGATGCATGTGTATATATATATATATATATTGTGAAATTTATTTATACATTTTCAAACGTAAACAAATCAACAAATTCTTAATAATTTTAAAAGTTTAAAAGTATGAAAAAATAAATGTACACAAATAATATTTTTGTTGATTTGTATATATTGTGAGTATTGTATAATAAATGTGAATGTGAATATGTGAGATGAAAACCATTAATTAAAAATGTGTATAGTCTTAAATTAGTGTTTATTTCTGAAATTCGATGAAATATTTTTCTTTTTGGTACAAGTTCATGATTGTATATTTACAGTTTTAAGTGTGTGCCTATACGAATTTTGCGTGTCTGTAGAATTGAGTTATTTACCGGAATTCGGGTTCTTTGGGATGAACTCGTACGTAAACTGGCGTCGACCTCCAACAACAATGACTTTTCCGTCCGGTAACAACTGGTTGGAAGCATACCATCTAGGAGAAACCAGCCCGTTTCGATTCTCAACCCAATCACAATCGTCACAAGGACTAAACGTCCTAACAACGCGTTCACCTTCATTATTCCCACCAGATTGAATCAACACCCCATCAGGCAACAAAGATCCCGAAGAACACCAAGTATCGGACAAAATAGTGAGAGGACGAACGCCACGTTTAGCAGGATAGAATTCGACAGAATGTGCGTAACAATCCATATTTGGAGGGCATTTTTCGGCTGGAAAAGTAATATTTGATGGACCGAAATCAGTCCTATCGAATGTTATAATTCGATCATTTGGTAACAAAGCCATATGCATTGCGGAAACACCAATGCTACTCTTTAAAAGCTTCCATTTTCCTTTTGTTGAATCTGCAGGCAGTGATAATGATAAAGGAACTGCTAATAGCAATAATATTATCACCACATGAGATGCCATTGTTCACATGCAATTAAGTTAATGTTTAATGAATGTATGTAATATGTATGTATATATATATATAAAAAATGAGTGAGGATATATATATAGTAAATTAATGGAGATATATAGATGGATGGTCAAGTAAAAGTCAATGGTTTGTTGAGTTAGCAATGAAGGCTCTTAATGCTGCTTCCATCAGAGGTTTTTTGGCTGGTTCTTGCCACTTCTTGAAGTCCTTGGAATCATGCAAGTAAATTTTCACTGCAATTTAAAGGGTGAAGTTTCGTAGTCAACTTTCTAAATGTTATTACATGATTATACTTTTAAGTTATATATAGTTTTGGCTCCTTTAGTTTTCAATTAAATGATATGTATTAATGGGTTTCAATAATTCATGGCTTAATATAACATGAAACTTCAAATGAATAAGTTAGGGCCCGTTCACCATGAATGTCTTTTTTTTTCTTTCCCTTTTCCTTCTTAGAGTGTTAAACATTGGGTCAATTTCAAATTCTCATTTTGTTTCACAGTTTTACATTTTCTGTTGTTGTATTTAAATGTTTATATTATTCATCTATATAGGTAACTAACATATTACCTGCACAATGCAGCGGAATTAAAACTGACAATTTTGACACGAAACATGTTAACACGACACGGAATGACACGGTTTTAACAGGTTCGTGTTTAACTTTAACAGGTTTCGTGTCTTAACAGGTCCAGACCCTATTATATATAATACTAACCGAACCCTAAATCCTAATTTCATTTCATTTTTTCTCTTGGCCTCTTTAGTATACACCATTCTCTGTCTCCTCTAAAAATATCCTAAATCTCCATCACTCATTCACTCTATCAGTCTATACTCCATAAAAATAATGAGGCCTCCATCCTCCATCCTCATTCATCCATCAACAATAATATAATTAACGTTATGTATTAGTTAAGATTTCTATGAACTATTGTATCTTTAAGGATTTTTTTAAGTATTAGTCAAGAATTTTATGAATTGTACGTTAACAGGTTTCTTAACAACTCTTCACAGGTTAACTTGTTGATTTTTATGTCGTGTTCGTGTTTCGAAAAAATGACATGATTAGTTATCGTGTCGTGTTCGTGTTTTACTTTAACGGGTTTCGTATAACCTGTTATGCCAGCTCTAAGCGGAATTAAATATTTTTTGGACGTTATTCAATGATTTTTATAGTGGTTCGTCGCAGCCTCGCAAAGGGGTTTAATAGTATAGAAAATAACGTGATACATGTATCTTTTTATAATTAAAACAATCTTCCGATAAATTACAAAATTGTATTAATAAACGAATTCGTTAACAAAAATTAAGTTACGAATAATTTATACTAAAAAGTATAAAATATAAGTTTAAAAAAATTATGTTGTGATTTAGAAGAAATATATAGTAAGCAACAATAAATTTAACATCAACTTTTCATTAGGAGAGTTAGTTAACACCCTTCTTTTTAAATTAAATGTCATGAGTTCGAATACTATTTCTCCTAAAAAAATTTAAAAGTATTTTAACGTACATCAAGTGTTTAAGGGGTATAATAGGTATTTCAAGTTTTTAAACTTAAAAAAAAATAAAGATTAAAGGATAAATGTTTTATATAGTATTATAAATTATAAATAATGTTAATTATATTAAAGAGCATTCGGTCGAACAATATTGAAGTAATCGTCAGAATGTTTTTATTCAAGTTTCGCTTGAGATGTTTTGTGTAATAATTATTAAATTATGGGCTTAACATAGGTGCAGTGGACTGCAGCCATTTTTGGCTGCAGCAAGGTGAAAATCAGGGGGCATTGTGTATATGTATAAATTAAAAGGTTTAAATTGGAAAAAAACCTTAAAAATTTCTACATGACTGCAGCCATGATAGCTGCAGTCCACTGCATATTCCATTTCCCCTTAAAATATACCCAAAGATGCTACTTTTCACTCACAACTTCGACATCATCATCTCCGAAGACTAAGAATTACGCTGATATCATATCCATTCGTTTTTAACATATAAACCATAGCTCTAAAAAAATTTATTTTTTTGAATTTTTTTGGTATGGTTTTAATAAATAAAATAAAATAACCATACCAAAAAAGTTTTAATTTAGTTTTTTAAAATATTTTTTTAATGTATTTTAAAAGGAAATCCCATACCAAAAAATAAATAAATAAAATAAAAAAAATAAAATTTTCTAATCTGAAGGTAATGGGTTATGTGTTGAAAACGAATGAATACGGTACGGGCATAACCCTTAGCGAACGGGCTTCACCGAGCTTCATCCTTTTTCGGGCGGAGCCCTCAAAGATATTTATAAAGGGGTCGGGTAATGATCGAATTTGGGTGGTGATTTGATTTGACGGGCGCCGATTAGAGATGATGGTGGTTGGATATGATACAGACTCCGTCCTCGAATATGGTAGTGATTGGAGTTTGTTAATGTGGAAGTGACATGAATTTCTAGTTAATTACACTTTTGGTCCCTGGTGGTAAATAAATTACCGGATTAATCCTCACGTGCGCGACACGTGGCAAGAGTTAATGCCTAAATAGACGGTCATCGTGATACGTATCGTCCGAGTGGAAAAGTGGCAACTTTGGGTAGGTGTTTTGCAGATTTTAAAACGTAGGTATCAAAGCAGTAACCTGGTGTATGCTTTAGGTACCATCCGTGTAATTTACCCAAATTTTGGGTTTGATTTTTGTGAATTAAAAAGGGAGAAAGAAGTTTTGTTTTGCACATGTTTTTGTGGATGGAGATCCTCTCAGGTAACTTGATAGGCAATTTTGGGTTTGATTTTTGTGAATTAAAAGGAGAAAGAAGTTTTGTTTTGCACATGGAGATCCTCCTAGGTAACTTGATAGGCAATGTTGGGTTTGATTTTTGTGAATTAAAAAGGGAGAAAGAAGTTTTGTTTTGCACATGTTTTTTTAGATGAAAATCCTCTCAAGTAACTTGATAGGTAGTTGAGTTTATAAAGCACCGAAAACTAATAAATTAAAAGGCCGGACCCACTGTAATACCCCACATAATTTTGAACTTAGAAATATCTCAACTTGAACTATTAAGTTTATATTTAACTTTGAGAGGATCCTCATCTGAAGATCCCCATCCCGTTTTTTGTACTGGGCGGCCTAACATAAATAAACTAAAAATTATCTTTATATATACTTTTTTATTCTTTTAATGGAAATTTATCCTATTCTTATTTTTAAATTATACCCATGTTTGAGATGAAACAATAACTTTTAAAAGAAACTCTAAAATAATCTAACCTACAAATGTGAAAAATCTAGTGGAATAGCCCATATTAAAGAATGGGCCACAACTTTTGTTAGTATTGAATCTCAATCCCTAAAAAATAGTTCCATTTGAAACCTACGTACAATGTACAAATAGCAGTTTTTTTGTAACATCCATTAATTAAGGCCTTCAATTATTCCTCAAGTTTGTTCCCTTTGATCAAGAGATGGCTTCCTCGCTACTTCTAAAGCAGCTTCGTCTTACTTCCAGCCTCCTCACCAGATCCGTCGTCTCATTGCGTTGTCAAACCGAGGCAACAGGCGTCGTGCCTTCTCGCTTTCTTAGCCGTGGGATTACTACATTCAAAACCTTGGGTACGTATCTTACAATCAAAACATAGGGAACGTATCTTACATACTGTATGATTGATTTATCATGTTATTTCTTTAATAAAACTACTAAGAATATTATGGGTTACCAAGATAACAGGTTAAGTACAGACAATAAAAACATTGGTTACATACAATTAGAGCTGACAAACTGAGTACCTGATAAGACCTATTAACGGAAAAAATGTACTATGCAAATTTTTTATTTTTTAAAATAATTGTTTTTTGTATTCTAGGGTTTATTATTTAACTTTATTGATACATAAAACGTATAACTGCCACACTTAAAGTACCAAAGTCAAGTGTTAAACGAGTCGTTTTCATGTTTGAAACTTATGTTATTCGCGCGCTCCGAACCTGTTAAAACACGATATGCCAGCTCTACATACAATAAACATTCATGTATAGTTTGTCACATTTTGTTGTCATAACCCCTAAAAACATCAACATGAAGTTTTCGTAATTACAAATACGACAATATCCTTGGCCCTGACTAGAAAATTTTGTACGGATAGGAAAAGATTCAAGCCATGTGGTGTTTCTAGGAACTTTTCTCATAAATTTTTTAAAAGAAGGAAGAATGGTGTTGACGACACCGGTCTTCGCCAAATCATCAAAGGCCGGTATCTACAACACTGGTCTTACCTTACATGTCTCACCTTTTCGAATTTTAAACCCCCCACACACACCATAGAAGGTGAGCCACGTAAGGTAAGACCCAGCCTTTGATGATTTGGCGAAGACAGGTGTTGTCAACACCATTCTTCCTACTTTTACAAAATTTCTGAGAAAAGTTCCTAGAAACACCACATGGCTTGAAAATTTTCCTATCCGTCCCCTGACTATGATACCTGTCTTTTTCCTAGCCAGTTCATATTTTTTTTATAATGGTATCAATGCAGCTTAATTATTGTTTTTCATGATTTCAGATTCAAACCGTCTAGTAACCCTAAGCAGGATACTAGACCAGATGCCTATTCCTTCAATTTCATGTTCATGTTCAATCTCTAAGGAGGAGAGTGATACACACGTAGGCTTAACTATAAGCATGCCCGGAGTTGAAGAGATGAAGGAGACCGATGAAGGCCTATATGTACTCCTAAACATGCCCGGACGCAAGAAGGAGGACGTGAAGGCATATATTGAACACAACAAATTATTCATCACAGGGAAATTAAAACAAGAAGAATACTACTACAGCATGTGTATAATTAAGTTACCAGAGAACGTTAACACGGCCAGTGATATAACGGGAGAGATGCAAGATGGAATGTTTAATGTAATTCTTCCAGTGCACAAAGAGTTAAAGACTAATGGTTGTGACATCGCTAATTGCAGTGGTCTTGCTGCAAAGCCTTTTTCGGGTCGTTCCTTGTTTAAATACCCTAAGATATCTACTATTTGCACCTATATATAAGCTATCAATTATAGTTGATAGATGAACTTTTGTCAAGAGTTATATATATAATTTTTTTTCTTCGTAATTTCAGATACATTCAATCCATCAAAGGCAGGTAGGATACTCATGAGCCTGTTATTAGCCGCCATGCCAGAGACTGGTCGTCGTTCATTCTCAATGTATACGAAAGAGACTGCTGAAAGCCTACACGTAAAGTTAAATATTCCTGGACTCGAGGACATATTGGCTACTAAAAGTGGCACATATGTATCCTTAAATATGCCTGGGTTCAAGATGGAGGACATGAAGTCAAGTGCTGAATACAACACTTTCTTCATTGAAGGAAAGACACAGAATGAGCACTACATCACCGGCGTTGATTTACACAACTATCTTGTCAAGGCGGATGATATGAAGGAAGAGATGCAAGATGGAATGTATGAGGCAGTTTTTCCCTGGCTGGTAGATGATCAGAAACTAAAATGTAGTTCCAACGAGGTCAAGATCAATCTAAATTAATCAAGAAAATTAATTATATACATTGAGGTAGATGTCTTAATTAAATTCCTGTTTCAGTACAATTTGTTTTTGAAGTTAAATGATTTTGCATAGCAATGCCAATATTATGGGCATTAAATATTCTTAATTATTATTATTATATGCTTACATCTCTAATGATATGTTGTTTTTGATATTTTATTGGTGTGTATGTCAGCCAATAATCAATGGTACGTTATATATGGTTGATATTGATGTGCTATTTCAAAATCAAGAAAAGTGATTAAATGGTGCTCAATATCACCAGCAGGTCATAACTTTTCTAGTCTGAGATTTACAATGTTCATTAGGAATATATAGCGTTTACTAGATTTAGTCCCGTGTCAAATACACGAGTAATTTATCACATATTTGAGATAATATTAAATATATTTAACAAAAAAATCATATTAAATTCAAATGTAAAAATATACGAAAAAACAAAACATTAACAAAAATGTTTTACCTGATATCAAGGTTTGATGGTGTAAATAATAACATAAATAAGGGTTATATTTAGCACAAACTATATTATATTATAATTTTATAATTTTTTGTATTATAAAAAAATTTATAATTATATAATTTTTTGTATCCCATCTACATGATATTAATGAATTAATGAATTGCGTATAAAATAAAATAGTTGACATTAATTTTTATTAAAACATATATTGTTCATGTATTGATCGGGATGTAATTTTTGATAATTGAAATTGATTATTGTTATCTAAACAAATTGGATAATTGCTA
>JAOXNX010000028.1:19552903-19564950 GCA_028566075.1 Solidago caesia
CACTCAACATTTTAGTTATTTTAAGCTTTTAAAATTTTGATAAATTATTCACCAATGTGTATCGAATTATTCAAAATTTATAAAGAATTAAGAAATAAAATAAATTTGAAATAATAAAAAAAATTAATAATTTAGTGATAACCTTTATTTATTAGGAAATCTTAAAAATATAATTAAATTAAATGATAATATTAATGAAATGAAAAACTTAAATAATAGATTTTAAAAAAAGAAAGAAAACAGAAATATATTAAATGAAGAGAGAGAGGCGGGAAAACATTTTCAAGATGGGTTCTGGACTTCTGGAGGTGCCAAGTGGTTTTTTCAGAATCCTGTTTTAGTTAATATATATATATATATATATTCCGGTTCAAATAAAACAAATATTAAAGTAAAACAATCTTTTTCTCTTAACTGAAAATCATTGTGCATGAAAATTTCCGTGCATCAGTGAATATACATATGCTTTATGAATCTTTGTGCATCAGTTTTATCATGATCCAGTGGTCTAGATCTTATCTTATTTGTTTTACTTTAATACTTGTTTTATAACCCCTATATATATATATTCAATATTCATTTTTTGTTATAATTTATTTTATTTTCACTAACTGATATTGTCTTAAATGTGATTGAAGTAATAAATGATCAGTTAATATTAGAATATAGTGTGTGTTAATAGTAAAAATAGTGTGTGTAGTTTTTTAACGGTTGGGGGTTGTCGTGATTTAATTAAACTAAAACAAAAAAAAAATTTAAAAATCCTCGACCGTTTGTCTGCGAGATGGAATCCAGTATTACCAGGGCAATGTTTGTCCGCAAACGGTAGAAAGTCGAGTAAAGTAGAATTTGAAAAAACAATAATAACAAAAAGATACTTGCTTGGAATCCGATCACATGTAGACATATAAGTTCTATTTAATTCTTATGATTGTTGGATGACTTTTTCACGGCCAGGATTCTCCCTAGATTCACCCGGCCAAAGTAGTAAGGATTCTGGCTAAATCCACCCTACCGGCCTACCCGTTAACAAGGATTCTTGCTAAATTCACCCGATTAAGATTAAGCACAAGCCTGTAATTATGATTTAACCTTTAATTATACTAAAATTCTTACTAAATTCACTTTGTAATAATTATTCTAGAGTCCGAGATCCTCCCTAGGTTCACCCGATCTACTAGAACATTGTTAAGTTTCATAATCAAAATAGTTTTAATTATATTAATTTTACACTCGCTCCCTTGAGTAGAGTAACCTTTTACAATTAATCATAGACCAACTAAATGATTTCATCAAAGATAATTGATATGGAATTTGAAAAAATGAAAAGTCACAAATACTAAAATTAAATAGCTAGTTACAACTAACATTTCATATTACCAAATGTCACGAGCTTTTATGTCGTCATCTTTTATTTTTGATTAAACTTATTTCTCAAAATTTTTAAATTTGACACAAGATTTTAAAATTTTTATGCATGTAGAAAGTGCAGAAAATTCAAAATTTTTTATAAAAACACGGGTTTTTTTTTCTTTCGATTTGCTTTCCCCCCACACTTAAATTGTACAATGTCCTCATTGTACGTAGCCATGACAAATCAAGGGTAAAAATAGGAAAAACAAATATATATATATATATATATATATAGATAAGGAGTTACGAAACTTCCCGGCTTTATGTTCTTGAAGATGGCAATTATAGGTTGACTTGAATGATCTTCAATATGTTGGAGTCAACTCCTTTGATGGCGATTCATTGAATTGCCTCCATCTTCTTTTGTTTTTGGATTTTTATTTTTGATTTGGGGGGGTTATATTTTTGTTTTGGATTTTTGGGTTTTCTGATTTTTTTGGATTTTTTGCGATTAGGAAGTGCTGACAGCGGATCCGAGCGGCGCTCAGGCGAGTGAGCGAGCAGCGCTCGTTTTCCCGCAGACCAATTTTTCGCTTGACTTTCCTCACGGCTCGGTGCTGACTTCTCCCCCACCCTTAGCTCGTTAGCTAGGTGTCTGTAACTTACGTTTCAAGTTAAAAATTATCTATTGTCTGCATATCTAAATTAAAATGAAAAAATGGAAAAAGAAATATACAAACAAAAAATGAAAAATAGAATAGAATAAAACACTATTACAATATATTACTTGTTTGTTCAACTACCCGACTTGTAATAAGAATAGTAGTCTTAGTCGATTATAGACCGATCGACGTCTTCATAAATCAATCTGCAAACCTAAAGAATACTTGGCTAAAATATTTTGAATAATTCACATATTAAATTCATATAGAACAAATAGTAAATGATTGTAATTAAACACAATTTAATCTAAACAAATAATCTAATCTAAAAATTAAAACTAAAAATAAAAATACAACAAAACAAACTTGGGTTGCCTCCCAAGAAGCGCTGAATTTTTACGAGTCGTCAGCCAGAGTCGCAGTCAGGCTTAAGCGTTGCCCGGTGGGGTGTCATCCCGCGGGTCGGGTGACACACGCTTTGGCGATCCTTGGATTTATTCGTTATCGTTTTCTTGCCGATTGCGTTTTTTCTCATCTTGCCCTCGTCGTACATGGAGGTTCTTCATTTGGGTGAGTAGCCTTTTCTTTATTTCGTCCCTCGCCTTTCTTTCGGCGTTCTTTCTTTCTTCAAAATTTTGATGACATTCTTTATCTAAGAACGCATAGGCTAGGTCAGTGTTCACAGTTAGAAGCCCTCTACCCAAAGTCGTATTCAACATCCTCCGATTATCTTGATTCAAGCCTCCATAAAAATTTTCAATTAAGCCTTTCTTATCGAGCTTGTGGATCGTGCAATATGTATAGAGTGCTTTGATTCTCTTCCAAGCGATTCGCACATTCTCTCCTATCTTTTGCTCGAATCCTAAAAGCATCTTGAGGAAGGCACAATGTCGTTCGATTTATTTTCTCTTTTGAAGTTGTTTCTCTCCTCTCATTTCTTCGATCCATGCTTCGGTCTTTTTCCACAATATTTCGTTTTCTTCCTCGCCTCCTTCTGCTACTTCTTCAAGCTCTTCCTCGTATATTCCATCATCCAAGATTCGGGCTCGTTTGTTCGTTGTCCGTACATGGAAACATCCGAATGATGCTCTATCTAAAGCCTTCCCAGCATAGTCTTCTACACCGTAGTAGAAGAAATCCAAACATTCCTGCTCGTCACAGTAATCTTCAAGTCTTAATCGTTTTCTTTCTCCCCACGACGAGCATTCTAGTAAGAGGTTGAAGACATGGCCATGCCAATGGCGTCATGCTAGGAAGAGACCGTTACAAGCCCACGACACACCCATTGGCAGGAGCATTACCATTTCATTTCCAGTAAACTAGATTTGTTAGTCATTTACTTAAATTAATTATCCTAAAATGTAGATAGCTAGCTTCATTTCATATTCCAAGTAAGTTTCTAAATCAGAATTAAATGAAAATAATGCCACAAATTAACTGACTTGTCTCATCAAAAGCTTCTTTCACCTGACATGGATGTTCTCTGTCTATATATTGAAAGTACTTGTACGAATTAACAAGTTGTTTTTTTTTTAACACATTTATCCTTTCAAGCTTTAATCAAATAACAACTGGCTACAAGCCTACATATGCACTTACGACATATTTATTCAATGCCACTATGCCAAGATTATTTTATCAAAAACCGAAGTGAGAAAAGTCTAGTAGCATTTTTATTTTATTTTTTAAAATTTAAAAATGTTTCGATATAGCAGGAACGTCTATATTTAAATCTTAAAAGAACCCACTTCGGCTATGGGCCATCCAGCTCTTATGGGCTTATCTAACTTTTCAGCCATCACTAGTTGGGCTTACTGATGTATCTATTCGACTATCCCAGGCCTTCAGTTCGTTTCGTTGTAGATGTATCATAGTATCATGTATGCATTACTTTAATTTGTGTGTCTCAAATGTTTGGTCCCATGACAATTGACATATTTTTGGTGTGTACTTTTTAGACTACGTATATATTCAAGATAAAATTTATACACAGTATTGAAAAAGTAGTCCATCTATCATATAACGGTTTAACTTTTACAGATGTCAAAAATCGATATACCAAAATAATTATTGATAAAGATTAGTTGTTTGGGGCTTGGGCGATCATATGATCTAGTCGTCATGTAAACTTGAGGTTGAGGTTGTCAAAACAAATTAAGATAATGCTTCGAAAATTAAAATTTGTCTATTAAAAGCTTTAAATGTTATCATATGTAGTAAACTTGACTTTCGTTTCCTTTTTTAATTATTTACAAAGTTAACTAGTATATCATAAAAAAATGTAGCGAATTTTCAGTCATAAATAAGATTGATTTAAATGTTTATAACCTTATATTATGTGTTTGTAAATTTTTATGGGGCCTCTAATTTACTATATTAGTATATATACTCTAAATTATTTATTAAATAGAATGTTCGGAGAAGAACAATATTCAACGAATAATGAAAATGATAATTTCTTTTTAATTGTAAGATATGGGTGACCTTTTTTTAAATCAACTTTGCTTGGTGATTTTTTTTTTAGTAATTATGGGTGTCATGCTCTCTTTGCGAGCAGACTAATCTCAAAAGTTGACTCGCTTTGCGATCTCAAAGTAAGAGCAGGTGAGCCTCTGTGGCCACTAAGATATCTTTTTTAAGGAACCAATGATTGAACCTATTTCCAAATGATGGTCGAGGGTTCGAATCTCGGTTCGTTCCTAATAACCAAAGGGACACATTGCTAGGAGTTTTAAAGGTAGTAACCTCTTGCGGGGTGGGGGAACTAGGTACCAAGGCGGTACACAGGGTTTGAGTGTCCCTGCCAGTCAAACACTTTTTCCCAATGATTACATTATACAATAACCAGATTACATTTTACCCTTGTTTTGATGATGGTATGACCAAAATATAAATCACATAATTAACATAATTTATCAATACATTGATCAAAATGGGCTAAGAGAATTCATTGTTACATTAACCAGATTACATTTTACCCTTGTTTTGATTCACCAAAACATCTTTTACCGTATATGCATATAATATATAATAAAAATCTATGGATAACAATCCTCATTTATGTATCGAAATACTAATTACACAATAAAGTAAAAACTAAAAGAAAGAAACGATGGGTATCGATATGAGTAATATCGGCAAGTGGGGTATGAGAATACCAAGAAGGTAAAACACCATGCGCTTATATGACATGTAGAGACTCACCAACAGTACCATTCGGTCCAATAGTCTCTTCTTCTAATGAGTTAGATTATTTTCAAGTTTATAGTTGAAATCTCGTTCAAACATTTTCACAAACACCTTATCTACATGAAACTCATTTTTAACTAAAAAGTCTTTTTTCTAATGTGAAAATCACCAAAACTTTGAAGGTTATTAATTTACAAACATAAAACACATTTATAATATAATCATATTATTTCTTAACAGATTTTCGGCCATACCTTTTTTTTTCTTCAACTTGAATGCAATAAATATATTCATTTTGCAAAATAATAATAATAATAATAATAAAAAACATTACATCAAAAGTGTTAGAAATAAGGAGAGATTTACGGGATCAGTTTCCATCATTTCCCATTTTAGAAGATATCAAATAATTTCCAGCCATTGTATTTCCATAATTAGATCCCTTGGACGTAAATCCAGGGCTAATCTCATTGTAATGATCATCAATCAATTCACCAATTTTTATCATTTGATCACAATTATTTGTTATATTGTTTACATGGTATCAGAGCCATGGTGTTGGTCTCATCATATACCTGTTAATCACATCTAAGCAAACAAACCATCGATTGAATCCCAAGCCACCATGGCAGAAGGTGCCGGCGGCTCAGGATTAGAACTCGCAACCCAATTAGCCAATCTATTGCAACAGAATGTTAATCACCAAATCCAAAATCCAAAGCTTTCCGATAGCCTCCAAATCAATATCAAACTAAACAGTCAAAACTACGCTCTATGGACTCGGATGATCCGAGTCGCTATAGGCGGAAAATCAAAAAAAAAAATTTAAACCATTTAACCGAAACACCACCAGAAAAATCAACAGCAGATAAATATGAAGTTTGGGAACAAGAAGACCTGATCGTTTTCTCATGGCTCATTCAGAATATAGAGCCCAATATTGTCGGCAACCTAACCGAGTATCCCACAGCAAAAGCCTTGTGGGATGCCTTGATGGTTACGTACAGCAGCGGCAAAGATAAGCTTTAAACTTTCAACCTTCATGTCAAAGCCAACGAGCTCAAACAGAGTGATAAAACCCTTGAAGATTTCTGGGTCTCACTTCAAGGTGTATGGGGAGAGATTGACCGAATAGATCCGAACCCCATGAAGTGCAAAGAAGATATTCAAACCTATGCAAAGATTCGGTCGGAACAAAAATTGTTCCAGTTTTTAAATGGGCTTGACCGGAAATTCGATCCGATAAAGAGGGAAATCCTCCGTTTAGATCCATTGCCCACCGCCGAAGCTGCCTATGCCACGGTTCGAAAAGAAGCCGCTCACCAAGTCATTTTGGGAGCAACTAATAACGAAACCCATGGCATAACTACCGGATTAATCGCCGGAGATACCGACGGTGTGGGTTTGGCAACCAAAAGCTTCCACAGCAGATCCATCGGAAAGAAAAAATCGGCAATCAAAGATGATAAATCAGATCTAAAGTGTGAAGAGTGTGGTATGAATCGACACACCAAGGACCAGTGTTTCGAGATTATCGGTTATCCAGAGTGGTGGACCGATAACCATAGAACAGCGAGCAAAAAGGGGGCCAAGAAAACTCCCACCATTCCTACCACCAATACCAGCAGTTCCAGCAGTTCCAATACCAAAAGTAACAACGATCGGCAAGGTGGTTTTGGAGGGATAGTGGCGGCGGCCGGAAAAGAAGGGGAGGTGGAGTTCTCGGTGATAGGTAAAAGGGAAAGAGAATCTCAGGACTCTCAAAGGAGATTTATTTCTCCAAATAAAGATTTTGTTACCCAAAATACCAAACACCCTTTTATTTCTCCAAATAAAGATTTTGTTACCCAAAATACCAAATGATTTTATTTTATCCAAAACCGGCCACCAACATTCCTTACCCAAAATTTCAAGCCCAAATACATTTAGCCCATTGAAAAGCCCACCGAGCCTAAATGGATCGGCATACATGACCCAAACCAATTTTAAAAATCCCAATGGGCCATGGATATTCGACTGTGGGGCTACGGATACAATGACATATGAACTATCCGATTTTTCAGAAATATCCAAGCCCACAAAAACCCACATCCAAGCTGCAAATAGAGAAAAAATGGATGTAAAATCCGGGGGCACAATTAAAATTTCTCCGAGCATACAACTTCCTAATTGTCTCTATGTTCCTTCCTTATCACATAAACTTTTATCAATAAGCCATGTTACTAAGGAACTCAATTGCTCAGTACTAATGCATCCAACCTTTTGTCACTTACAGGATATCAGGACGGGAAGGATTATTGGGCGTGACACTGAGGAAAATGGATTATACTATGTGGATGAAGTGGTTCAAAGCGGTGATGTGATGCTTGCTCATGGGACTACTCAGAGAGAAGCTTGGTTGTGGCACAGAAGACTGGGACATCCTTCCGTTAGTTATTTACATACTTTGTTTCCTAATTTGTTTCCGTTGAATAAACCAAGTACTTGTGAAACTTGCATTTTAGCTAAAAGTCATAGACAACCTTTTAAACCTACAAATACTAGAGTCAAAATCCCATTTTCCTTGGTTCATTCTGATGTGTGGGGTCCTGCTCCTGTGATTGGGAGTCAAAACTTTAGATATTACATAATCTTTGTTGATACTCGCATGACATGGATTTATTTTCTGAAGAGTAAAGATGAGGTTTGTGATAGGTTCACTCATTTTTATGCCATGATTCAAAACCAGTTTCAAAAATCCATCCAAATCGTTCGATCTGATAATGGTGGTGAATATGTGATTACTCAGATGAAACTCTATTTTCAATCAAAAGGAATTGTCCATTAGACCATTTGTCCCTATACCCCAGAACAAAATGGTGTTGCTGAACGAAAAAACCGTCTTCTTTTAGAAATGACGAGAGCTCTCATAATTGAGTCACATGTGCCTAAATCTTTTTGGCCCGAAGCACTTGCCACTGCCACTTATCTCATCAATCGCCTTCCAACCAAAATCTTGAAAATGAAAACCCCACTTAAAACAGTTTCGGAATATACCACAATTCCTCAACCCCTCACACTCCAACCCAAAGTGTTTGGATGTACTGTCTTTGTTCACATTCCCAAGTCATATAGTGACAAACTTGATCCTTGTGCTGAAAAATGTGTCTTTATGGGATATGGGGTAAATCAGAAAGGATACAGATGTTACAACCCAAAGACACATCGGATGTTTACCATAATGCATTGTAATTTTCTTGAGACTAAATACTACTACTCCCCACAACACAGTGGTCAGGGGGAGAAATCAGGTAACTCACCAGATGACCCACTGAGTTGGTTGAGTTACAACACTACCATAGGAAATGAGGTCCAAGATCACAGTACCACATCCACTGCAGTTCCATCAAATGCGACTGATGATCCAAATGCCACCCCTGAAACTCCTATTCCCGACATGATATCCGAGGTAAGTAATTCTCAACCACATAACTTGGATGAAAACAATGCTGATGATATCCAAGATCCTACCAATTCTGAAAGTATGCAGGAACCTGAAGAGAGTACCAAGACAATATGTTCTTCCTGCAAGATCCACCAGAGGAATCCCAGCAAAACGGTATTCTCCGGAAAAGATCACCAGGGGGCCCAAGTATCCTCCGATGGCCAATGTTGTTGAAGGAAATCTTTCAGAAAGTGCAAGGGCATTTGCTGCGAGTCTCTATTCAGAAGAAATCCCCTCTAGTGTTGAACAGGCTTTAAAATCAGAAAAGTGGAAGAATGCTATGGATGATGAGATGAAAGCATTGAAGAAAAATGAAACATGGGATCAGTGTGTTCTACCATAAGGAAAAAAGCCAGTAGGATGTCGGTGGATCTTTACAGAAAAGTATAAACCAGATGGGACAATTGAACGATACAAAGCTCGACTAGTCGCAAAGGGGTACACTCAAACCTGTGGAATTGATTACTCAGAAACATTCTCTCCAGTGGAAAAAATGGATACGATAAGGGTCCTTCTCTCAGTCGCATCAAATCAAGGATGGCCCCTTCACCAGTTCGATGTCAAGAATGCCTTCTTACATGGGGAATTAAAAGAAGAAGTATACATGGAAGCTCCACCTGGTTTCTCAGATTGTTTTAAGCCTGGAGAAGCTTGTCGATTAAAGAAGTCTTTATATGGACTCAAACAGTCTCCTAGAGCATGGTTCGGTAGATTCACTTTAGCAATGAAGAAATATGGATTTACACAAAGCAACTCAGATCATACTCTGTTTCTCAAAAACAGAGAAAACCATGTGACATGTCTGATCATTTATGTGGATGATATGGTTATCACTGGAGACGATGAAGAAGAAATTAAAAGGCTTAAAGAAGGGTTGTTCACAGAATTTGAAATGAAAGATCTAGGAAGTCTTAAATATTTCCTTGGGATTGAAGTTCTGAGGTCACCAAAGGGAATATTCATCTGTCAGAAAAAGTACATATTAGACCTCTTATCAGAAACAGGGATGATCGATTGCAAACCTGCTGACATACCTATGATGGTCAACCAAAAGCTGTTTATGGAAGAGGAAGCTAAACTGGCTGATAGAGATAGATATCAACGGTTGGTAGGGAAGCTAATATATTTGTCTCATACTCGTCCAGACATTGCATATGCGGTTGGGGTGGTAAGTCAATTCATGCATCAACCACAGGTTGCTCATATGGATGCAGTCTTGAGAATTGCCAGGTATCTCAAAGGAACCGTTGGCCATGGAGTCCTATTTAAACCAAACAGACATCTGAATATTCAGATATATACAGACGCTGACTGGGCTGGAGACAAAGGGAACAGAAGATCTACATCAGGCTACTTCTCTTTAGTAGGAGGTAATCTTGTCACATGGAGAAGTAAGAAACAAAAGGTAGTGTCACTTTCAAGTGCTGAAGCTGAATTCAGAGGTATAGCCAAAGGACTAGCAGAAGCATTGTGGATAAGAAAGCTTATATATGAAATAGGATACCCTCCACAAAAATGCACTCAGATTATATGTGACAACGAAGCTGCCATTCACATTTCAGAAAATCCTGTACAACATGACAGGATAAAGCATGTAGAAGTCGATCGACATTTCATCAAAGAAAAACTGAAAGCAGGAATTATCGAATTACCGTTTGTTAGATCCTCAGAATAACTGGCTGATATTTTGACAAAGGCAGTAGGGACAGAGATGTTTCAAAAGTGTTTAATCAAGTTGAATTTTGGAAATTCCACCATTCAACTTGATGTAGAGTGTTAGAAATAAGGAGAGATTTATGGGATCAGTTTCCATCATTTCCCATTTTAGAAGATATCAAATAATTTCCAGCCATTGTATTTCCATAATTAGATCCCTTGGACGTAAATCCAGGGCTAATCTCATTGTAATGATCATCAATCAATTCACCAATTTTTATCATTTGATCACAATTCTTTGTTATATTGTTTACAAAAAGAGATGCCACTTGTAGTCGTAGTTTCCATTTCTTCTTATTATTATTAACTGTCATTAACTTTTAAGCTTTTTCCCCTTTATATTACTATAAAAAAATTATATTGTGTCCAAAAAAAAAAACTTTACCTCAAATGAGATGCCACTTGTTTTCCTCACAAACTTAATAATCGGCACACGAGCATGGACAATATCCCTTCAATCTTCATCATATACAAAATATAATTCACTTTGTAAAACATAAATTTAACTATTCTTCTGACTAACAACTTAAACCGTCCTGAGCACTCGTTAGCCTCTTGCGACCGCAATGGTTCATGTGACAAAAAGTAGCTTTATGATTCCAAAAAAAAAATATAATATATGTTTGGATCACTCATATGCTAATTATAATGGATAAATATGAATATTCCCAAATTGTGTTTATTAGCTTTTAGTGGTTAGAAAATATTTTACTATTACTATGTCTACATAGCATAAGATTAACAAACATACCTTTTTTGTACTCTTCTTTTGTGTTAACTGCAAACAAAATGGAGAAGATAAATTTTGAATATAATAAGAAGAAAAGTTTGAAGTAAAAGAATTACTGTCAAAGATATCAAACCTTTGTTCACATTTTGACCACCGGGTCTAAAACATAAATCTGATCAAAAATTTAACAAAATCAAACAAATAATAAAAGATATATGGAAGATATGGGAATATGGGATGATTGATACTGATAATAATAATAATAATTAAATTGAAAAATAAAATAAAAAAAATACCTCATAAATAAACAAAGATGAAGATGGAGAAGACTCTCTAGAAGAGAGAAGATTTGATACAAATTTAAATTTTGAATTTAGATTGTTAAGTTTTATGCTTTCAATTGCAAAGGAGCTTGTGTAAAAAGATTCAAGAGTTCTCTCTCTTCTCTGACGACTTTAAGCATGGGGAGGAGTGTTCTGCAGTGATTTGTACTTATTTTACCAAAAGTCTACAGTGATTTGTACTTCATATACATATACATATACATATACCGTATCTATACGAAAAAACACAGTGATGTAGGCGAATGTGTGTATTTGGTGACGTAGCCAGGCCTAGAGGACGCCACCTCGGATTTTCTTACGTCTTCGTCTAAGCTCCTCTACTAGAGAAGTAAGATAATCTTAGAGCGATGTCCTCATCACATGAACATCACAACAATGAACTTACTAAATTAATATATATATATATATATATATATATATATAGGGAGAGTTAGTTAAGAATCCTTCAAATAAAAAGAATAAAAGAACCATTCTGGACCACACATTTTTTTTCATTATTAAAATAATAAAAATTAATCTAATTCATTCAAAATGCTTTATCTCAAAAACCGTACATCGTTAGACAAAAA
>JAOXNX010000028.1:19581625-19593060 GCA_028566075.1 Solidago caesia
AAGATGAACAACAACACTGCAAAAGTGGTACGAATTTCGGTCTGTCATTTTGATGAATACAACTTACAGATCTATTTCTATATTTGTGTGTGTGTGAGATAGCATAAGTATATATGTATATTAGTATATTATATGTGATGATGCCTGTGTGAGAGTCTGAGATAGCATAAGTACATATAATATTAGTATATTATATGTGATAGTGCAGGTGGTGTGGTGGTTAACCGGTTAACCGGTTTTTTTTAATAAAATTAACCGGTTTTCGGTTAACCGGTTCCTAATCGGTTAGGGGGGAAAAAATGATAATCGGTTCCTAACCTATAACCGGTTATTACTATTTCGGTTAATAACCGGTTCAGTTATCGGTTATAAATCGGTTCGGTTAATCGTTTTTTTTTTTGACACCTCTTACTTTTTGAGTCTAAACTTTGGGCCCAAACTCTTTTTTGGGGCTGTTTCGAATTTTGGACCCAATTTTTTTGGACCTATTTTCAGCTTGGGCCAGGTTTGATTTTTTTTTTTTGGTGTATATTTAACATTTTTTTGTGATTTTTATTTTGTTATCATTTTTACAACATGTTATGTATTTGATGTCACAAACTTTTTAGTTTTCTTGCACAAAATAAAAATATGTATTCCCGTCACATTCCGTTTGTTTTTCTTTTCTTTTTTTGTTTTATTCTTGGTTTCTTGCACAATTTTTTCCCTTTTTGATTTTCAACTAATATATTGAAAATTTGCATTCAACTTTTTGGTTTTTCTTCTGTTTTAATTTTTGGTGTTCTTACACAAAATAAATATATGTATTAGATACTGCAAACTTTTAAACCTGGTTGTGGTATTGCCCTTAAATAAATATCTATTTGATACGCCACATTTTTAGCAAACATACATAGCGACACAACATCAATAACAAAACATAATCGTAATAACTGAAACGGCGCAATGCGCAGACGGAACCTAATGTGGTATTTCCCTTAAATAAATAAATTTGATATGACAAACTTTTTGAGCAAACCTATCCATTGCAGTATGGTTTTTAATTAAGAGATTGTAGACTTACCACAAGTACACAACAAAGCCGTATCAATACGATAATTAGAACCCCTAGTTTAGCTAAAATAAACATTATATACACATGCAATTTTATCTAGAAAATACTTTAGGTCGATCTCGTGAGCATGCACCCACATGGAACATCCATCTAATTCTACTATATGTTTTTAGCAAATTTTATAATTAAGACCAAAGATAACAACAGTACGTGAGGATGTTAATTAGATGTCATAATATATCATGAAACCCCACAACTTTTATAGTATATCTTAACAAAAAAAAGTGTCACAATTCTCATCATGAAATTAGTTTACCAAACACTTGATCTTCATACGATCGAAGAACTAAAACATATGAAATTCATCATAACATTAATCCAAGAATTCTCCACACCACAACGCAGCTATGCATTACGGTCTATCTTCCATATATATATAGAGGCGTAAACTAGTAATGTCCATAATGGACAGAAGAACCACTAACTTAATTTACAACCCACGTCAAGTGACGCTCATTAATAAAAGGAAGTTATTATTAATCAAATGACTGAATGCACGCGGAAAAATAAATAAATAAATTAGTAAGGTTAATAACTCTTTTGGACGAAGATAGTTGTATATATATATATATAAATAAAAAAAAAGTTTGTTGAATAACTTTCTATAGTTATGATATTTTAAGCCAACTTCTCGATAAGACATTGTAAATAGTACGTACTACTACACTAGTATGAGTAATATTGTGTTTTTGAGATAACTTAAAACAATAAGTATGAGTATTTAAGTTCGATAATGACATTCTTCGTAATTCTCAGTAAGGAAATAACAATTACATGCATTAAATTATAGTATCATTAATTAACTAAGATATTCAAATATCATGATCAAAAAATAATAATAAAAAAAATACCTATAATATATCATAAGTTATACATATAAATAATGATCTTTAGAATTATCATGATCAAAATGAACGTTTAAACTTGTCTGATTTGTCTTGGTATTATATGTATCGAACTCTTAAAACATTTATTGTATGTATTAAATTTGTATACCTTTTCTCTAGTAGCAATTATTTTGTTAATTAACGTAACAACAGGTGCACATCATCGTCGTTTAACAAGTTATAACATGTGAAATACAATAATTATTATTCAAACTAGGAAAAATACAATAGATAGAAACTTAATTTAAGTTTGAGAAATTTTGATAGTTAATACACAAAATATATAACAAAATTTAATATATTTTTGTACACCAATTATATTTGTCAAATGGTTAACATTCTTGTAGTTGTAAACCGAGCCACCGACTCAATTACTTTAATCTTTAGTCCATAAGTTTGACAAATTTTGTTAGAAAACAGGGGAACTCACTATACAATTTTCTAGTAGTACTTTTTTAACTTGTTATTATACCAATGTATTGACTTGAAAATGTCCCGTAATTTATGGCATTGACGCATTGGAGGGTTGTGCTAAAAGATAAAAATTGTTATTTAAGCAATCGTGGCACGCGTTGGTCAAACTTCAATGGTTTGTTCACGGTTAACACATGAAACTAATACTGTATTGCTTATTCACATTTTTTCAAAATTAGTTACCTTGCATCATTGAATTGAATTCTTTATATTTTATCTAACATTTATGTATCAGATAATTTAAGGCTCACTAGTCTTCAAAGTTATTTTGCCACATCTCTCTTCTTTACATATAAAACACGAAGAATATAATCAACATAGTTTTGGAACTCTATATATGCTTCTACAAAATTCTTTTAAAAGCATCGGGTATGAGATGAGGCCAGGGTCGGCATCATCTAAATGGCGGGTCAGTGCCGAACCCCTCGCCATGCTCCCAATTCAGGGCCACTCATAGACCACGACGTTCGGGGTTGCAACCAAGGATCCGACGTCTTTTTCTTTTTTATTGTATGTATATACGGGTATATGTATATTTATTATAGAAAAATGTATTGTTCTGCGTTCATAGCGGCTTAAAATTGATGAAATGGTGAAAGCTAATGTTCCACTGAAGTGGCGTTCTAGGTGGTTCTACGTTCTTGAACCACATCTGATGCAGGGCCGTCTCTGAGAATTTATGAACCTAGGACGAGCCGGACTAAAGGCCCATTGGCTAGCCGCAACGAATTAAACTATATAAAATATTTTACAAAATCGACGATAAATGTTATATGAATAAATATAGCAAAAGTTATTGTTTAAAAAAAATATAAAAACTTACAAAATCATGCTATTGAAATAACTCGTAATAGCTAACCGACGATTCGTGAAGTTTTTTTTGGCATTCTTGTAACATCCCGAACTCTTTTATTCTATTTCGTTAACTTTGATCGTTAGTCAATGTTGATCTTCCGTTAAATAGCTCTATAACTAAGTAGATAATTATTGTGAGAATAATTATGTGTTTTATGTGAATTAATATGTGGTAATTAAATAGATTAATAATGTGTGTCAATTAAGTAAAAAACCCGTGTTGTGTTCTCGTTAAAGTCGTATGTCGTTAAATGGAGTTAATATGTTATTGTGGTTATTAAGTGAGGGCAAAGGAGACATTTTACATGAGAGGACATAAGGTTATGAGGCAATTAGGGTCTCATAATCATTTTATTTTCAGTTCCTATTAGCAAACATAACCACCCTTGGAGCCCTAGCCTCCCCTTCGAGTTATTGGGCATTTGGTGATTGATTTGAAGGTGATCATTCAAGTATGTATTTGGTGTGAAATCTTTTCCTACAGGTAGATATTGTATTTCCCTTCTCTATTGTGTTCATTTTTATCCATTCAATTGGTTGATTTATGGTTTGTGTTAATTCAATAATCGATTTTAAGGGTTTTCGGGTAATTAAATGAATCGTTGTTGTTTGTAAACCATCCATGGATCAATTAATGGTGTCAAGCCATCAATTGTACCTTGAAATAGTCTATTTTAATGTACAAAAGTCGTGGCTGGTGTTTGGGTTCGTTTGGATTGCAATTGGATTGAGTTTAGAGACAAAACAAAAAGTGTTGTGTTGGTCGCACAGTAGGTGTGGCGCACTTTAAAGGGAGTTCGGCTCACTTTTCACTTCCGAGGGAGGTGCGATGTTGGGTGTGATGTGGGGTGCGACGTACCTGTCCTGTTTTGTTGTTTTGTTTGTTTAATGCTCTTTTAAGCCGTTTTTAATGGGTTTAAGTTACCGGGATGACTTGGGATTATTGGGATGTGTAATTAGAGTCTAATGTTGATAGTTGTATGGCTATAGGTTGTCGGGAACACGTAGTGTGTACGGTAAAGTCGTTGGTGAGTTGTTGTTCATCCTGTGAGGTAAGATAACTTACTTTTGACACGCGATGGACACAATAAAAACTTAAGTTTGCTAAATAACCTCATTTTGTGATATTTAAACTATCTCATGCGTATGTTGGGTATGGGATACTTGTGGGAGGTTAATCGAGGATTCAATTATGCATGCTTAAGTAGATATGAGCTTTTACTTTGTATCATTGATTGATGTGGCTTATTGTTGAGTTGTGTTACTTGTTGATTGGCTTGTACACATAGTACACTAGACTTGAGTAGGTTTCCATGTCACCTGCACGATAAGGGCACTAAAGTTGATAAATAACAATGAGTAGATACATAGTTACAGTTGATAAATAAAAATGATTAGATACATTGTTAAAGTTGATAAATAAAAATGATTAGATACATTGTTAAAGTTGATAAATAACAATGAGTAGATACATTGTTGTGCAAAGTCTCGAGCACTCAGTAGTAAGTGTAAAGCTTAGCCCACAGTTGTTCGATTTACATCAGGTGTGATATAGTACCTCATTCGGGGGCAACGTATACCATTCCCAGTGAGGTTCAATCTATTTAGTGGTCAAGAAATTCCGTTGGGCGTGATTAACCTTTATAGTAGATTGCGGGTTACTCGTGGATTGGTTATGCTTTTCCATAACGACGTCGATCGACCACCGATCGAAAGGTTTACCCATCATGTCGGGTGTGAGGTTCCTTGAGAGGTCTTATGACCGCCTCACACAAAAACATTGTTGTTGATTATGTGGCATAACCTTGAGTAGATAAAGTAGCTAAGCTAATTGAGTAGCTAAAGTTGATTATAGTAGATAAAGTAGTTAAAGCAGTGATTGAGGTTTGCTATGCACATTGTAGGATTGATAATCCTATTAAGTAGAACTTGTTGATATGATGTGTGCCTATTTGGTAACTAAAGTAGACAAAGTTGTTAAAGTAGTTAATGGGATTGCTAGGCACATTAGAGTATTGACGATCCTACCGAGTAGAGCCTAATGTTGTGATTATCGTGCCTATATGTATGCATGAGAATGCTTTTGATTTAATGGGTTTAAGTTACCGGGATGTGTAGATAACTTTTTAGTGGGCTAAGTTACATAATTTAATTTATAAATGATTGATGGGTTTGTCACATGTTTAATGGGATTTTTCATTTACATATATAAATATATAAAAATTTAAAAAATCGGCCCCTTAAAAAATCATGTCTCAGACGATCGCCCGGCTTGCCCAATGTCTAAGTCGGCCTTGACCTGATTCTCTAATAATTTTCCTAATAACATAACAATATGTCAAGGGTAATATTAATTCTCTCAAACAATCCCATTCTTTGGCTTCACAACATGTCATGATCATATTGTTAGAAGGATGTTAATGATTCATAGTTCAAGTGATGAGACACTCAGGTTTTACCCATGAGGTAGAGGTTTGAATCTTTCTATGTGCAAATTTTTACTCTATTAATCTCAGTTGTTAGAGGGAGCCTAGTGGGGTTTTTCCTTTAGCAATTTCACAATTTTATGGTGGTTTCCACTGGTTGTTTAATAATAATCAAAAAACAAAACGTAATTTGTAATATTATTCTTTTTGTAAAAAATAAAAAAAAAATTCAGTGAAGAATAAAATAGTATTAATAAGTTACATTTATGAGTATAATATATTTATTTGATAAGATTTTATGTATATTATCATAACTACTATATAAAAATTCCATACCCTGTTAAAAAGATAGAAATTTGCTATATATGAAATTATCATTTTATTCTTAATGAATTAATTTACACCACCAGTCATTTATTTTCTAAAATATCTCCTCCCCTTTTACATCAATTACCTACGACAATCAATGCCGTCACCCCACTAACAATCGCCGCCGTCACCACCACCAGTCGCCACCATCACCACCAGTCGTAGCCACTATCACACAGCCGTCGCTGCCACATTATGCGGGTACCACTATAGTAGTATATAGTATATAGTTTATAGTTTATTAAATAAAAGCTAATGTTTTTAACAAATCGTCACACATTCTAAAATTGTGAAATTGACTCTTTGTTGACTTTCCTCAAACATTTTTCTTCATATTTATAGAAACTTTCTATCTGTTAGTACTTTCTTTTTTTTAATTATTATTTAGGTTCTTGACACATAGTAAAAAACAAACAATTGATGTTTTGTTTGTCTTTCTTTGATAAATAATTTATGTTACTTTTTCTAGTTTACGTTTTTATTACCTTTTAGCATTGACTAATCTAAAATCTAAAATTAAATTAAATTAAAAAAAAATAAAAATGATTCACAACATATTTTTTTATTTAAAACGTCATCAGCCACCACTGATGGTTGAACCGTCGTCGGAGCCGGGTCCCGCCCTTTTTGTATTCTTCAACCACCACCTTTTTCTCCACTAATAAAATAAAACAAATAACACAATAACGACAATTCTAACCCAAACCCGGTTTCCAAATTCGGGTCGACCCCTTTATTGAAACGTTGTTTCGTTTTCAGTCGGCTTGTTTTGAACGTTGCCTATTAAGTCAAACATTGTCACTTTCAAACTATTTATATACCTATTATATCTATATATTTTCATCATAATTTCCTTATTGAGAAAACTGTTTGCATAACTGAATACTTTTATGCACACTCAAGTTTCAATTTTGGCAACAATTCATGCACACCCAGGTTTGAATTTTCCGATTTTTATACACTTAATTTGTTCAATTTTGCTATATGCTCTGTTTCTTGAAATTTTATGAAGATATAAACTTTTTTATTTTTTATTTTTGAATTTTTTGTGATTATATTTCTGGGTTATGAGTATTTTTAGTGATTTGATGTTTAGATATTGAAAAAAAAGTGAAACTAAGGGATGGAAATAAGTGAGATTGAAGATGGGTATTTTGATGCACATGAAGTATTTGTTGATAAATTGTCTGACTCAGAAGATGATGATTCATCTGATGAGAGTTTGCGTTCTACTTCCGGTGTGAATTATGATTGTTGGATTGGGAATCTTGACGATAGTGTTGATGAAAGGAGAAATAGGTTTATGAAATCTGTTGGTTTGAGTTCTAAATGGGTTGTTAAAGATGAAGAAATTGAGCCCGGAAAGGATTGTTTCCGTCACGGTTTTGGTGAGGAAGTTAAAGAAGATAATAAACAAGAAGTGATGGTGAAAGAAAGTTTGGATTTTGATGATGGGTTTTTGATTAGACAGCCTTCTTTGTCTTGTTGGTCGAATTCGGGGTTTGAATTACAACCACCATCTGGTTTTGTTAACAAGAATGAAACATTCGTTCGACATGGTGAAGAAGACGATTTAACAGTGAAACAATCATTCGAGTTTGGTTCATCTTCATCATCACAAAAAGACAATGAAAATGGGAGTTTGTTGGATAGAAGAAAGAAAGTGAAAAAGGGTTGGTTGAAGAAACTAAATGTTATAGCACATAGAATCACTGACCATCATCACCATCATCATACTCAATACGAACCAATGATGTTTTCGGATGGTGTCACCTGTACTAAAACGGTTAATGTGCATATAAACAAGAAGAAATCCAAAGAGTTATCATCTGTTTATACAACACAAGACTTTCCGGCCCATAATGGTTCCATTTCGGTGTTGAAGTTTAGTCATGATGGACGATATCTGGCTAGCGCTGGTGATGATTGTATTGTACGAATTTGGGGGATTACTGAACATCATGAAGATCCAACAAAATATGAGATTCAAGGAAATGATCCATCTAAATTATACTTTTCAACGAATCATCTTTCTGAGTTAGCACCTATCAATGTAGATAAAGAGAAAAACCGAAAGATTAAGAAACCGTCGGAATTGACTTGTGTTATTTTACCGCCTAAAGTGTTTCGGATATTGGAGAAGCATGTGCACGAGTTCCATGGTCATGGTGGTGAAATCTTGTCCCTTTCCTGGTCGAAAAAAGGGGTTAGTAAATAGTTGCCATTCTTTATTAATTTATATATGGATTTTGTCTTTTGCATACTGTTAATACTTACTGTCTTTTGAACTTTGTCTTGCAGTATCTTTTATCATCATCGGTTGATAAAACTGTTCGATTGTGGCAAATTGGGCATGATGAGTGCATCAAAGTTTTTACTCATAACAACTATGGTGAGTTTTGAGTTTGCTACGAATATTTTCATATTTCCCACTTCTTTAGAGTGTTTTTCTTACAAGTTTTATTTTGATGCAGTGACATCTGTAGAATTTAATCCTGTGAATGAAAACCATTTCATTAGCGGATCGATTGATGGAAAGGTACGCATCTGGGAAGTCAGCGGCTGTCAAGTTATAGAATGGATTGATAATCGAGAAATTGTGACCGCAGTATGCTATTATCCAAATGGAAAGGTTTGTGTTTATGTTTTGTTTCAAACCTCATGTGTTTCAAATGTTCTAATTAATAAAAATACCCTCGATTGATATCTCAACTAGTAGTGTTTCTTATTTCTTCTTATTAGGGATGCATTGTGGGAACATTAGATGGAAACTGCAGTTTTTACGATATCATAGGTACGCATGAGTTCTTTGATATGTTTCAATTCTCAAAGAATCTGTAGATTTTCTGATGGCTGATTTGCAAATCTATGTGTTGAATATGTTCTTTCAGATAAACGGTTGCAACTCGATACTCACATATGTATAATGTGCAAAAAGAAGTGGCCAAGACGAATAACCGACTTTCAGGTATCAATGACATCATTCGTTAATTAGTATCTTTTTACAAATCCTTCTTCCCTCCGGCTAACATTAGGCCCATAAATACCTTTTTCCACTTTTCAGTTTTGCCCAACTGACTCAAGGAAAGTTATAGTTTCATCTGCTGATTCACAAGTCAGGGTTCTTTGTGGCATCAACGTTGTTGGAAAATTTAAGGGTACATACATTGCATTACTTCTCTATCTGTTGTCGATAAAATATATTCATTTTGCTTATCGAAACTTGTATTGTGTATATATATATATGTATGCATATGGAAAAACTTTAACTCATAAAGCTATGATATTCAACAGGAAATCGAAGTTCAGGAGGCCAGATGTCGGCATCTTTTACTTCTGACGGAAAACACATTGTATCAGCTGGCGATGACTCAAACATATACATGTGGAACCACGCCACGTCAGATAAGCTCTACACGAAAGCCAAAAGCAACTTATCCAGCGAAAGTTTCTTCTCTCAAAACGCTTCCGTCGCTGTCCCATGGTCTGGAATTAAAAGCATAGCAGCAGCTTTTCCATCACCAAGATTGACCCCCACAACCGACGTTCTTCCAAGAAGCACGATAAATTCACCAAGGAAACCCTCATTATCCACAAGCCGGAGCTTTTTCCTGGAGTCAATGCTGAAAAGCCCACCTACGTTTCCAGCGGAAACTCTTCCAGATTCGACTCAAGTTAGTGTTTCTCCTTCAATGCGGAAATCAGAGTACAGGTTCTTAAGAAGTGCTTATAGGAGCACTTTTGTTGCACCACATACATGGGGTTTGGTGATTGTCACTGCAGGTTTGGATGGCCGGATTAGAACATATCTCAATTACGGGTTACCAGTCAAGCAATGAAACTAACTGGAGAATTTTCTGGTATATACAACAAAATAGCAATTTAGTTTAGTACATAATAATTACATATATACGTATACAACAATGGGTTTTTTCTTTCTGTAGTTTCTTGTATTTGGTTGATAATGTCAAGACCAATTTCAAGACACATCATCAAAATTGTTGGGATTTTCTTGTTTCTTGAAAAAAGCTATTTCACTTTTACATGTGTATCTACTTTTGAGTGATTATTTATTTATTTATTTGTAAATGAAAGTTTCAACTTTTATATACAAAATTCAAGATAAATTGGAGTCTTCATTACAACATCGTGCTGGAAATTATTATTATTGTTGTCTAGCAATTTATGGAAGTTTATAACACCCATAAAATAAAAGTCACCAAATTACACATAATATAATAAACTTGGGTTTTTCTCCCTAGTGTTCTAGAAAGTATTAATTAATTGATGATAAGTTTTTTTTTTTATAACTTAAATTCGTAATTAATAAACATTAAATAAGTCTAAACTTTTCATTTTTAACATGATTTTTTTGTTTCTATGAAAACATATGAGTTTATTAAACACTTCTAACAAGCGTTCATAGGTGTCACAAGTTAGAAAAACCCAATAAACTTTGATTTGATCTAAACATTCTAATCAACCGGACGAGTAACATTACTTCAATTTGAGGTAGATGTTCAAGCATCGTATAAGCGTTAATTATTGGGAATGTACATACATGCGAATGCGATATATAACATTCCTTTAGTTTTAGTGTATATCTGACTTTGAAAATTCGTGTAATGGTAATTATTTCTTTTCTGAAAAAGGGTATAAACATTTATATATTCAATAGTTAAAACTAACTAAAATTAAGAAAATCTAAATTAGTTAAAACTAACTAAATCTAAGAAAATCTAAATCAGTAATACGTTATTGGAGCAAGTGAGGACACTAGACCTGTATTGGCTCCGCAACGGACGAACGTCAATGTTGTTGTTCAATAAAGTTTATAGGAGCATTCCATGTTTTATGTGAAATTCGTTGTTTTAACCCTTACCATTGTTTTACCAATTCCATGTAAGTTAATAGCAAAATGTTTTAACTACGATAGGTAAAAAGAAGGTTTTGAGACAAAATAGTCATCACAAGGATGGTTTTTGCTATTTTTGAATGGAATGGATGATTCCTGTAAAAACCTACTGACTACAAAGACGAAATTTGTAGTTTACCCGACATGTAATGTAAATCTCTATATAATATTTGAACAATTATTATATAAAACTATGGATTGGATATAACTTAATTACACAACATATTATTTTTTAGAATAAATTATTCATGTTGTGTAATTAAGTAACCATTTTTTTTTAATTATAATTAGGGTAAATTACAAGAATGGTACCTGACGTTATGACGAAATTACACTGGCAGTACCCCGTAATTAAAAATTACCCGAGACGCACCCAAGGTTTGCAAAAACGCACG
>JAOXNX010000028.1:19635428-19646402 GCA_028566075.1 Solidago caesia
GTTTTATAAAAATTAGGTGGGTAGAATACCCGCTATCCACTAAAGTTCCAACTAATATATTTCCCTTTCTCAAAATATAATACTAGGAACTTTTATTTAGAATAAAACTACAATAGTAGGTTATTTTATACTTTTAAAAATCTTGGGGTGTTACAGAGGTAAGGTCTGCCTACATCTTAACCTCCCCCATACACCGTCGATGTATTGGGGCTCAAAACCCGCAGAAGACGGCACTGAGCAGTTTTCAGCTTATTGGGAACCACTAAATAACTTACCACTTATTTCGTACATCACGTTTATTTAAATTAAAAAAAAACATTACAATAATAAAAAAAAACATTACAATACTAAAAATAAACATTACAATAATATTAAAAATTACAATACTAAAAATAACTACCACGGTGCATGCTCCTTATTAGGAACAAACACTGGGCATTGCACATTCTCGACCGACTTGTTTTCTGCGATATTTTTTTCCCACATTTTGGCCCAGATCATATGTTCTTGCAACGTGTAGGCACCAGAGACAACTTGTTCAAATGTCAACTCCGCTTTTTGGATCTTTTCTTGAAGATACGTAACATAAACTATTGGAGACCAAGGAACAAAGGTGAGAGAACTCGATGTTTACGTCTCACATGTGGAGTTGACTGAAAACGTTGAAAAAACTCCGGATCCTCCATTTAAATTAGAGCTGCTAAATCGTGTCTTAACAGGTTAGGAGCGCTAATAACATAAGTTTCAAATATGAAAACGACTCGTTTAACATTTGACTTTGGTGGTTTAAGTGTGACAATTATACGTTTTATTTATCAAAAAAGTTAAATAATAAACCCTAGAATACTAAAAACAATTATTTTAAAAAATAAAAAAATTGCATAATACATTTTTTCCCTTAACAAGTCTTAACAGGTACCCAATTTGTCAGCTCTAATTTAAATACCCAATCAAGACTAAACAAGAAAAAGTTTCTTGCTCTAAAAGATTGTTTGATTAGTTGAATATGTTCGTTTAAATTATCTAATAAAATTGGTTGTTTCATAACCAATTGCATCTATGTAATGTCACCAAAAAGACGATGGTCTTTTTTTAATTAACTTCTTGTTCCTATCCACATACGTGTTTTTTTTTTTAACCACAAACTTCATACAAAAAGTTCAACATATTTTCAATGATGGACATGCCTACCGCCTACTAGACATGAACAAACAAAATGCAAGAGAATCCTATACTATGCATTATTCAATAATGGATTTACATTTTTATAACATATACCAATAAAAACACAATAATGACACCAAAACCATAATCATAAAGTACCGACCTAGAGTACACACTTGATAGGCAGAGTTGAATATACATTATTGGAGCTAGAAACAACCGTTCAATATACGGTAAGATGATACAGATAAAAGAATACAAAAGAAAAAATACAAAAGAAAGCCTAGAAGAAAAAGAAACACAACATCACAAATACATATAAAAATTTAAACAAGAAGAGATATTTAAAGGATCCATAGCAGCCCCAAACCAATTGACAATAAAGGATTTGGACAAAAATGTTTGAGGCCATCCCAGACAGACCCATTTCGATCCGTACCAAACACACAGTTTTTTCTGATGTGTTACCTAACCTGCATAATATAACCATTTTGCCACCCCTAGTAAAATACCTTATCATGCACCCTTGTATGGGTAAATGGTCTAAGGGGTAGGTGCACAAAACCTAGAGCATGGCAGATTTCCGGGCATGTGTCTTAGGGGGTGGCAGTGGAGTCTAGCACTACATCCTATACCACGTTTTTCAGCCAATCGCATTGTGCCACCTCATTCCCTCAATTTTCCATACCACACTCCCTATTTTGCTGGCAGTGGAACACCACACTGCATCCCATACCACACTACAATAAATACACTAAATGATTGGTTGGTTGGTTGGCATGTCTCTTTCTCTCTCCCTCATCTAGTGCCAGATTGCATACCGTGCATTCCATACCACATGCGAGATCAAAGGGGTGGCGGTGGTGTTCTAGTGCTAGATGCCATACCGTTTGTGCCATACCGCACCCATTGCCACCCCCCTTATAGCTTTCATGTTCTTTTAAGTTGAAAGATTTGAGATGCCCTTTTCAATTACTTTTGATAATCATATATTCCTTATTTTAATCAGAGCTGTTGCTGCGGAAATTTGTGAAGAGCTTTTTACTCCAATTCCTCCTCACACAGAGCTTGCACTAAATGGCGTTGAAGTATTTATGAATGCCAGCGGAAGTCATCACCAACTAAGAAAGCTTGATCTTCGCATTCGTGCTTTTATAGGTGCAACACACACTCGTGGTGGTGTTTACATGTATAGTAATCATCAAGGCTGTGATGGAGGCCGCCTATATTATGGTAATCAGCTTCCTTCAGTTGTATTTTCATGTAGCACAATCATTTATCTTTTGAGGATCATGGCTAGAGGTGGAAAGTTCGACCCACTCACTTATCAATGGGTCGATTCTCGTATGTTTTTATCTCTAACGGGTCAAACTGGTAAAATTGGAAAATAGCTATAAAGGAAACGGGTCAAACGGATCGAAAGTCTCCTGAAGCGTGTTCTGAATGCGTAAAACTTTCTAAATCATTTTTATCAAGTACATAAGAATATTTTATATTTCATTTTTCATTTTTCATTTTTCAAGGAAAAATAATTTTAATGGGACTTGAGCCCGCAACCTCTTGATTGGTGGGCTACCTAGATATTGCTATGCTAAAGTTCTGTACGTCAAATACATAAGAGTTCTATTGTCATAGTAATATTTTCTGAACATATTTGGCACACTATATATAGAAAATATAAGTTATTTAAACAAAAAGCATTTTCGTCAACCCATTCAACCCATACAAATGACACCAGTTTTGACCTGTTACCCACCCACCCGATCGACCCATTTTTCCTCTGATGAGGCATCTCTCTCTATCTGTCTCTCTCTCTCACTCTCTCTCTCTGACACACACACACACACCCCTACAAATTAATGTCTACTGGTACTTGTTTGGGATTTGCTTATATCCTTTTTCTTCTTAAGGGCCCTTTCGACAATCATGAATTCTGTTCTCTTGAGAGCATTTGAGATTCTTTATATTGCAGATGGATGTGCTTGTGTTGTTGTTAATGGAGACGTAGTAGCACAAGGGTCACAATTCTCATTAAAGGATGTCGAGGTGGTGGTTGCTCAAATAGATCTAGACGCAGTATGTTTTATATTCCCTGATTTTCGTGCTCATTAATTAATTGATCTTTTGTAAGTTCATAGTCAATTTGTTTTTTCTTATCATCCACATTGCTCGTCTGACCTCTTAACGAGTCTGCTAATTTATGGCAGGTCGCTAGTCTTAGAGGATCAATAAGTAGTTTCCAAGAGCAAGCAAGTTGTAAACGATCTGTTTCCTTTGTAGATGTGCCATACAAGCTTTGTCAGCCTTTTAACCTCCAGATGTCTCTTTCAAGTCCATTGAAGGAGGTCAGTTAGCTTTGTTTATTGAATTACTTACATTATTTTGTGGCGTTGGGGATGTTTGTAATACACATATTGTCCTGTTTTTTTAAGGTTGTGCTCAGTCAGCTTTGTTTAGTCAATCAATTTATTTATTTTGCAGATTAATTATCACTTACCTGAGGAAGAAATAGCTTTTGGACCTGGTTGCTGGCTTTGGGATTACCTACGAAGAAGTGGAGCTTCTGGTTTCCTTCTTCCACTTTCTGGTGGAGCCGATAGCTCTTCAGTAGCTGGCATTGTTGGATGCATGTGTCAGCTTGTAGTAAAAGGTCAGCTTTTTCCTTAATAAATAGTTTATATAGCTCTCTCTGTATGCATAGTGTATTAAAGTAAACAAAAGTATTGTTAGATGCTACTTTTCTAACTATTAAGATCATGGTTCAGTTTTAATCTTGTAACAATGTTTATGTCATCATCAAGAGATCGCAAATGGAGATGAACAAGTCAAGGCTGATGCTGTAAGGATTGGACATTACACTGATGGACAATTCCCTACTGACAGCAAGGAATTTGCTAAACGCATATTTTATACTGTTTACATGGGGACTGAAAACAGGCAAGTACATGTGATGTATATCGTTTTCCGGTACACTACCTTATCAACATTAGTAGTGGTGGCAAGATGTGCGGGTTGGTGACATGTCAAAACAGGTTGGGGTTGAAAGTGGTCATTTTTGGTAAATGGAATGGGTTGGGTTGACTTGCAAACACCTTTTTATCCATTTTATAAAGTAGTTTGTAATCTGTTAATGTGCTAATTATACTTGATATAACAAATTAACAATACTTTACAATGGTAATATAAACCTCTTTGAAAAAGGCGAATTAGGAGTTGTATGCATTAACATTTACGTTGGGGTTTGACCAGTTCTCCCTTTTAGCTACTTCGTTTTATCTGACCCATTAGAGCTAAAACACATCATCATTAGCAATGCCTTTTTGAATTTATCTGTGTTGATTTGTGGATGGGTACCGGTAAAAAGACCTACATTTCCAATTAGTACTCTACATCGCAATTCTCCTAAGTTCAGTACAGTAGTTGATATTGTAAAAACAGTGTTCGTCTCTTTGTTAAACATTCATTTTCATAACAAAGTTATCACATGAACATATTTTTGTGGATTTCCGGATTGGTGTTCCCACCATACACCACTAACATGGGTGTTTGCCTTACAGTTCTGATGCCACACGTTCACGGGCCAAGTTGCTTGCTGATGAAATTGGATCATGGCATCTTGATGTTTCTATAGACACTGTGGTATCTGCCTTCCTATCTTTATTTCAGACACTCACCGGGAAGCGTCCTCGTTACAAGGTAAATCCCTGAAAGAAGGGATAAAAAGAAACATGTGTGTACCTCTAGCCAAGATGATATATAGATATATACTCTAATTATGTTGACTTCCAATAATCATACTTAAAGTATTAATAATTTATTCCTCGTCCCCAGGTAGATGGGGGATCAAACATTGAAAATTTAGGGCTCCAAAACATACAAGCTCGAATTAGAATGGTTTTGGCATTTATGTTGGCATCATTGTTGCCATGGGTTCATAGCAAACCCGGGTTCTATCTTGTGTTGGGTAGCTCCAATGTGGATGAAGGGTTACGTGGTTACTTAACAAAGGTATTCTATTGATTCATCTTTATATACATTTGTCTTTTCGTAGAAATTTAGGTAATATAGAAGTTTTCGGAATTCGGATTCTAAACCTGTGGCTTCACATAGAAATATAGAATTGTAAACTAGTCGTCGATGGCTAATTAAGATTTTGTATTAGATTGTTTTCTTAATCTTGGTATCTTTTTCTTTTTTGTAGTATGATTGCAGTTCTGCAGATATAAATCCAATTGGAAGTATTAGTAAGCAGGATCTTCGAATATTTCTGCGGTGGGCCGCCATCCATCTTGGTTTCTCATCTTTAGCCGAAATAGAAGCTGCTCCACCAACTGCTGAGCTAGAGCCAATACGATCCAATTACAGCCAGGTAATTTTAGCATCATTTTGAGTTATGTAATTTGTTCAGAAATGTGTGCCTTAGAGATGTTAACTATCAATCTTTATTAGGGGTGGCCTTTTAACCCATTTACTATTGAATGAATGAATGTGTGGATTAGAATTATGTTTTATACTTAACCGTGTGAAATAAAAACTATAAAGAATATCTTAATAGAAAATGGGTCGAAAGTTTCCCATAGTATGTTTTTCAGTGCATAAACCACCTAAACAATTTTATTAGAGAAATTAGGGGCGAGTATTGGTCGGTTTTGGCCCAAAACCAAATCCAAACTGAAAGTTTCGGTTATCCAATAATCTAAAACCAAAAGGCGATCGGTTTTAGGTGGTTCAATTTTGTTCGGTTTCAGTTATTTTCGGTTTTCATTTTTTTTATAAAGCTTGGGTTTTCATATGTTACAATAAAAGGAAAGATTGCAAATGGAGCTGAAACATTGATTCTACTAGCTTGTACATGTCATCCCACCCTATCATATTTGCTAGAAGTTTAATTTCTGGTGGGTTTTTTTTTTCTTGCGAAGTTTTTTGTACCGATATAAGTGATAGAAATAAAACGAGTTCCACTGGGTCTTTTTTCTTCTCTTCAAACCTTTTGTTTTTATAGTCCTTAAATGTGGATTGCATTGATCATTCCAGCCACAAGAATAGCAAATAGCATTCTGGTTGTTCTTTCTCTTATATATATCTCTGATGCCTAAAACTTTGTTAGTATGATGGTTTTAAGAATGCTGCGTACAATGAAATACTAAAATAATATACATGTTAAAAATAATATACAAAATGGAGCGGATCGAAATTCACCAGGGTAAAACCCTTTAACCAAAAAAATGAAGCGGATCGGTTTCTAGCGGATCGGTTTTTTCCACCTAACTGAAACCAAACCAATTCAGTTGGTTTTTCAAAAATTAACAAACCGAACCATCAGTTTTATAGTGGGTCGGTTCTAATGGGTCCGTTTTTGGTGGTTTCGGTTCGTTTTGTCGGTTTTTGGCACACCCCTATAAGAAATTAGATTATTATCGGTGCAATATAACTTTTGTAATCTATTTGACTCTAAAATGTACAACTTTTGGACCTACAAGTGATGTGGCCCACCTAACCAGTTTTGACCCAATATACAACCCAAGCTGCCATTTTGCTAGCTCTCATATTTATTCAATATTTTTAGATACTTTCGTTCTTATTGACAAAAAAAAAAGCCATCATATAAAGTAATGAATGATAGAATCCTTTTGGATAGTTTCCCCATTTTTGGATGCACAATTATCAGTTATTCCAAATTTCTTCAGTACCTCCTTACAAAGATCTTTGACTTTTCAACATTTTTTAGATTCTCTACATTTTAGAATATGTAACTTTTTGGCATATTCTGCTACTGCATATAGCAAATCGGTGTGAATATGCAACCATCATATGATTCTGTCTCCCATAATTTTTGCATGAATCAGCTGGATGAAGTGGACATGGGAATGACATACGAGGAACTTTCAGTTTATGGAAGGTTGAGGAAGATTTTCCGATGCGGTCCTGTGTCCATGTTCAAGGTTTGTCTTGCAATAATATTGTTTGTTTATCATAACTTACATGTTGTTTGAAGATGAACATGAAGTGTTTGTGGGTCAACCTGGCCAGGCCTGTTTCTATCCGGCATTTATCCGTTACCAACCCTCTCATCTTGCCACCTCTAGCTTCTAAATTATTTTAATGCGCTCATTGGCTGACATTGTGATTGTTGTTACAGAATCTATGTTTTGGTTGGGGCTCTAAACTTGGTCCTTCTGAGGTAGCTGATAAAGTGAAGCACTTCTTCAAATACTATTCCATCAATCGACACAAGATGACTGTATTAACACCCTCCTATCATGCTGAGGTATTCTGTAGTCTTCTTGAAAACTCTATTATTCTCTCTCTTTTTCAGATAGCTTTTCATGCACTACTTAATGAGTGATGACACAAACTTCACCTTTATGTGTGCAGAGTTATTCACCAGAAGACAACAGATTTGATCTTCGACAGTTCTTGTATAATTCAAGATGGCCATACCAGTTTCGCAAAATAGATGAACTTGTGAATGAGCTTAGTGTCGATAAAGATGCATCTACCTCAAATGGTGTTGGAATTGTAGCAGCTGGTTCAGCCAATCCAAAAGCCGGTCTCTAGATATTAAGGTCATGTAATCCATCCAAATGGCTCAAACTGACAAATGACAACCACCATGCATGTACTTGTGCATAGTTCTAGGTTTGATATATTTTACCCACAAATTCTAGGTTTAATCTTTTCTTTTCTTTTTTTTTAAAAAGAAAAGGAAGAAAAGGAGTTCGTATAGATTTTTATAGGTTTTGGTTAATGGAATACTCATAAAGGATTAAGATGTACTCATGTCTGATCCAAAATTTGTATGCTTCTCATCTCTGGACACATTATAAAGAATTTTTTTTGGGTTGTAGTTATAAATGTTACGTTAAAACAACATTAATTGCACATTTCTTAAATTGTGTTTTTTTTTAATAACACAGACATAACAATATTTTGAGATGAAATTGTCTCTCTTTCTTGAATGCTATGCTACCATTTCACGTAAACCTCTTGCACGAGTCTTGCATAATTCATGTCCATGAAGTCGATTACTGATTTTGGTAACATCCATTTTCTCATCATAAGATGTGGACGATGACAGAGTAATGTATTGTTCTAAAAATCTCCAGAAAAAATCTGGCATATTTTTTTGGACAATATCCAAAGATGGCATAAATTGATTGAACCTGGGAATTATTGTTAGAATAAATCATTTTAGTGGTATAGTTGATAGTGAACATGTCAGAAAGAAATAAAAAAAGAAAAGGGAAAATCTTCAACTAGCTGGATAACCGGGAAGCCATGGTTAAGCCAAAGTATGTTGACTCAGCTAGTCTAGTTAAAGTCGAATATGACTCATTTTGAAACCAAGAAGACGCCTTTTAATGTATGATCGGTGATCAGCAACCATTCCATTAACTTTCCCTGGCTATGCAGCGAAACAAAACCAGGCCAGAAAATTCAAAAGCATGAGAGGAAAACAAGACGATATGGTATCAGTTTCGTCCAAAGAGCTTTACCTAAACTTTGGGTTTGTGTTGAGTTAGTGATTCAGGTCTAACTTATTATGATATCATCATCGTAATTCATTAAAGTAGACTGATAATTCAGATTTTTGTTATGTATAGAACCGGGTATACCAGTTCCAATATAGTTCCTGCTTAGTTATATGGTTCCACACCCAGCTTTACACACTCTTACGCATGAAACAACGGTCAAGTCGGTTTAAGACAACACGGGAAATAATTCAGTATCGGGTGTTTAACCAAATGAACAGCAGTAGAAGAAACTAAAAGACATCTAAGGCAAAAAGAACAATAAACAGTAGGCAAGTTGTTTAAACACTAGATCATCACAAATTCAAAAGTATCTTCTTCACCTAAACAAAAATAGGAAAAAAAAAACAAAACAAAAACAAAGTAATCACAAGAGAAAGAGATCTCATCAATCACGTGTCATCTCCCTCCTCAAAATTCATGTAATAAAATCCCAAAATCATACCATGTCTTCTCACCTCTCCTCTGTTCTCATCTCAAAATTCATGTAATAACCAATAAAAAACCCTACAGTTCATCGTTATCTTCCGTAGATTCCGCACCACCACCAGAAGCCCCACCAGACCTCTGATAAACAGTCGTTATGATCGGGTTACAAACAGCTTCCACTTCTTTCAGCTTTTCATCATAGTCCTCTTTCTCAGCTGACTGGTTGTCGTCCAACCATTCAAGTGTTTCCTTCGTTGCTGTTTCAATCTTCTCTTTTTCCTCTGACTCAAGCTTATCCGCCAACTTATCTTTGTCGTTAATCTGGCTCCTCATATTGTAAACGTATGTTTCTAGGGCGTTACGGGCATCAATTTTTTCTTTTACCTTTTTGTCTTCCTCGGCAAACTCTTCTGCTTCCCTAACCATACGCTCGATTTCTTCTTGGCTCAATCGTCCCTTCTCATTGGTGATCGTGATCTTTTCTGATTTGCCAGAAGCCTTGTCCTCTGCCTTCACGTTTAAGATACCGTTGACATCTACTTCAAAAGTGACTTGGATTTGTGGTGTTCCCCTGGATTGAAAAGAAAATGTATAATCATGCGTTTTCGCCCCTACACAACATCAAAGAGTATTAACTAAACTGATAAATATTTAGTGGTTTCCAAACCTTGGAGCTGGAGGAATTCCAGACAGATCAAATGTTCCAAGAAGCCTACAATCCTTTGTCAGACTTCTTTCTCCTTCATAGACCTGTTACGAATACACAATGAGATCCATTTCAGCATTACAATGCTCAAATTTAGAGGTGGAAAATGGGGTGATTGGATAATGAGCCAATGGGTTGGGTAAACGGGTCATCTTGTTAGCCCCATTTCCTATATAGTTTAATCTGTACACATAATCGATAGTTGCAAATTCTGTAAGAAAGAGTACCTTGATGGAAACAACAGTCTGCTGATCCTGGTAGGTTGTAAATACTTGGGATTGCTTAGTCGGAATCACGGTATTTCTGGGGATCAACTTGGTCATCACACCTCCAACGGTTTCAATACCAAGTGTAAGAGGAGCCACATCCAAAAGAACCATTTCTACACGATAGCACATTATTAGCGTTAGTATTGCTTTGTTAAAAGAAAGATCGAATTAACCCAAATGGAAAAACACAAGAAGTATGAATACATTATAAGAAAAGGAATTACCTTTTATTTCATCACCACCCTCTCCACTCAAAATGCCTCCTTGTACTGCAGCGCCAAATGCAACAGCCTCATCAGGATTCACACCCTTGTTTGGTTCCTTACCGTCGAAGTAATCCCTAAGGAGTTGTTGAACCTTTGGAATTCTAGTACTACCACCAACAAGAACAATCTCGTCAATCTGGAGCTTCTCCAAACCAGCATCCTTCATGGCATTTTTCACAGGTATCATGGTCTTTCTGAACAAGTCATTGTTCAGCTCCTCAAATCGAGCTCGAGTCAATGGCTCAGAGAAATCCACACCATCAAAAAGGGACTCGATCTCAACACGGACCTGATGTTGGCTACTCAAGGCTCTCTTGGCACGTTCAGCTTCCCTTCTAAGCTTTCCAAGAGCTCTGTTGTCCTTGCTAATGTCCTTTCCATGCTTCTTCTTGATCAACTTGATGAAGTACTCCATGATCCTTTGGTCAAAGTCCTCACCTAAAAGACGTAAAACCAAATTATTGATGAATACATCCTGAATACATCAAACAATAACATTTACATTATGCAAGAATAAGATGAAACTCAAACAAAATGATATTTCAAACCCAAAACGAAGATATGCAAAGTTTGTTTCATGTTTATAATAATTAAAACCCAAAATGAGA
>JAOXNX010000028.1:19669615-19681552 GCA_028566075.1 Solidago caesia
TTGGACCACAGTTGCAACGAAAACACGAATTTTGGACCACCAGCAAAAAAATAAGTGAAATGGACTATAGTTGCAAATGTGGTAATAACTCAAGGACCAAAATTGCAATTTACTCTATAATTAAAGTTTAAAAGGGAAAAAAAAAGACAAACAAAAGCTTGTCACATTTCACAAATCCCCCGCTCTTCAAGTTGCCTCACTCCCCCATTTTTTGATGGCAACTTGGGTACTGACTAGGCGTCACATAGCGTAAGACGCCCCTCACCCAAGTTGCCCATAGCTCTTAGTCTAATTTAGATATCAATTTCACCTATAATTTGTTGGTTTTAATCACTTCCCGCCATCACAAAAAATTTAAAAAAAGAGGCTTTCAGTCTAGAATTTCAAAAATACTACAAACACAGTTATTGCATTTCAATTCAATAATAAAAAACAGAGTAACGGAACAAGAAGAATGGCAGATGACGATGATGACGTGCGCAGATGGTCGGTGACCTACACGAAGCACATTAAACAGAAGCGCAAAGTTTATCAGGACGGATTCTTACATCTCTACTCATCCACTCACAAGGTTCCTTTCATTTCAATTCATTTCGTTTGTATATATATATATATATATATATATATATATAGGTCTGTTTGATTTCCGTCATTTTTTATTAGGTTTCGAATTCAGTTTTATATCGTTTCCTGAATTTTGACTTTATACTTTTGACTTTGTAGTCAAACATGCTGTCTTCAATTTTGTTACTATATGAATTTTGACTTTAGTTTGACTTTGTACCCAAACATGTTATCTGTAATAGCTAAACTGATGACATGATATAGTCAACGATAATCAACATACGTAAATAGTTTATTAAACATATATAGGAATATATATATTTGTAGCTGGTTTGAGCATCACCGCATTGATTAGTTTTACAAATACGAGTGGTGTGGATGCCGAAATAGTAAACTTTTATATATCTGTTCATGTGTGTGTGTTTATATGTATGTTGATGTTGAGAGATTTTGAACTGTTATATTTTATAGAAATGTGTTCATTTTTCAGACGATGGAAATGTGTAGTTCGATAAAAATTAGCCTTACCTCCTTTTAGTGTTGTTCTTTAACAATAACAGGACTACACGAGCGAATGTTTCATTGCTGATTTTGGAATCTCAAAGCTACGATAATATTGTATGATATGGCTAGTTTTATGTTTGTGCTTCATATGCTAAATACGTATGAGTACTCATGTTTTAATGTACTTAGGGGCTGTTTGGTTCCCAAAATGTATGGGAATTTGGTGGAATGAAATTTGAATTTTCTTCCATGTCATGTTAGGTTAACATAGGAAATTATAAATTCCATTCCACCAAATTCTCACAAATTCTGTGAACCAAACAGCCTCTTAGAGTGATACTTTATATGCTTTACATTGAGTCCGGCAATTCCGGTCGTGCATTTTGGACCTTTGGTTGATTGTTCGAATCAAAAGTGCCAATATGCATTGACACTATGGTGTTAATGAATAAATCTATGGAGAGACACCTTTTTTTTTTTAATAAACTGTCCTTTGTGCGAGTGTGTGCATTCAGAATCTTTCTATGTTTCATATAAGCCAAAGCTTGTAACTACCTTTGCATATCAGATTCTTTAAAATTTAATACCTTTGGTGTTAGAAGTATTCTCTAATAATCATTCAAAACTACTGATATTGTTCTGCTACCACAAAGCAGATTCTTTGTAATTTAATATCTTTTGATAAGGAAGACGTGAAAGAAAAAGTATATGAGTGGTTGCCTTTGGATGATATTAAGAGGGTGTTTGGAAGTGCATATTGCGTTTTCTGAAAACCAAAACGTAGCTTGCAGTGTTTGGCTATTAGGTGCATTTTGTATATTTATGGGGAAAAACATACTTATCTTTTAGTCAGGTGAGTGCTGTTTTAAGCTCTTAAAAATATGCACTCTAGAACATCCTCATCTGAGGAATTACTTTATATCTAAACATCAGTGTCCTTTTTTTCATGATTATAAATCTTTTGACAGGTTAAGTTATATGATGACTGTGAAAAGCTCTTGGATAGCAAAATTGTGAAACTTGATGATGATGCTGTTAGGTCGGGTGAAACATTAACACTTGGTTCTTATCTTGTTGATATTGGTGATCTTCATGGAGAAAGTAAGCCCATTCCAAACCCAATTCTTCAAAGAGACAAAACTATGGCTGATGGGGATGTCACACTCAACAGTAGTAAGTTGAAAGGTTAAATGCACACAACAGAAATGTACGCTAGGCCAATTTCACATTTGCAGAAAGTATGTTGCTATTGTGTGCATATAATCATTTTGTTACATAATAACCGTTTCTTTATTCTGATGTTTAGCTTGTAAATTTCACACATCTCTATGCTCTTCTTTTCTTGCTTAGAAACCAGGAAGCGTGGCTTGCATAATAGTAAAACGTCATCGATCAATCTGAGTCCATCACATAAAATGATTAGAGGTTAGTTTATATTAAATTCATAAACATACAATGTATCTTCTCCATCTACCCACTTTGATAATCAATATTTTCTTAGCATGTATCCTTGAATATATGGCTATTTACTCAAAGTAGCTGTAAATTAATAAATTATACTATGTGGCTAATATCAGTTTTCATCAGACATGAAGAACTGTCTGAACAATATTCAAAGGAGTATACAGAGTACCAAAATGTTTTACTAAAAAAACAAAAACAAAGTTTACGAGCAGCATTGCTATTTAGTTTCAAAGTGTGATTTTACTTGAACTCTAAGCCAGTTTAAACGTGGACCAGTAATCTGTGAGGTATAATCTCAGTTTGACACCAAAAACCTTTGTTTTTTTTATTGTTGATAACCACCCCCAGGCAAACCCAATTGATTGGCGTAAATCTATTACATACACTCAGGTGGGCTTAGTCAAGTGGCTTACCTAAGATCCTGCTTGGCTACTTACACAAATAGCTTATCTTGTAATGATAGTACGCACCATTGTCCTTACTTTAAGCTTCATGATACCAGAGTTCAAGAGACGTGAGGTCAACAAGTATTCTTCTTCACCCAGTGTTCAAGAAACAAAGAAATCTGATTCAACAGGTTATTATCGCAGATATTCAACTGAAAATATCAGGCACAAATGATCTACTCAAATATTACTTGAATTTCTAACTCTTTGTGGGATAGTTTCTTATTGCTATCACCTTGCTGATTTCATCTTCTTTTCTTTATTTTTCTTTTTAGAGTGGGAGGTCTTGTACACTACTCAGTTAACGCAAAAAGCCAAGAAGTATCATGATGGAATTATGAGAGTTGCAATTTCTGGATTGTGTGGGAGACAGGTTAAAATTTCGACACATTACATGTAAAGCACTATAGCCATATAAATTTCCCATCGCTATTCATTTTTCCTCAGGCAGTGCTGTATGATGAAACGAGGAATCTCTTGGACAGCAAATTTCTTAGAAAAGATGAAGTTATTAGCGCTGGCGAATCTGTGAGATTTGATGGTCATTTAGTGGATGTTTTAGAACTAAAAGACAATAAACCTGTCAAAGATACCAGTGTTGACAGAAGTAATTGCTATACACAGAATAAAGACAAGGAGCACCTTGCCGGTTAGTTCATCTATCCTTGAATTAGAACTGACCTCAATGAAACGTGATTAATCTTCTAGGAGTGAATTGCCCATTGGAGTAATAGTATAACTTACCAGTTTCTGGAACATCAAAATAGCTGTTACTCCAGTCTTGAAGTATTTTTGCATTACTTTCACTCGGTTGCATAGCATGTCCAATATAGATACACACTGATAGAGTTTGTTGCATTTTTGGTGGTTGATAATAATAGTGTGTCCCATTGAATTGCTGTTTCACTTATGTCAAACTATTTGAATTCAGATCTCAAGAAACGTGAAGCTACCAAGTCTTCTGTCACAGCAAGTTGTGCATATACGACAAAAACTGATTTCAAAGGTTATTATTTAACATACCTTTACTTCTCTTTTCGTTTTTTTTTCTTTTTTTAACTGCTACATACTTTTACTTCTGCAAGGCTCATTTTGTTACTTATATGGACTACATGCATGCAGCAAGTCGTTCTGTTATGCTCTTTGACTGTTTTCAGTTTAACACCATACATTGTTATGATTATCTTCTTCTCCTACAAACAGAGTGGGATGTCATGTACACTACCCAAGTAACCCAAAAGGCCAAGAAGTACCATGATGGCGTCTTGAAACTTGCAAGTACTGGATCACAAGGGAGGCAGGTTAAATTTCTCATTGTTATTGTACAAGATGTTTACATCCCTTTTTGTGTATGGTTATTGGTTAAATGATCACAACTATCAGATTGCCTAACTTACTATGGATATGAAGTAACACCTATAACAATATTTCATTTTAATTTAAAGTCACTAGTTTGTTTCTCACCCTTTCTTGTATCACTGTATCCAGAAACAGAAAACGTTATTCCCTCTACTATTGTGCGATCAGCAAGTTTAGTCCTATACACCTGTAAGAGATTTAGTGGTGAAATAATAATTAGATTGTGATCAACTTGAATTTCTTTGGTATCAGTTTAATTATTTTCTTTTAGGAGAAGATGGAAGTCATGGAACATATTTGTCCCACATATATATATATATATATATATATATTATTTTGATGGGCCATCTTTACATTTTAGGAGGCTACTTTGTTAGCGGACGATGGATTGGTTTTATCCCATAGATACCTTAAACTATCAGAAGACATCAGCAGCGGAAGTTCATTCAACATGACAAGCTACTTGGTGGAAGTTGGCGAGCCAAGGAAGCATTCTGAAGGTAGGTTTTGTGGTTCCACTATATAATTATTTTGTTGAAGTACTTGAAACTATGTATGAGATTGTTCTCTTCCATTAACTGCTTAATGTAGGGATGTGTCCAAAAAAACCTTCTACATCTGAAAATGGAATCCCAGAGATTAGGACCATTGATGTTGATAAAATCAATTTGTGCAAGAGAATCCCAGCTATCAGACCACCATCTAACGGTAAGACTAAGAATTAAGATTCACATCTTATTTGTTGTATTTTTATTTTCGTCTGGTACATCATCAAACTGTAGTTATTTGAAGTGAATGAATCTATTACTGTGCAGTACTAAAAGCAAATGTAGCTTCTGTCGTTTTAAGGGTATGAAATTCCTTTTTAAGTTTGTCTTATATTTGTAGAAAAACCTACAAAAAGAGCTTCATCATTGCAAGATACTGATACAAAGGTCAGAAACTCCATCGCAGATAAAGTTATGTCGACGACTATGAGCAAAAACAAGCCTTTACGTGATGGTATGTAATGTAATACACCATTTATGTCTGGCTGAAATGTATAATTTTAAGAACTTTGTATCTTTATTATCTATTGTTTATAAGCATTCTATGCTAATAAAATTTAGTAGCACAGTATAAAGAGAAGTGTTGGACCTCCGGGTTCGGGTTAGCATGTACATACCCATATTTATCTGACTTTTACTTAAAAATTTCACCTCAAAGATATGCGATTGTTTAATTGCCGTCTTTTTTCTATGCAGCCCATTCAATTTTGGCTTTTTTAAAAAAACCCAGTACCCAAGAAGGTGTTAGGGTAGAAAAAGTACACGTAGAGGAGATCCATCCTTCGAAGGATTCAGCATTTGTTCAATCAGGCATCTTATATCAGCTAGAGGGGCATCAAAAATCCGGTAGTAGATCTGAAGAGGCATCCTGCAATGAGGAAACTCAAGCTGTTGATGCCGGAGGACACCCAGAAGTGATGCCGTCTAAAGGTAACTATATTTTCATTACCCTTGCTCAACCAATTTAGTCTGTTATTTTGTTTTTTTTTTTCATGTTAAATCATATCAGTATATCCATCAGCAAGTTCTGATGTAGAAATGCATATCTTTCGCAGAAACATCTACTTCAACCTTCAATGAGCCAGCTAAAGAAACAAAAGATCAAAGTAACACTCAGGTAGTTGTTAAAATGTTTCATATTGAAGTCTTTTCCTTTGCGTATTGCGCAAAACTTTTTGTATATGAGTAGATGCGTATTTAAGTGCATTTTATGCGTCCATCAAGGTGCCTGTTTATGGTGCATGACTGATTACCACCGCAACATTTTGGTTATCTGCAAAAGTCTCCAATTTGTGTCTAGATCTATCAATTTGTTGAATACTGTTTTGCTTCCATGCAGATTTCCTGTAATAACATGAAGATTGACTCTAGCATCCGTGATGTCTCTACCGACACAAGGAAGGGTTTCAAGGATACAAACTTAATAAATGATGACATCCCAAGTTTTGATCTTGGATTTGACTAAGAGACGTATTATGTTGCGACTTGCGAGTACTTTATCATTGCAGTTTTCACACCAAACAACCCCACCATGAAATAAAGGGTTATAGCAGAAATAAACATTGTGTAGCATTGTGTTTGAAACATTTATATAACTAAAATTTGAGATCTCATTAGCCCCCGCAATTTTGCGGTCTCGTTATGGTTATCAAAGTTATCTGCAGACTCATCATTTTTGCTTGCTCCACCTTCGTCATGATAGCTTATTAATGGTATTTTTAATATTTCAAAATTTAACTGGGCATATATGATATTTTGAAATTTCTCAATGACATATATGTAATTTTCCGTTTTCTATTACTATTGTGGTTTATTTGAAACGCACCGCCATAACAGCCTCTTCTTTACGTTTCAAAAATCACAATCCTTTTCTACTCATTAAACATCTTCTTCTGTTGAGAATCATCAGGTACGCCCCCCAAATATTATTTATCTTTAAAACATCTGATTATTTCTTCTGCTTTTGTTAATCTTCTTCTTTTTTTCTTTTTTTTTTGGTTAATATGTCTGTGATCATCCGCCTAGGGTTTGTCTACAATTTATATATTTTTACTTTTGCATTATTACTTGTAAGGATTTTTATTGATAATTCTAAATAGGTTTTAACATGATAATAATTTGAGTAGCAAACATCACTGCTCCCTGTTAAATGTTTTGGACATAAATTCTTGTGTTTTTTTCACTTGTCATTTTCTTTTGTGACGGTTGTGTTATATATATTTATTTGGGGTTGGTTATCATAAAACAAGTATTAAAGTAAAACAAATAAGATAAGATTTTGATCATTGGATCATTATAAAATTGATGCACAGATATTCATATAGCACAAGTATATATATATTGATGCACGAAATTTTTTACGATGCACAATGATTTTTAGCTAAGAAAATAGAATTGTTTTATTTGTTTTATTTTAATACTTGTTTTATTTTAACCAACACCATATTTAATAATATATGTTCTATTATAAAGAAAGTTTTTTTTTGGCAAGAATTGTTTTATTTGTTTTACTTTAATACTTGCTTTTCACCTTTTCTTGTAATTTGAAGCTAGTATTTTGAGGTCGATCTTGTGTATCTAGGTTGTTGTAGCAAGGATTGTGTTTTTGATATGGGGACTTTTTGTTTATTTGTGTTGATTTTGGGGATTTGATATATCTTTTAATAATATTCTATGTTTTTAGTATAATGTGATTACCCATATTTTCTTTGACGACATTTTATTTAATGGGGTTACATATGTTATAATCTTTTCAATTGCTTTTGTATCCCTCAACTACAAGAACACCTAAACACTCGTTTTAAATGCTCTTGTACTTTTGAAGCTTGTACTTGAGGGTTTGATCATGTGGATTTAGGTTGTTGTTGTAGTGGGGATTGCTTTAGCTTTCGAATTCCCCTACTTGTATTTCCCAACTATTACAACACTTAATCACTCATTTCAACATCTTTTGTACTTTGAGGCTTGTACTTATGTATCTAGGTTGTTGGGGTAGCGGGGATTGCTCTAGCTTGTGAACTCCCCTCTTTATGTGGTTTTGTCGTCTTAAATAATGGGGTTACATATGTTAAAATTTTCAACTGCTTTTGTATTTTCCGACTACTGTAACACCTGATCACCCATTTCACATGCTCTTGTACTTTGAGGCTTGTACTTTGGGTGTTTGATTGTGTGTCTTTAGGTTGTTGTTTTAGCGGGGATTGCTTTAGCTTTTGAAGTCCCTTACTTTTTGTGGTTTTGAAGTTTTTAATAATGGGGTTACATGTCCTTAAAATTTTCAATTGCTGTTGTATTTAACACATAATCACCCCTTTTAACTTCTTTTGTTCTTTGAAGGCTTGTACTTGAGGGTTTGATCGTGTGTATCTAGGTGGTTGTTGACTTGTTGTAGCGAGGATCTTTGATGTTTTTGATAACGGGGATTAGGTTTGCATATGTTTTTCAATTGCTTTTGTACTTCCCAAATACTGTAACACCTAATTACCTGTTTCAACTTCTCTTGTACCTTGAGGCTTTGTACCTGAGGTTTGATCATGTGTATGTTGGCTGTTCTTGTAGCGAGGATTGCATTTGCTTTTGAATTCCCCTGCTTTATATGATTTTGACAGGTTTATTTCTTTTTCATGTTTTGAAGGGACACTACTATTTAAGTACAGAAAACGTGTATTATAAATGTTCTCTACATAAGAATTACTAATGGTAGTTTGCATTTTGATATCAAGTAAACTTGTGTTCACCACAAGGTTACTGTCTTTATGATATGCTGGCATGATTGCATCACAAATTAATGAATTATATCATGGTGATAGCAAGGTTGCCCTTCTTTTTAAAATGCTTCCATGTGCTGCTCATTTGTCTTGTCATGAACTGATTACTATCTATATTGACACCGATGAGTGGTCAATATGATACTCAGCTGAGGATCTTATTATATATCTCATTAAGTCATTATATATTTCTGGTCGTACGGAAGAATACAAAAGGATATGCAAATTTGCCTAAAAGACTCTAATTGCTTTCTCAATGCTATTTCTAGGATTTTGATGAGCATTATATAGAATTACTGTGCTTACATGATAATATGTATAAAATATTTTATCTTCTAGATCAAGAAGAAAACATTCTTGGCAATCTCTTCCTGGAGAACATCCTACCATAAAATAACGGCTTCTTCGTTGTTGTACTATATAATATTTTTCTTTGACTTGTACATGCTAAGCAAGGCTTTGAAAAGGTTTCTGGTTTTCTTAGAGTAGACTTGCATAGCTTTTGTGCTTTGTCTTTGTGGGCACACGGATTGAGATCTCCAATCCACAGATGGTTTCTGTAATTACACAGAAAGTGAAAGAATACTGCGTTAAGAACACTGGTGCACCATGTGGTTTTAGTTTTGTTTGTTTGAGGTGACTTTCCACCATTTTATTCGCACTTAATATCTCTAGCTATATCAGAAAACTGAAATTATATTGCTTACTTGTTGCCTGCTAATGGATGAGCATGGACTGATGGATCGATGAATAGAAGATGCAGAAAGCTTGACAGAAAAGCTTGGACAAATGGATTGGTTTGCAGTTGACCCTGAGCGTTTAATAGGGAGGCGAAGTGGTGAAATTGACCGTGATCGTTTTCCTGGTTTCCAGGTAAACGTAATTAGTACATAAAGTTGAAAACACTTGAAAATAGAATCAACAATCGGATAAAACTCAATTTCTGCTAACCCTGTCTTTGGTGTGATGCAGCCTTTGTGAATGAAAAGGCAAGCGGGAACTCAGAAGAAGGTTGTTCAGAATACTCTTTTCTGCACAAGTATTTTATACTATGAACTGATCTTGTTGGAGCTCCAACTGAGGTAACTGATAACAACTCATAAACATGAATTTTGAAAATATCTGTTACCTTAAACCTGATAACTGGAACATTTCTTTTTCTGCTTTAATATCTTCAGAAATGCGACCCTCTGTAAAGATAATTGATAATTTTATGCTTAGTATACATAATCACATGGTGATTTATGAGACTAGAAGTCACTTTCTATTCCATAGAATCCTTTTACACTAAACCCTGGTGACCCATGTACTTCATACAATAAGAAAGTTAAATAAAACAATAGATGCATTAGTTATATCAAGAGCAGTTATAGAATTCTGTAAATAGGCTAGAAAAACATGAATGACCTTGGACAGGATATTGCTTATGATATTTTAGTGTCTGCACCATCAGTGATTTTTGTGATAGTCCACCATGGTTGGCATATTCTTGGCATGTGCGTAAGCTCTGCAATGTTCCCGAAAAATCACACACAATAGCGAGGGGAGGATGATAATAGAACTTGATTAGTGTTGTGTTGTATCTCAAACGGGCCAAACAAAAAAATAGCGAAAAGGTGAGTGGTCGAATGGGTTGGAAACTATACTTTAATGCATACAACCTCATAGCTTTGTTTTATTTCAAACACTCAGATTATGATTGAAACACAAACATTATCTATAAATTTTCTTTAAAATTGTACAAAATAGTATATGCGGGAAAACCCAACCAGGTCTGTTTTAACCCAAACTCGTTATGCAACCCACACGAACTGCTCATGTTGCCACCTCTGATCTCTTTTGAATAGTATACACAGTAATTTTGTACCAAACAGAATAATCAACCTAATGTATCACCTGTTCCATGCATGCCAGTCGAAGCTTTGTTTTGGATACATCATTGACATGTTCATCTAAGAACTTGTTAACTTTGTGTGTCACGGAACCCAAGTGGTCTACGGTTTTAATCAGGGATTTGGAGATGTAGTTCTTTAAGCTCTCTAACAACCTAAGTTAGTTAAGAGAAATCAAGTAGTAATTAAACATAACTAAGTTGTAAGTAATCTCAATGAAGCAAATGTGTCACTTACATTTGTTTCTGATCATTCTTGTAAGAATCTTCAAAATGCTCTGCAGCCGAGTACAACTGTTCTCTTACATTTCTCAAGTCCTATATTTTCACATTAATTAAACGTGAAACCAATTTGTATTCTTATAATGCAGAAAATGAATAACTTGAGATCGACTACACTCAGATTTTGTAAATTTTAGCTATTCAACACTATAAATTAAGATTCATATATTAATAAAATTTAGTATGTGAGCAAGACCGACCTTGAGTCCATCGGAAAAGAGCAAACTATGCCTCAAGAGAAGTTCATCATAGTTAGAAGAGGGATGATGATGATTAGCAGGAGATAATGTATTCTTGGTCTCCATTAGCTAAGCTAGGACGAAAACAAACCCAAGTTTTCTTCACCTGCGCGCATAAAAAACTAGAACAAACGTAACATATACATGAATAATGTAAACCTCAAAATTAATAATGTAGCTCCATCCATAAGAAATTAACCCGACCTTATGTATTTGTAGGTAGCTAGGGATGAATAAAAAGAGTAAGTGAGAGTGGGACTTGGTGAGGAGAAAGTTTGTGGGAGGTGGGAACATATATAATCAACCACTCCACTCCACTCCACTTTTTAGGGGAGATGCAGATTAGGTAGATAATCTCACATGGCCGGGTTTAGTAGTTTCATGCAATTAAGTTTGGCCATGGATACATCGATATTATATTACATACAGATGGAAACATGGGGGGGTTAAATTAATTGGTATTATGATAACTTGTCATAATTGGTAAGTTTTCATCACAAGTCGAGCTAGGTGATCTACCAACTTTTTTCGTGTAGTTTCACAAGTAATTAATCTAATACGCTTGATTACAAAAAGTATTATCAAAATAATGATTTGGTTTTTTCTAACAAAACAAGTTAATTAGCACGTTACATAAGTATAGGTTTGGTGACCTTTAAATCGTCATCAATAAAATATAAGCGAAAGTTATTGATCAATTTTCACATATATAAACGGGTTGAAATGGACATGCCTAACATATATATATATATATATATATACAGATGTGGGTTCTTGTACGAAGTGTTTTAAAATACGAAGTGTGCGAAGTGTGTTAAAATGCAGCTTAAATATTACTAAAATGCAGTGTCGGTTGGAAAAAATACCTCTTTT
>JAOXNX010000028.1:19701483-19718276 GCA_028566075.1 Solidago caesia
TCACAACCCTAACCCGCTTTTTTTCGGGTCGGTTTCAGGTCGGGTTTCGGGTTGGGTCGAGTATTGACAGCCCTACTAATATATTTGTTCTTTTGACCCAATTGATCCGACCCGACCCGACCCATTTTTTAAAACTTCATTCCAAATCAACCCCCGAGTTAAAGTTTTCAAGGATCCTCCTAAATTAAAATCCTAGATCCGCCACTGTCACCACCAGTCGCCAACACCACCATACCGCCGTCACTACCATTGTCGCCGCATTGCGTGGGTACCCTTCTAGTTCTTTTTGATTGACCGATCTATGGTAGTATTTTCTTTGGTTCACGCATGGAAAAGTCGATAGGAAGACCACAATATTGACTATACGTATTTTCCATAACACGTGAGGTTTACAAAATCGCATATTTTAATCTTTCAAAAAGAATACATAGATAAGTATGACTCTTAGATTAATTTTTATGTCTTTCAAGTTGCTGTTAGAATAATGTAATCAAGAATAAAAATTTTGAGCTTAATAACAAATTCACAATGAAAAAAATATAATTCTTCTTGTTGAATTTTTCCTATTATCACATTTATATTTAAAAGTTTAGCATCACAACATTCATAAAGTTATGACTTTGTAGCAAATAAAAATCAAATATATAGGATAATTGCACAAAAAATGAGTTAGGATTTCCATATTGGCATATTGCATGACACAAAATAGAAATTTAGAATACCCGTTAATATCCAAGATGTAGGAAAACCAAGTATCCAATCAATTTTATTGTTAATGATCCAAGCAAAGTTGAAGTTCTTTTTGTTGTGATATGATGTTAGACCCCTCCCAACAGGATTGTCATGGTGTGTCATGGAAGGACGCCGTTGGTAACAAGGTGTCACAGGTGTATCATGGAAGCTTGTCACCGTTTTCGTCGCCAAGGAGAAGATGCGAGGTCGAAGTGAGGTGGGACGAGGTGTGTGTGTTTTGATTTAATTAATTGAGTATAATAAAATAGTGAGGAAGATGTGTTGTTGACAGAAGTATATCATGGGGTGAGAAAATAAGAAAACGGTGACGTGACGTTAATATGTTACAAGAAAAAGATGAAAAAAAAGCCATTGTTAAAAAAGGCTTAACGAACAGCTCTCTAAATGAAGGAAACATATCAGTTCTTTGTTTTGAAATTTTAAAACAAGGCACATAAATTAGAATGTGAGGGCAAAGATATATTGGTACTATACTTTGCATTTTTTAATGGTTTCTATTTTTTCATTCTTAGTTTTAATATGTTAACTTTATTACATACTTTTTATTCGTTCTTACACTAATATTGTTTAGGAAAATGCTAAATGCATCTCTTAGGGTTGTATTTAACGTGCATAAAAAAGTTGTACTTTTCATATCAAAAGCCCCACCCCCTGAATTTTATAGTAAGTGTACAACTATTTAATGCACCTTATATACAGCTCTTAGGGCTTTGTTTAGCAAACTCCGTTTGTTTAATATTTAACTTTATGTATAAATTTATTGATAGTCTGGTTTTTTTTTTTTTTATCTTTTCTGGCTAGGGTCATATATCTTTTTGGGCCAGATTCAATTTACATAATCTATCAAAATTGCTAGAGTTGGGCTAGCTTTGGTTGGGGTCTGTCATTCATCACCCTTACAAAAATCCCCAAGAATGTTATAACATTTATTTTTCGTGATATATAAGTCGAAACTCAAGTTATATAGAAAACTTATTTTTTTTAACACCCTAATAAATAGAAAACAAAAACTAAACAGTCGGAGTAAAAATATATATATTTTTGTCTTTGTTTAGGATTATTAAATATTAAAAATTAAATTAAAAAAGAAAACAAAAATGGGAATAATGAACAAGTGCAATAATTTTTTGTCATCATTCTATAAACAAATAAAGCCGCCCACTTCCGTCTCGAAATCCCATCAGCCACCGCAGATTATTCCTTCTTCCCGTTCGCCGCCGTCACCACCACCACCACTACCACCACTGTCATCGTCGCCGCCGATCAATCGAAACATGGGAGGAACGTCACAAGCTTTGAAGCATATCCCCCGGATCAAGTTTCCTCAGCGTCATCCTAAACCTTCTTCTTCTGGTCTGTTTTTATCATATTTTGTTTTTTTCTTCTTTTATGTTACGCGATATACCTTCTCTCATGTTGGTTGGTACAGATAATGTGTCAATTATCCATTTGATGTTATATTTGTTTAATTTATATATCTAGATTTAAATCTATGAGAATTATATTTATTTGACCTAATTTATTTATAATTAGTATTGTAGGTTAAGCTATAGATACATATACATATGAAACAGTAAAAATAGATAGTATTTGCAATGGATAAAAATGCTTATCTAAATATCAGAATGAATAGTTGTTTGATAAACAGGCCTCGTACCATGTAGGGCGATTTGTGTCACGATCAGCGCACAGCCCTTCCTCGTGCGCTCATTACTTACAGACCGATTAGTGTCCTTGCTTGACGTCCTTTTTGTTCTAAAAAGGAATGGATAGTTACTTTTCCTGTGAAATGGTTGTCATACAGTTAGGAGAACGTACTATGTAGGGCGACACACTGTAAAGGAAGATATCTGTTTTATACAATTTCGATAATTTGTCGTTACCATGTTTATAGAAAGTGTACAACTGAAAACACGTTGGTGACACATTGCAAGGGAGGGATTATCTTGGTAATTTAAAATGGGAGATATACCGTGTAAATGAACTTTGGACAAGTGATAAAGTTTTTGCATAGTGGTTGGAGGTTATGTGATTGGTTTAGGGACACAAGCTAGTTGAAAATGGAATAAACTTTGGTTTTAAAGGCGTTAGGCGTTCCTAGTTGACAAGTGCTTGGTGGAAGTCTCATGTACATGAGACCTCTATTCTTCTACAAAAATGCCTCGACATTTAATCACTTCCCTGAAACATTATTTAAATTGAAAGTACTTATATATCACTTCTACATGACAAAGTACTTGAAATACGTCACTTATATACCAAAAGTATTCAAGTGGCATTTGGAGGGGATAAGGAACATTAGGTTATTTTCACCAAACGAGCTTATGAAAAGCTTAAGAGAACCTCATTAGAAAAGCCTAATAAATCCCCACTAATTTCGTGAAGAAAACACGAGGTATAAATCTGTGAGGCGTGCCTCACTAAAAGAAGCCACTGAGCTGTGCCTTTGAGCTGCCTTCCTTAAGGTTATAGGTTGAGGCATTTTGAAGATTGCATAGCATCTAGGCGTGCTTCTCTAAACCAAGAAATGAGTAGTAAATACAAAAGCTTTACTTTACAACCCTCAAAAAGCCGAGGATTCATGGTGTTGGGATTCTTTTTAAATGAAGGACCATGGACAACATTATGTCTGCTTCTGTTAGCTTTTGAGGTTTGATGACATCATGTATGTAAGCTAACTTAGAATTTTGTGTATACAAAGCCTTTCCACAAACTAAATGCTTATCTCAGTCTAGGTGATGTGTGATGATGCCACCTTTGTTACTTTTTTGATAAATTTATTTATTTACTTACTAAAAAGTTTTTCAGAATTGCACTTCTTAGCTTCAGTAGACAACTATCAAACATTATGTGGTGTTTTATACTTTTTTTTTTCCTTTAATATGTTTTAAGTAAGGATATTTGCTTCATATCCAAGCGGTTCATGTTGCAGGTTCTGTGACTCAGACCCAAGCAACACCTGCTACCAATGATGTACCTTCCACATTTTTTTCTCGGTCTGCCCCATCTGAAAAAACTCTAGGGGGGAAAGCTTCACTTCAACCCAAAAGAACACCGATGACTCAAGAAGAGATTGATGCTATTATGGTAAGCAATATTGTTATTTGTTTCCAATTACTTTTGTAAATTTATTCCGGGAACCCTTGAGCTTAGCAGTGTGCTTGAAATATATATGTTCTTAGCTCTACATGATACTATTCTTGTTAAGTGTATTACCTTGTGAACGAGTGTTCCTCTCGTTGTGCATTTACTCTTAGTCTCAAGAAGTTTATGGTTCGAGCCTAAAGATCTGGTTTTATGGATTCATATAGGCTTGAGCTACGAAGCCGTTCAGAAGTGCCCTCTTAAATTTAGAAGAAATATATAAAAGCGAATTTTTAAATTTACTATTGCTAAAAAGTGACAAGTAGAAGCCTTGTGTACACTAACGCCTAGTGGATCATATAAGTATGAGTCATACTATGCCTTCCTGAGGCATGGTTTGCTTCAATGAGCAATTCAACCTAATCTGTGTTAGGGATGTTGAGCTTTGATTGGCTGGTTTGGGATTGCCAAGCTTTTAATGAGCAAACTCATGAGCTCCCACAAGCCGGATTGTCTCTACTAAATCCCCTGAATTTAGCAAATTTATGTGTGGCGACATTTTAATGATTTTTGCACTTGTGTTTCTTACTTTCTTCTATTTTGGCAGTTGGGTGGCTGCTTATAAATTTGACGAAGCTTTCATAAAAGACAAGACCTCACAAGATGTATCTTTTTTTTTCTTTGTAAACTTTTGTCCATAAAGATATGGTTGAATCTGAATTCAACATTTCATATGCTTAGAGCTGTTGCATTCTTGATAATTGTAATGACATGAGCCATTGTAAGCAACATATGGGCTTGTGTTGCTGATTTTCCGACTTCCATGGTTTTCGAAAATTAAACCTTATGATATGGCTTGGTTTTGATATATTTGCACATTGTATTGTCCTGGAAATAATTTTCATATAGTGTTTGTCAACTTTGGTTTGATTTGGGCTTCCAGCTTCTTGGAAAACCATGTCCTTTGGCTGGAAACCTTAACTCCTGTCACTTTATATGAAAATTGTGTTCTGTATCAACCTTATGAACCTGTTAAGTGACCTGAAGAGATAGCAGTGTTGTGATTCAATTATATATAGTGGATTTAAAGACCTTATTATGGATTATTCTTGTTGGTCACTGGTATAAAAGATATCATGACCGTATAAAAGAGATTTCACGTTTCAATACTGCCCTATATGTATATATATAAACAGAAAACGCTTTGATGTCTTCATCTTGTTCAAAATAAGGGACGTCTTTTACTCCCAATGGTCAGGTATGCTTCCGCTCCATCACCTTCTACATCATCCAATAAAAACATACCCCTCCTGAATGGTAGACCTCCGGAACTGACCCGTATGGGTTTTACAAAACCAAAATCGACATCATAGAATGGGAATTTACACCAGCTAACTATCCATATTACGTTTGTTGTATCAGGAATGTTGGTAATATCAGAGAATGACTTCAAAACCATTTCTTTCCTTTCATTGCTATCATGACCTACTTTTGCATAGTTTCTAATGGTTTTCTTAACGGAATCCGACAACATGTCTATCGACTCTTCAAGCTCTTAAACCGTTTTGGTAGCGTCACACTACTGACTATTGGCCCCCAATGATTCCCTAAAGAAATTTTACTGACTATTGGCCCCCAATGATTCCCTAAAGAAATTTTAGCTTTCATGGGTGCAATTTTTTCTCCTTTTCGTCTAAGTGCTAATGGTTGAAGTACCAAACTACCTATTATTATTAATATTTCAAAAATCCTGGGTTTCATCCCAGGCATTTATGTAAATTAAGAGTAGTAGTAGGATAGTTTGTTGTTTAAAAAAAAAACTATGTACATACCAACATGATAAAATTGATACACGAAGATTCATAAATCACAAGTATTGCATTAATGCACGGAGATTTTCATGATGCACAACGATTTTCAGTTAAGAAATGAATGTTTTATTTGTTTACTTTAATACTTGTTTTATTTGAACCAGTTGTACATTATTATATTACGAGTTATTTCATACAAATTTCTTAGATATTTAGAAAATGTTCATCTGTATCTGTATTATTATATAAAAATTATAGACCCTCATGTTAAAAAGTTATATTTTTGGGATATGCGAAGTGATCAATATGCCCCTCTTATTTATTACATCATTTATCCCTTAACTTCTAAAGTACATACGCTACTCCATTTACATCAATTACATTTACATCAAATCATCAATTACCTTCATTGCTCGCTGCCGCCGCCACCACCACAAGTTGCCGCCGCCACCACACCGCCACAGCAGCTGCATTATACGGGTACCCTCTAGTTTAAGTTGATAAGTTATTACACATATCATGTGATTCAAAACTACATGTGTATTCATAATTATATTCTAAGGATTATTATAACCAAAAAGGATCAACAAACTGATATCTATTTTACATGCTTAAAGTTTCCAAATAGATTAAGATATCTATATTATCCAATAAAACAAATGACCAAAGTCAAAAATTTTAAAATATTTAATAGCACGGAAATTACTATGTTACCCCTTTTAATCATTTCTATATAAATCTCTATTACATGTGAAGTATTGGGTGAGGTTATTTTGCGAAGTCTCGTAAAGTGTGAAGTGCTTGATTTTCATCTTTTACAGGTTTTGCTTCTTCCCCACCATTGCCGCCATCAGAAACTCTGATTCGGTAAGGGTTCCGCCTTAAAGGTATTAATAAGGGTAGCTGGTGAGGGTGATAAATCATAAGGGGTGATCGATGATGGAATGATCTACCTGACGTGTTTTGACATGGCTTAGCTATCATTGACATTCACCTCAATTGCTAAGATGTATGTTAGTAATAAATGTTAGTATATCGCACGCTTCGCTTTTTAACAGTTTTCGCCCAGTAACTCCACATCTGGTTATTACTATACAACAAAGTTAACACTAGTTAATATATTTACAAAAATAAACACTATTTATTGGTGGAGTAAAAGAAACAAAATATAAGATATCTCATACGCTACCGTCGAGAATGGTCCAAATCTGCTTGGTAAAATCGGGTGCCGTCAACTCTCGCCGTGGGTAGTCGGTCAATTTTTTTATTTTTTTTTTTTCTTTTCTAATAGTTTGATTAATTAAAATCTAACATTTTAGCTGTCTCAATTAAGATATTGTCAAGATTAAAGTCAACATTTTTGGAGGGTGCAGATTAAAAGTCAAATATGGCATCGAAACCGAAAGAAAACTTGACGAATCACAAAACCATCAACATTAGCTAACGGCACCGTGTCGTGCATTCGTTTCCTCTTTTTATTTTATTTTATTTTATTTTATTTTTATAAATTAATAAAAAAACTACTAAACTAACAAGATTGGATATTATTTTTTTTACTAATAAAAATAAAATAAAAAATATATATAAATAACCCCGTTAAGAAAAGAAAAAAAAAGGAATAAACAAATAATAATAATAATAATAACCATCATCATCTACTTTCTCTCTCTAGGAAAAAAAAAACAAACATCTTGTACAGTCTACATTACAAAACATCTTTCCCTTTGTTTGGTTTTGTGCTGCTGACATAATCTAATTAACTCATCGTAAGTTGTTTTTACTACATATTAATAATAATACTTGTTGCCAATTGTGTAATCATACATTGTATTATGTTTTTTGCTTGCAAGTTAGGATTAATAGTTGCTAATCATGATGAACAGTTTGGTAGAAGAATATAATTAGCAGTTGTTTCTGTGTATTATTTTGTATCTAATTGAATTTGTAATTAAGGTTAAGGGTAAGAATGTTGTGCTCAAACCTTGTTCTGTTACTTGAATATGGATACACCATTACTCATTGATAACAGTAGGAGAGAAAATTTAGGATTTTACTTGATCCGGTGTGATTAGCTTAATCCACGACCCAACTAAAGAGATTTTATATTATTGTCCCGACTTTGGTATTCTAATTACATTATTAGTGGTGTATATATAGACGCGGAAGAAGAAGAAGGGTAAAGACACATAGTCCAAGGGTTTAATCTAGATAGGCACCTTTGGACCCGCTCATCTCGGCGAACATCAGACTCCGCAACTCAATAGACAGATCCCTAGTTAGGTGCTGACTCTTGTTTAGCTATTTATATATTCTTGAGGACTATACTCCGTAAGAGATTCACAAATACAATTATGGTTTCGGTACACTTATGTAAGTAAGCAAAGAACGAATGGCACTCTTCAGAGATCTTTGGTTAGAATTTTCATAGTTTATTGGTAGGACTCGTGTAGTTTAACTCCTGACTTCTTTTTGAGGAAGTAACTGTTGATGTCAATCATGCATTGTGTGAGAAAAAATAAAATAAAATAAAAAATAAAAATATAAAAAATCATGCATTGTGTGTTCATGTTCGATTGGATCATGAGCGTATACCATAGACAAGTATAGGTTCCAGACTGATAAACTCCACATCCTTATTAGTAACTCATATATACCCAATGACATTACCTTAAAATACAACTTCAAAGCCAAATATCCAACTACTTTAAAGGCAGCTACAACAGGTGCCGGCGGTGATTCAAGTGAGTATGGTGGATGGTGCCCCAGTGGTGAATCATAGAGGATGATTCATATGCACTCTGGTATCATGTAATGATAGCCCAATGTTGAGAGAAGGATAACCCTTGTCAGGTGTTGACTTTTGATTAGTTATATTTACATGAGACTTAACAGAATATATGTGTAACTATTTACGTATTTTGACTTTTGAGACATGATTGTTTGATCGTAGGAGATACCATGAATCCATGATATGATAAGTAGGAGAGAGGATATGATTCGATCATATCTGAACTTATAAGGATCCAATAATCTCACAGGCAAAATGATTATATTTTTAACGACTATGCTATATAGGCCTGCTTCCGTTTAGGATTTTTCCAGTCTGTTACTTTTTTACTATAGCGAATGACATTAGTTACATCACCTTATTATAATGCTCCAAACCTTGGGGTACCCTGAAGGCTGAAGTCCTAATCTATAATAAAAAATTTTTGTTATGTTAATCAAGGTTAGCGAAACTTCAACTTTTTAAATCCCGTTGACGATAACTATTGTTTATCTCGAAATCTGATATGTTTCAGTTTGAATATTAAACTTGAAGAATCTCATCTTTATCAAAGTCTGCTTTTACTCGAGTGGGGGAAAGCTTTCATGGGTGATGGTCCTAGAGGAATAAAAGTTTTCCCAGATCATTTCCAAGCTTCGACTTCTGGTGCAGAGACTCCTCAAACACGAGCATCAAATTTGCATACTAAAATCGAAATTGAGGTACTGATGACATAAATCAGCAATCTTACACACAAAGCTACTCTGTTTTTTGAATGAATAGACTCAAAGGTACTATGAACTGATTTGATTTTAGTTGTTTTGATCCGCATTAGCATCACTCAAGCAGCCATTTGTGGACGACAAGAAGATTAAGAAGCGTTGCATCCATGTTGAACTTATTTAATCTGAAAAGGCTGCCTTGGGGAACAGACACAAATGGGAAACAAAAGGTTGTTACTCACTATAATACAAAATTATTCAACAAGTTTGAATTTGTACATTTTATTTAAAACTAATGTTCCTATATTGAACAGCTTGTATTATCTGCTACGGAAGTAGAATCACTTCGATCCGAACTTGCTGATTTGGAGGAACGAGAAGCTCAATTGAAAGCTCAGTAAGTAGTAGTGATACTTTTACTGCAAAAGAAGATCATATTTTCCCCACTTAATGTCACCTCTTATATTCTTGCAGGTTGGAGCATATTGATGAAATTCTGCGTGCTGCACGTCTTTCAGGCTATTTGCAGATGCGAACTGTATGTCTATTAACTATATGTTCTTCTGTAAGTTGCGAGTTGCAGTCTATTAACTATATGTCGTCCCCTTAAAATCTCATTGTACAGAGATGGACAGCACTACCTGGAGAACCAGCTCCTCTTGACGATACAGAAGTTGATGACTGGCTTCCACGCTTTGTTGTTCTCCAAGGACCATGCATATTTTTGTATTTCAAGTCCACTGGTAATAGCTCAAATACACACACACACATTGTTTCTACTTAAATCTGCATCTGTGCATTTGCTTATCGGAATGAAATATTGCAGATATAAGTCCTCAAGACTCCACCCTATTGTCTGATGTTGTTGAAGTAGGGCGTATGCCATGTGTTACTCAAGAAGAGAGGGAAACTCGACATTATTTTTACTTAGTAACTCGTCAAGGAATGAGATATGAATGCTCAAGTGCTTCAAAATTGCAGGTGCTATTCCATAAATTTTGAAACTTCTTGTCTGTCATGTTTGGTTCTTTTTTCTTATCAGTTTGTGATGCTTATATGAGTGTGTCTCGTTTTCATTACTGCCTTAAATGCCAATATAACTAAGATCTTGGTGACCCCGATTGGATCATCAAAAGCGTACTAATAACAAATAATATGCCTATTAGATAACATCATATAGTTGGTCAAGTGGCACTTGTGTTTTTCCAGAGCTGGTCCTGAACATCTTTTCCTTTCTTCAGGTGGATGCTTGGGTGACGACGTTGCAAGAGGACTGCAAACTGGGATCAGATTCACCCACTACCCCCGATCATTCAACTGATACATGACATTGATTCGTGGCAATGTAAGGGTGTGTCGTACATGATTCTAGTTGTTGGATTTGGCTAATGTGCCATTGATAGAGGCGCATCATGCTTAGTTATTTGTATATACACAATGCACTCTCTTAAGTAAATCTTACGAACTTTTCACTTGTAAATTCTTTCATTTTTGTTTCTGGAAGTAACAAACAATGAATGGATAATGGTGATCTTCCAAGGCAAGTTAGAGACTTAGAGGTAAAAAACAAATCTGTGCATATCCACTTTCTAGTTCATGTCTTTACACAAATCACTCGAGATGGATGCTTTTATGGATGGTTTCAACATTGTCAATTTATCATTATTTTTTTATATCTATGTTACCAGACATCTTTCACCTGCGTATAGATTTTTTTTCTTTTTACTTTTATATATATTTTTTGAACGACCCTTTTTACTTTATTTGTGTGTGGATACGTATGTATAATTAATTAAAAAAAAATTAAAGTGATGAAACAAATGATGAGGTCTGATGATACACCATAGTCTACGGACCATGATTCAAGGTCCACGGCCCAAACTGCGGAGCCCAGCAACGGCTAGCCTCCGGACAGACAAAGAAGCTCCCTACCAAATTTGCTACGGTCCACCGTCCGAGGACCGTAGACCAAATCATATGAGCAGCCCTCGGATCAATCAACCCCGCAACCTACGGTTAGGTACGAACACCCGACACGCACGATCAGTACGAACCTGCATCTGCTACAGACTTTGCTCCCCACTATCTGCAAGAGACAAAGTTCGTACACGATGTCATGACACGCCGAATAACGGTTTCCTGCATGGCCTGATCGTGGCTTGGGGAACAGCTTCTAGGTTGTTCCCCCGACTCCTTATAAATACCATCCTCAACTTCATTGAGTTTCATTCATGCTTACTCACAGATATTCACTATATACTTGGTGGCGTTAAGTTTGCTCTCTAACTTTGCACCATCTGGGAATCGCCAACAAACCTCACATAACCTTTCAAATTCATTCTTAGCAAGATCAACCCTTATTATTTAAGTCCGATAAAATATACTTAAACAAGGTCCATTGACATATGTATGTCGGTTGTGTGTCAATAGAGAAGTGCTATAAAAAGTATCCGTGAAAGAATCAGTCATTTTAAAGAGTTAGAAATACTTAAAAGAAAAACATGTACATGTTATATTGGCAGTGATATGTCCGACATAATTACTGACCGTTATATAAAGCATAGATAAAGATATACATATATGATAAGAAGCTTGATATACATCCCAACTTCATTCAGTTTGACCCACTAGTTCGGATCTAAGGGGTACTAAGCCTGACAAAATCACACACTTTCTAAAAATAAAAATAGTTAAAAATTATGGTCAGTATTACTATATAAAAAACCCATGAGGTTTACAATTTTATAAACAAGCCCCCTAGTTTTCATGGTTTCATCATCAACATTCCATCAATTCTTTCTATCATAACCTTAAACACTTCTTCAAATTGGTGATTATGTAACTAACAAGATGCAAAGCATTAATCTATGATATAAGTACTTGATAAGAAAAAGTTATCTCTAACTTCCCATTATTATTACTGTTTGGAATTGTACCAAATAATAGTACAAAATCTATAGTATATCTAACTTTGAACGATTATATTACGTGCATTTAACTTTTAAATAATAATATTAAATGTATCCTAATAGTTGAATATATAAAATAATAATAGTTTGAAAGTTACTCATTTATAAAAAAAAAAATGAAATGAAATGAAATAAAAAGTTCCAAATTGGCACCCCATAATTAGTAATTATCCTTTTCTCCATAACAAAAGCAAACCAAGCCAAACCACGTTTGTCCGTACCTTCCTTTGTTCTCACTCTATTAAGCAAGCTAGCTCTATAAAGATATAACTCAAAGAGAGCTTCTCCATTTCAATTTGGTTCAAAATACTGTTGGATTGTTTCGGTTCTTATTTATAGATCGATTGAGAGGGAGAATGAGTTCTCGAATCTACAAATTTGCTTCACGAGCCGCTAGGTCTCTTCTCTCGTCTGCTTCCAAACATAGACATCATGTTGTCACCGGTGAGTTTGATGTACATTTTGTGATTCCTAATAATGCTGTATCACTGAAACTGATATATATATTTTGATTCATGTGTGTGGTACGTACATTTGTACATTATCGACTGTGGAGTGTGGATTTTGATATATGTATATATAGGTTATATGCCGCTTAATGGCAAACTCTTACAGTAAAAATGTTACATGTATTTGGATTAAATCAATGCATGTAAGCACAAGATATAAGGCTAGACGTCTTAAAGCATCATATCATATACATATATACATACAGGGTAAGCTTCATGTGAGAACTACTTACATATGAACATATCAAGTTATTAAGTTATAACTGAAAGGTTCTTCCAAATCAAATGGTTCTCACATGAACCTTTTTCTATATATATATATATATCTGAATACTATGTATATTAGATTGTGTTGTTTAGATTCTAATGTACTAATTGATGTACTAAAATTTGTTGGATGAAAGAATATACCTACGTGATGTACTGATGTAGAGATCGATTTGCTGTTTTCAAATAATGACTACGTTGTGAAATTTAACTTAATTATATGTTCTTTTACTAGTAGAAGGAAGTAGATCAGCTGTTGGGGCTGCAACAGTATCCATTAAAGGAAAGATGCCAGCTCTAGTTTCTTTCTGCGATTCGTCAAAGACCTCCAACAAATGGATTACTGGAGCCCTTGCGCTACCAGCTGCAGGTTCAAACTTATGGACTCCGCGATTTTGTAAATCTTATTCGTTCTTGTGCTTATTGACGTTCGTTTCTTTATACATTTTTATACATGTAAATCAATGCAGCCTACATGCTTCAAGACCAAGAGGCACATGCAGCACAGGTTCTCGATTAATTGCAATTTCAGTTTAGTAATTGTTTATAGCATCCTTTCAATGAGCTAGTGATTCATTATCTTGTATACGTACTCAGATGGAGCGAACCTTCATTGCTATCAAGCCTGATGGTGTGCAAAGAGGACTGGTAATTCAACACTCATATTTGTTTACTTCCCAATATATATACCAAAGTTGTCAATGAGTTTACAGTTTTAGCGTTCTTGTTTTCTAGATATCAGAGATTATACACAGGTTTGAACGTAAAGGCTTCAAACTCGTAGCTATTAAACTTGTGGTACCTTCAAAGTCCTTTGCCGGGAAGCATTATCATGATCTTAAGGAAAGGCCATTTTACAATGGCTTGTGCAACTTCCTTAGCTCTGGCCCGGTTCTTGCAATGGTACAGAATTAGGAATCATCATTGTTTTACCATATATGCACCTTATGAACAACTACAAGCAAATGAAGTTATATCCTTTGTTTGTTTACTTACGTAGGTTTGGGAAGGAGAAGGCGTGATTACATATGGCCGTAAACTTATTGGAGCCACAGATCCACAGAAATCAGAGCCCGGAACCATCAGAGGTGATTTGGCCATCGTTGTTGGAAGGTACTCCTTCTGACCTTGTATTGTAGTCCATACAGAAATTGATTCCAAATGTTAGTATGTTTTGGCGTTACCTTGGAAATGCATTCAACTATAGTTCGAAATCTACAACTTCAAATGTTGTCATATCGAAATCTACAGCTTAAAATATTGTCATAGTGTGTATCCAACTATCAAATATTGTTATTGTATATATCCGCTAGCATTAGTTAAAAGTTTAGCCAATGTACCAAATAACCCTCTTCACATTCATTCCGATCTACCAAACACTACCTTAAAGTTTAGCCATCGGTAACATAGTCTGTTATGCGTTGTAGGAACATCATCCATGGAAGTGATGGTCCAGAGACAGCCAAGAATGAAATCAGCCTGTGGTTCAAACCCGAGGAGCTGACTAATTACACCAGCAACCAAGAAAAATGGGCCTATGGAGTCAACTAATTGACATGTTCAAGAATCATATCGACAACAAAAAATAACACCAAAACAGCTTATTTAGATGGGCTTGTTTATTTCTAAAAAATAAACCACACACGTATAATAATTATAAGATGAATAGATCTTTTATTGTCGTTAAAATGTTGGGCTTCATTCTTAATATAAACGAATCATTTTTGATATGTAGTCAAAATTCGAGAGCCATTACTAATTTAAGCAAGCGTCCGATACTCTTATGCAAATTTTAGATTTACAAGGCACGGTTAATTAATGTACTTCACAGTTCAGGATTATCGTACTCTTTACAAAAATCAACTTACATAAATAGTCGTATTCTTTTTCTTCATTTTAAAACAAAATAACTAAACTTTTAATAAAACTCATATATTATTGAACATTGAAAAACTACGTTTTAATCATTTTCGAAAAGTTGCTAACTTTTATTACTAGTTACCTCTTTTCTTTTCATCTTTTGGCAATAATGCTGCTTTGTCTGTTGGCAATTCTATGAATACATACTTAGAGGACTTTCAATTTGGCGTCGGCGTTTGTGGTGGTTGTGAGGCTATTTTGCATTCTGTGAATAGGCTCATTGAGTCCAAGGGTACCGAGGTTGGACTTTCTATGCTTTTGGTGGATTTTAAAAATGCCTTCAATCTTGTAGACAAGAGTGTCCTGCTTGAGGAGACTAGGGTGGGGTGCCCATCCATTGCTTCTTGGGTTGAGTTTTGCTATGCTCGACCTGCCAGGCTTTATTACAATGACTCTATTCTTTGGTCTTGTCAAGGGGTTCAACAAGGGGATCCATTGGGTCCTTTGTTGTTTGCCCTAGCTTTACATCCTTTGGTCCAAACAATTAATCAGTCGTGTGATCTTAACCTTCAGGCTTGGTATCTTGATGACGGAACTATTGTTGGAGATACCCTTATGGTAGCCAAGGCGTTAAACATCATTAAGGCCGATGGCCCGGCTCGCGGTTTGTTTTTGAATGTGGACAAGACTGAACTTTTTTGGCCTGTGGAGGATCCCAGAAGTAAAGTGGAGGGAGTTTTTCCTATAAATATATCACGCCCGCTCAATGGTGTCAAGCTTCTCGGTGGTTCGGTTAGTTTGGATGAAGGTTTTTGTCAGGATTTGGCTTCGAAAAGGGTCTCTAAAACCATCTCTTTAATGGAGGCCATCCACAAACTTCATGATCCCCAATGCGAGCTACTTCTTCTACGCAATTGTGTTGGGGTTGCGAAACTATCTTAGTCTTTGAGGACATGTTCTCCGTTATATTTATCAGAGGCCCAAGTTAGGTTTGATCAGGCATTACATGCCTCCTTGGAAAAAGTGGTTACCGCTTCAGGGCCAGGGTTTGGTGACTGGCAGTGGTGGTTTGCCAACCTCCCGACCAAGTTGGGTGGTCTCGGCATCCTTTCTGCGGGCGACATTATCCATTATGCTTTCCTCGCCTCTCATTTATAAACGAGCACTCTGCAAGCTAAGATATTGGTGAAAACTGGTATTGACTCACTTGGTTCTTCTTTTCAACATGTTCTTGATGTTTTCAACTCTAGATGCAATGGTGACATGGTCTCGTCACCTCAAGCACTTGTGCCCCCCAAATGATGAAGACATTGGCAAAGTGTTACTTTGGTGTCATTGACAAAGATCTAGTTTCTGAGTTCTCACTAAGTCCTCGCCAGGTAGCTATTCTAAGCAACATCCGCGCCCCACACGCCTAGGATTTTCTATTCACCATCCCTATTGACGGCTTCGGGTAGAGGATGTCAATTCCGTTGTGTTTTGAGCTATAGGCTTTCAATACCGATGTTCTCTGAAGGGTGTATGGCGACGCGACTTTTTCCTTTGACCTGAAATGACCCAAAGAATTACATAACTCGTGACGCAAGTTTGGAGCATCGCGACGCGATGATTGTCTGACACGTCAGCTTTTTCTCTCTCCTGGTATAAATACCATCCACCACTTTGCCCTAACCCTAACTTTGGACACCCACTTTTTCTCCAGCCGTTTTTAGGGTATTTTCAAGGGTTTTCTACTACTCCAACTACTTTGAAGACTTGAAGATATTTTTGGCTATTGTCTAGTGATTCCATTGTCATTTGTGGCTTCGATTTGGATTATCCTCTTTTTTTGGCACATTATGTTCTTCTCTTTTGTTGAATATTTAGCAATTTCTACTATGAGTAGCTAAGTTATTTTACATCTATGAAGATGAAGTGAAATTATTTGTTATGGTTGCATAATCTTTTGAATTCAAGTTGGTTTAACTTAACGTCTTGTCGAGTTCTTAATGAATTAATTTCTTATACTTATTCTTGTGTTGTTGGTGATATTTGTGTTCTTCGTTAGTGGT
>JAOXNX010000028.1:19718625-19729101 GCA_028566075.1 Solidago caesia
GGGAGTGGTTACGTCCAGTATGTCCCCCCTTATTCCCGACATGCTATGGTGCCCCGGGGTGGGTAGGAGCGGGTCGATTCCTTATCGACGTGGAGCAACAGCCGCGTCCGGATCTGATCTATCTACTCGACAATTCATCCGGTGACTTCACGGTCACCAAAGAAGCTTCGTACATCGGTTTTATACACTTGTTCTCTGTGAATTTTCGTGCATCAGTTTTATCATGATCAAATGATCAAGATCTTATCTTAGTTGTTTTACTTTAATACTTGTTTTACAATAACCAGCCTATATATATATATATATATATATATATTGTTTCTTATAAAACAATAGTTAACATAAAACAAATAAGACGCAATAGAATGACGACACGTGGCATATGATTATTTAAATATATTTAATTGAATTAAGGGTATTTTTACATGAAGCCCATTAAATCACTAGCCCAAACTAACTCCTCTTTTTAATTATTACTGAAGTCTATAAGACTATAACATTCATTCTTAAATTTCTATCATCTCATTCTTAAATTTCTATCCTCTCTTTGACCAAATAGCCAGCATCTTCTCTACAACCAAATCCATAAGATTGATTTACTTTAATTATCACATTTATCAATCGCAAAAGGAAAAAAAAAAAATCAGTTTTGGTTTTATGGGCCAATGGAAGATTCTATTGTTTTAAAACTTTCTTTTTTTGTACCAATGAAAGATTTTAATGTTTAGAATTTACTATTTTTAAATCACTTTTTTGGTTTTATGGGTTCATGAAATATGCAGAGTTATTTTTTATTTTTTTTTAACAGCATTTAAAATTTTATTTAAAAAAAAGTGCTAATAAGAAACTAGCAAGTACAAGACACGATCCAACAGACAAAAGAAAACAAGGAACTGAATAAATTCTAACGACAAACTCGCAACATACCAACGGCTACTAAGATTAGAAGGGAGATCTCAACGCAATGCAAAAAGAATAACCTCTCATGGACGAAGTCGAACACCCATTGCATCATACCACAAATGCACATAGATCTAACCGACATCCTTTGTTCGTCTCTTTAAAGCACTGTGTAGGAGAAAAGTTTCCTTTGCGCTGCCAGAATATCTCCAAATCTTAAAATCGCTAGGAAAATAATATTTCCACTTATGCAATTGCGCGAGAGAGAACGGGCCTTGAGCATTTCCGGAGGGGTCTTTATAGCTCCAGCAGTTTTCAGAATCTAGTTCATCAGTAGTTAGAGTTATCATGAGCAATGATCGTGTTAGTGTTGTCTCGATGCTACTAGATCCACGTGTATACAGTTGATCATCTTTGTTTACCAAATAAAATCAAAAAAATTGTTGTGCATCTTTGTTTACTTACTATACATCGGTTAAGTTGTTCATCTCGTTTGTTAATAAATGGTTGTGCATCATCGGTTTTATTATTTCACGGTTGTGCATCATTATTTTCATTAATCCATATATTTCTAGCTTTTACTAGTTAATTGTTGTGCATCATCCGATTTGTTAATTTACCACCATGCATCATCGGTTTTATTATTTCACGGTTGTGCATCACCATTTTCATTAATCCATAAATGTCTAGCTTTTACTAGTTCACGATTGTGCATCACCATTTTCATTATCCATAGATGTCTAGCTTTTAATAGTTCATTGTTGTGCATCACCCGATTTGTTAATTTACCACGGTGCATCATCATTTTCATTAATTTATCATTGTGCATCGTCACTTAAGTATATATGAAAAGTTACAGATGTACATATAAAGTAAATAAGCATAAAAAAAAATATATGCATACATTCGTTTTGGCTAGAGAATGTTATTTCACCACTTCTACACAAATCCATTATAATTCTCGTTCACATATTTAGATTACGAACCGAACATCACCAGCAGCTCACATGAATCAATAGTGATATCTTTGGTTCATCAATGACTCAATTTTGGAGCCATAAAACACATCTCTTCGACTTTTATTTTATCTACAAATCACAAATTCTGATGATAGGTAATCTCGAAGATCTCTCAACAGCAATACGGATTAAAAACAATGTTTTTAAAAGCATTAACCATAAAACACCAAAACACCCAAAATTAACTACCATTATAAACAGTTAACTCATAGAAAAATTTAAATAAAAAGTGATTACCAACTTAATTTAAAGAAAAAGATTAAAAAATTATATAAAATAGTTCTAGAAAAACCAATAAAAAACCATCTTAATTAATAGAGAGATCAAAACATAAACCATAATTTTACAACCAATTACCTAAAAAAAATATTTTGCCTAGAAAAGTAGGTTCAGTTGTTGATCTCCTCCTATATTCCAGATGGTAAATCTTTTTACATACTTCTTTTCCACATAATCAAGCTATTATCCACATAACCGACATTCCATTAATGGAGGAATTTTACCCACATGCTTATTATCCACTCAACTAACACTCCGTTTTAAATGGGGGAATTTTAACGGCTGAGATGGAAAGAAATTATGATCTGATGGCCATAGTTAAATAAAAATATAACTCACCGTCAACAATAATTATATATAATAATAATAATAATATTTTATATTGAATGAAAAAATTATTATTATAAAAAAAGGAGTGGGAGCACAGCTTGTATCTAGGCTCCCATCCAACTTCGTGTAAAAATATTTTATATTGAATGAAAAAATTATTATTATTATTAAAAAATATATATATATAAAAAAAATAATAGTAATAGTCATAATATAATAATATTAATAATAATGTTTAAAATAATCTTAATAAAATAACAATAATAATAATATTAAAATATAAATAATATAAATAATAGGGTATTATGGGCAAAAAAAGTTCATCTTTTGACAACAATAGTGTATTTTGAATTCTGATATTTGAGCTTCGTCAATGTGGTTATCTTCTTGCATTACTCATGCTTGTGGCTAGTGATGCACAAAACCCTTTTTTTCCCGACCCGACCCGAACCGGGTTTGGTCAACGGAATTAGAAACCGGGTTTGACCAAACCAGAACCGGTTTGAACCCGGTTTTTGGTCAAAAACGGACTAATTTTTCCCCCCTTTTTTTTGACCAAAAATCAAACCCGACCCGATTTCCGGTCCAGAAACCCGAAAAACCGAAACTGGTTTCAAACCGCCGGGTTTCCCAAAACTCGAACCGGTTTTGGTCAAACCCAGTTTTGACTGGGTATAAAACCGGTTTATGTAAAACCGGTTTTCCCGAACCGATTTTTTGTGCAACACTACTTGTAGCTAATAAAGTCCATCTCAAGTCTGAACTCTCAAGCAGATAATTAACGTATATGGGCCAGCCATGGACATGACTCATTTTTATTTGCAATTTTACTTAAAAACAATAATTAGTTATATGATTATGTTAGCTTAATTCATTGATACTAGATTTATTACTTTTTATTATATATTTTTTAAATATTTAGTTAATTTTGTTCATTGATATAATTATTTAATTTAATTACAACTTAATTTTTTGTAACATATATTTTATAGTTTTTAATAATGAATTTTTTCTAACAATTATAATTTACATAAAATAAAATAAAAATTATTTATAACTTAAGTTTTTGTTAACGTATTCATTTATTACTACAATTTTTTAATTTATCGGAAGATTGTTTTATTTTTAAAATAATACATATATCACGTTATTTTTTATATTATTAAATCTATTTGCGAGACTGAAACGAACCAAACAGTTCAAAAGACGAATATTGTGGCGTTCTAACAGCAACATGTCAAACGGGTCCTTTAAAAATATTTAATCTTACTGTTTTACATTAACAGTCAAACGGAATCGTTCAAAAAATATTTAATTTTACTGTTTTACGCTAACAACATGAATATCGGTTTTTACCATGCCCTGAAAAATGAATGTAGTTGGTAGTTAAATCCGAAACCTATCCTCTCTCTATCTCATCCGTTGAACCCAATAACACATGCCTCGTCATATTACTTCATCTCCAAGGCTTTCTCCTTAAATAAAAACCCTAAAAATCTTCACACGTCTCTCATCAATTTCAATCTCGCCGGAACCCTAATTCTCAATTACACTCGCCTCCGTCAAATTAGGTAATAAACCCTTCAATTTCCGTCTTTTTTTCCTATATAACTATATATATAAACCTATATCTTATAATTTGTCCCTTTTTTGTATTTATAGACTGAATTATTCACTGCTGCTAACGTTTTTGTAACTAGTTCATACTGAATTTAGCGAAAAAGGAATTATTTTGTGGTGAAAGTTGATTGATTTTGGATATTTTGTTTGATTAAATTAGGGTTTTGATGTTAATTTTGTCATGTATTGTGTATAATACCTATACGTGTATAATTTATATGTATACTATTTGCAGCTTAAGTTTATTAGGATGATTATTTATAATTTTTATATGAATTGGTGTAATGGATACAGATGGCGACAAAACCACTAACAACAGCTGCAATTGCCATGACTGAGAAGAAAATGGACATGTCATTAGGTACAAACCAATATACGTAATTATACTTTGTATCTACTGGTTACATATATATGTGTATGTATATTTATATATGTATGTATAGTTTGTTTAACTGAGCTAAGGTGTATTTATGTGTTGTTTGACCAGATGATATTATTAAAATGTCCAAGAATGGGACTGGTGCTAGTAAAGGGAAGCAGCAAAGAATTCCAGTAAGAAACTTTTTCATTAACGTGCTTTACATTTTATTTTATTTATTTATTTGTGATTGTGATTTCGAAATGCCATATGATTTGATGCAGAATAAGAATCAGAAGTTTTATAACAATGTTGTTCAAGATAAATCTATGAAGATGCGTCGTTTTATGGACTCGAGGTCTTCCATTAGACAGGTGTGGTGTGTTATTAGCAAAACATTGAATATTCTGGCTGTTACCATAGACTAATGGTGTATATGCTTTCTTATATTTTGATATCAACTTTAAAGCTGGCATTTTCATTTCAGGGTGCTCTTGCTCATAGGAGGTCCAACTACCAGGGTAACCAATTCCCTTTCGCATCTGAGGCTGCTAGAAAGGCGGCAGTTGCTCCTATGAACAATAGGAACTTCAATCGGAATCAGGCAACGACTTCATATAAACCAAGGCAAGTTTTTTTTCTTCATTCTTTGTAAATTTTTTTAATTCTTTACTAGTTATGTTTAATTATCTAAGCCATGATACAAATTGCAATCATCTGATAAGAAATTCCTTGTGTCCCGGTACTGATGCAGGTAAATTGTGGTTCTTCTACCTAGTCAATGAATTAGCGATGTGCTTATCAGTTATATGCATGAGACTATCATCTGTGGAAAAAAAAACATGTTTTGTCCTGATTTGGGCTTAAAGGAAGTTCCTTCAGATGATCAAAACCCTTGAGCCTTGGCACATGGAAAGAGCTTTCGTAGGTTATGTTTGAATATATTGGCATGTGCTTGAGCTGTTGAATTTCACAGTGTACATGGTCTTCATTGGTTAGCTTGCGTTATGGGGTCGTATTTTTGGATTGGATGGATATGAAAGATATATAATGTTTAGTTAATGTTCAGTTGATTGTAAAAAAAATGTCTTTTATGGGAAAATCAGCCGCATGTAAATCTGAAGTCTTATGTCTTGAAGGAAGAAATATTCATCATGGATGGCTCTCCGAGATCTTTGTTTACCTTGTGGTGATCTTGGCCAATTTTTGGGACCTGCATCTTGACTTCTGTTCTCATAACTCTACTCGTGACTTGGATTATATATCCACTAAGGTCTGGGATGGCTTGGTGGTCTAATCTCGAATTGGATGATATATCATATTTCGTCATTCTTTTGGAAAATCCTTTTACTTGACAACACGTGTGGTATCCAGACTTCGTCTTAGTAGCTCTCAAGTATGCTCGTAATTGGCCAAGAGTTGCTGTGAAAATATACCACAGTTCTTGCTAGGAGCTCTCAAGTATCCTCTTAGTTGACTAAGAGCTACTGTGAAAATATCTTAAAAGCGTCTTGATATTGTCTGCAAAGCTATTATGATGATCTCATCCATAATTCTGTTAAGCATATGTTTGTGTCTCATTTGTCTCTAGTGTTTGAGAGGAGGATCATGGTTGGATTACTGTAATCTTGTGAAGTTTAGAGGGAGCTTAATAGCTGTATTTCACATGTTATGCATATGATCATTTGGGAATCGTGTGTTGTGAATTTGAAGCTAGTTTTATATCACTATATGATTGGAAAGCCTCCCAGTTACCGTACTTTACACATTGGTTAGAAGTTTAAGCTGCTCACTCTACCAAAGTTTGGAAGCTGTTTAGGAGATCTCATTTGTTTGAATAGAAGAGTAGAAGGCCATGGAGGTTACTGTCTAGGCTTCCTGATAGGTAGTTAGTATCTAGGGGTGTTCTCTTCTCTTCTCCAGCTTCAATCTGAGTGTACAATTAAAAAGAGGAGATGTGTTCTGATGACAATCATCTTTCCCATTTTTGGTTTGTGTTAATTAAGAATTTTGTTAAATTTATTAATGGTAAGTACAATGCTGGTTTTTTTCATCGTTTATGCAACGACTGGCTCAAGATTTGATGGTAGCTGCAACTTTCTCTTGAGAGGTATTCTCTATTGCCTTTCTCCAATTATGTTTAATTTTTTTGTGCAGGGCTGTGGCTAGACCAGTTCCAAATAGAGGTGCCAATGGAGGCTTTGCTGTTAAGGTACTGCTCATATCTGCTTAGACTTGGTATGTAGGGTCAGCTATCAAAGCCTGGTTTTTAAAAAAGACTATCTGCAGGCCCACAATCGATATTATTATTATCATGTAGCAATTGCTGATATGCCATGACTAAAGTTTTTATTTAAAATTCACCTCAAAGGATAAATATTTGCTTTCACTTTGGGGCAATGGCAAAAAGAGGTTGTCAACTGCAAGTAATCTGCCTTAATTTGTTTTTAAGTCTTTTAGATAGCTCGAACTTCGCAATGGTTCAACTGTTCATGTTTGTTTAATATTCTGGATTCATATTAAGCTATAAATATCCTATATTATCGCACCGTTGCTAATAATGACTATGTTTTATAATTTACACAGCAGCAGCATCAGCAAGTGAAGGTGGTGTCAAAGCAGAGGCCTCAAACTTTGGATTCATTATTTGCAAACATGAAGGAAGAAAGGATGAAAAAAGTTGCATCTCAGCAGAACAACGGAGGAGAAAGAAGATACGGAGCTGGCCAGCAAAGGCCTAGACCCCCATGGACCAGATATAACAACTGAACCCAATGGTTACACTTTTACGGCTTTTGGGTTGGCGGGATCTATTAGGCATACTGGAAATTGTTAATGAAATATACGCTGTGTATCTGGAAGACGGGAACGATTGCCTGGATTCATCTTGTTCGTGATTGTTTGATATTCTTATGTCGATCATGTTTTTTCTTTTATAATCGTAGGTGATTGTGCTTTTATCTCTGTTGGATTGAAAGTTAGCGTGTAGATATGAAGTCTCTATTTTACTTGGTGTCTGGTGTACGAGTTCTATTTACTCTCTGAATTTAGACTTTTGTAGTTCGGTTGTGCATTTGTATCTTGGATTGAAAGTTGAAACATCACATGAACCCTTTGATTTGCTTGGAATAACTTTTTGCATCCGAGTAAGGGAACGAAATGATTGTCTGCATTAAGATATTTGTTCTGTTTGTGTTTTGTTACCAATAGCCCTAAGTTTTGTTATGTTTGTGATTTGCCAACAATAGGGCTATGGTTAAGTTTGCTATAAATTTTTAAAGAAACTTATACGTCCAAAATTTGATTAGATTTCCTGCATTGTCATTAGACATAACATACTTCACAAAAACACATCATTACATACCATACAAAGATATATCACATGCTATAGAAAAGCATACAAACTCTTCATTTTATCTCTTCTTTTTTTTATGCAGAAAAGGCAGTACACTGCCATACCGCAACCTCAACAAAACGCCTTCACCTCTGCCAACAAAGAACTGAAACTGCGTCCACCCTTTCTGCAACCGCTGCATGGTGTTGACCGCAATGAGTTCATATATGAAACTTAGAAAAATACAATGAAAATATTTCTGTATGTATGTAGCCTCTTCTGGCTTGTGAAATTTAGGTCAGTTTGTTTAAACTCGAATAACTTTTTCTAGTTGTTTTCATGCTATAACTCAAATATTTATTTATTTTGGCTATTGGATTCTTTCATAGTTATATATTTTCAAGCTTGGATTTCTTGTTTAGGAACTTGAGTATGCTAAACCGGTCTCATTGCTAAAACTCAAGCATGGCTAAGTTTACTTATGATCATAAACAATCATTATATAGGTTAAAATCTCATAAAATTCTCTTTATTAATATTCATACAACTCGTCAAATTCATTTTGTTCGTTCAACTAGAAATACCAATATGAGCTTCTAAAGATTATAAAGAGCAGCTCATTCGAGCAGTCTCTTTTATTTGAGCTCGACTCAACCACAAATATTATCAAGCTTGAACTCAAGTAACTCTTGAATTTCCCAGACTCAATTACACTCTTTTATATATATAAAAAAAAAAATCCAGTGATGCTTATAAATTAGAGGTGAAAACTTCTAACACATTTAAAACTAGAATTCTAGAAATGATTATACGGGGTGGTTTGTCAAAAAAAATAAAAATGTAAATAGATTCAATTCAACCTTCTCATAATAAACTCGACAAAACTTCAAATAAAATAGTTAGAAGATAAAACAAATAATTAATATATGACCAAATAAATCATATCTATAATTTAAAACGTAATTGGGGGTGTAGCTCATATGGTAGAGCGCTCGCTTCGCATGCGAGAGGCACGGGGTTCGATTCCCCGCACCTCCATTCTTTATGACATTTATATATTAGTTAAAACATTGGTTTATACGTATATATTTGTGGCTTATTAAAAAATTGTTTTTTAATTATTTTATTTTAATGTTTCATTGGTTTTCACCCAACGTTATTGGGTGTTTGTATACCTGTTTGTTTACAATTTGGTTGGTCAGTATCTTCAACAAGCAAAAAGGTTGTAACGCATTGACTTTCTTTTGTTTTCATAGAGTTGACTTAGAATTAGTCAAAAGCAAGCTACGTTACATAACACTTTAGTCTCAAGTTTAGTTTGTTAACTATCACGAAATTAGGCAACAAACTTTAACTTCAGAAGTACTAGTTGTTTTTAACAACAATTAATATATTATAAAATCAAAGGTCTTGTTAACTATAGCCCTAGGGGCTAGGGGCTGTAGTTAACGTGCATAAAATAGTTGTACTCTTACCTTAAAATTTAGGGGGTGGGCTTTTTGATATGGAAATGTACAATTTTTTTATGCACGTTAACTACAACCTTTAGGGCTGTATTTAGCATTTTCATAAAATCAAAAGGGGATTTGGCTTATAACTTAAGAGGTTGTGGATTTTAAACTGTAAAGTATTGAATATTTGTATCGAAAAGAAATCAAAATTTAGCTGCTTTATAAATACTAGAATTGTAAGGGTGGTAGTGCCCGTCAAGGCCGGCTCGACCTTTTCGGTAGCTCTAGGCAAGACTAATTTTGAGGGTCTTTTAATAAAGTCTTAACAAGAATCCTCCTTTTTACCGGGGTTCGGGACAAACAAAAATAAACTAAAAGCTTATTAATGAAGAAGTTAAAAATATATTTGTCTAACTTTTGTATGTGTGAAAAACTTTTAAAAACTTTTTTCGACGATAATGACGCTGAAAAAAAATAGTTAACATAACTTTATAAGCAATATATGCATTTGAAAAGGTATTAAACTTTTGAATATTATTTAAAATGTTAATAGATGCGTCACATTCTAAATACTTAATATGTTTTAAAATTTTTAATTCTTAAAATAAATTGAAAAGGTCAATATCTAAACTATCACCATATTTTAAAACTTTTTCAAGAATAATACAATGCTCTTTTAAACTTTTATCATAAAAAGATTCTAAACTTTTTAATAGTAAATAGAAAACCAAAAATATTTGCATACACTTAAAATTTGAGGGCACTAACTATTCATTGGTCTTAACTATTTGGTGGGCCTTAGGCAATTGCCTAGTTCCCATACATTATAAAGCTGTGGCGCCCTGCTTCGCCGACTGTCGGTGGTCAGGTGGTATAAGAGAGGTCTTTGACTTAGATTTAAGTCATTTAACTATCGAAGAAATATTGTGTTGTAAATGATAATAGATTAATTAATGTTGATTTATTGCATATTAATGAGCTTACCCTAACTGTTAGGTCAATGGGCATGTTAGTAACTTTGATGGTTTTAAATTTTTTAAAATTTAAGATCAAATCCAAATACCTTATAATAGTACTAGCAATGTACCCGTGCGATTCGCGGTCTTGAATGATATAAAAAATAAAATAAATTATAGTGTATATGAAATTCGTAAACTTCATTCAATACATGCATCAAAAGGTGAT
>JAOXNX010000028.1:19764330-19775496 GCA_028566075.1 Solidago caesia
TTTATTTATTCTATGTTTAATTCCATTCATTTTAACAAATTTTTTATTTGTAATAATGTTTAATATCTTATCGTTTATATTATACCTAATAAATATAGATAGTTAAAACAGATTTCATGATTAATAAGTACTATAATAAATACAGATAGTTATGTTTTAATGAATTTGTGTCATTGTCATCGATATTGCTTTTGTTTTATCATAAACTATGAATTATACAATGATTATCAATTACTTTTTATTTGCGTTATCAGTCAGTCCCGTGTATCGCACGGGTTTAATCTAGTACATATATACATATATATATATATATATATATATATATTAAAAGACAATTGATCTTACCACTTATTAATCAATCAAATATCTCCAAATTAAACCTTGTTTATGTCATTAATATAATAAGAATTATAGAAAAAATCTCAGTAATTTACACTTTTTTTTTTATTTCCATCATTAATTTACATTTTTAGCTTTTCATAAAAGAAAAAATCTCATTAAATACTTAGTTTAAATATAATTATTACACTTTGTAGCCTTCAACTTGAGAATTTTTTATAAATTTTCTCACCATTTAATTAATTAAAAAATTTCCAACATATTATTAATAACTCTTTTTTTTTCTTTCATAAAATATTAAAACTATATGTTAATTTACATTTTCAATGAGTATATATAAATCAGAAATATCATTATGTATATAAAACTATTTAAAAAAATTTAATATAGTTATTTTAACATACCATATGTATACACGAGAATAAAATTTAATAAGTCTAATTAGTAAGTTAAATAAATAATGATATAACAATGTTTGCAATCTTTTAATTTTTTAAATATATAATACTTTAACATGTAACAGGACTCATCTAATTCATATGAAGTTCATAACGAAATATCAGTTTTTATATTGTTTTTAAAAATATAATATTTTGTGTCTGTCCGTGTATATATACGGGTCTAAAATCTAGTTAAATACTAAATTCTAATCATAGTCTAAAACTATTTTTATTGCACATGTATCATGCTAAAAATGAAGAAAATGGGACTCATAAAATTAAAGAAAACTAAAATATCATAATACAATTGTAGCAAAAAATCTGTTGAACTATATTATAAAGTCAGAATGTCTATCAATGTCAATAACAAAGAACATCAACTTCCATAAGTATATATTTAAAATAAATAAAACTATATATAGTCATTTCCGTCACATACCATTTTCATAAAAACAGTAGGTTGGCGGAGTTTCCACAACACTTGTTAAACTTAGTTTTTTTAACCCAATGTTTTTTCATCAGCTGTCTTACTTTCTTTTTCTCTATATATTTAACCACCATATTCATCATATATACACAAAATACTTATAATTAAGCCCAAAAACCTTATAACTTTTCTTTATATATATATATATATAACTTAGGAATATATAATAACAATGGCAAGCATTGCTGCTACCACTTGTTCTTCTGGCTTGATCTTAAGAAGAAAAGACTTAGCCAACAATAATGGTGGTTCAATGCTTCAGTTTAATGGGCTTAGAGCCATTGAGTCGAACCAAGTTGCCGCTTCATCTGGGTTCAATCCTACCTGGTCAGCTTCTACTTCAGGTGCGATCATGGTTTATCATTTTTTTTTTTTTTTAATGGTTGTAAGTCCTCATTTTGTTTATAAATTAGTTTTTTCTTTTGGTTATAATGTAAAGATGATATTTGTTTGTATATATTATTAAGTTAATGTCAACAAAATGCAAATGTTGGTGCATGTATGGTGGTTTTGTGTTAACGAGTAGGTGAAAAATGAAAATTGTTCATGTTTTTTTGTGATAGTTTTGTTTGGGAAAATATTGAAGAAAGAATGGATACTATGGGCTGGCCCGTTCCTGAATATTTTGAGGCCCTGTATGAAAACAATATAGCGGGGGCTCGGGGCTCCTAAAAGTACAAATAAGAATATCAAATGTAATATCTAAATAGATGTATAATTAATCTATCGTTAATTAATCTCCATTTCAGTTAGGGTAATGTTACAAAAAGTTGAGATAATTTTTTATATGCTTTTAGAAACAAAAAAGTTACTTTTGATCGTACTAATCATGTAAGGGAGTAAAAGATATACTCATCATTTTTTCCCAGGTGGTGATCCGTACACCATCAGATTTTATCAAACTTTAAGATGGCATTGTTTAATATAAAACTAACATTGTATGTAACCAAGATCATGTCTACAAAAATCAATGTCAATGTGGTGCTTGAGGTTAGGTCAACATAGTTGAACTTTTTGAGTTGTTTTAGTAGTTTTGCTGGAAGTAAAGTTTTGAGATCGAGTCCGTACCAATGAAATTAGATGAAATTTTCACCAAGTAGTTTTCACTTTGAAAGTTATCCATCATTCTTAGAGTAGTTGTTATATGTGAGTCAATTTGTAAAGTTTATCAATCATGGAATCATCATTTATTAAACTTTTGTCTTTTCAATGAAAAAAAAATCATGAATGATTGGACGATTGCTGAACTTATGTCTTTTAGGAATACTCGTAATGGAATATTACTAAATGTGGAGGCCCTATACAGCCCCACCACTTGCACGCCTTCAAGGACGATCCTGACTATGGGCCAAAAACCGGATATGGATGCAACTTTAAATAGTTCGTTTATTTAATTTTCAAATATTGTTATTATAAATGATGTTCATTTAAGTTGTCATGTCTCATGTCACGTCAAAAGTTTATTGGTTTTTAATTGGTCAATCAAATCAAATACATAATATTTGAAAGTTTGATGCACATAATAAATTTGTTTTAAGTTGAATACATACTATAGATTTTGTTAATTCTTGGATAGATTCCAAGCACTAGAACAAAAATCAGGATAAATGAAGGGTATCCAAGTCGGCTTCATGCTTTTGAACACGAGAAATGCTATTTTTTATTTATTTTTTTATTTTTTTTGAAAAGCTGAATATTAATCAAAACACCAATCCGAGTGAGATTGAAAGTACAAATAGATCCGAGTTTATATATACATCAAACCAAAAACAAAAGCAAAAGTAAAAGCAATAACAAGTAACATAGTATGGTCTAATGTAGGTTTTGAATCCACAACTTTCAGCCCCTATTGGATACGATCTTCCATTAATAGGATTTGTATGAGAACTGCTATATCCTCATACAGATCCTACTAATGGAAATTTGACTATATAATCTATGAGGGTGTGAAGAGTAGGCTCTTTTCAAAGTGCGTGGATTATCATCATTTGTGTCCATTAGAAGGATTTATAGGAAAAAACTAGACGACATATCATTTCTCTTTGAATGTATAATCTAGTTTTGAAACATTAGCATTCCGGTCACAAAGATGTAAAATTACTAGTTGTTCCACGACACACCCTTATATGAAACAAAGTCCATTTGCAGTTAAATGTATTGATGGCTAATTTTGCGTATTTGCAGCCTCTAGATCCATAGCAATCAAGGCTATGGCTGCACCAAATGTTTCAGCTCCCAAACGAGAAACTGACCCAAAGAAAAGGGTTGTGATCACTGGAATGGGTGTTGTTTCTGTTTTTGGCAACGACGTAGACACATTCTATGACAAACTTCTAGAGGGTCAGAGTGGGATCACTCTAATAGACAGATTTGATGCTTCCACATTTACTGTTCGTTTTGCTGGACAGATTCGTGACTTTTCTTCAGTAGGCTACATTGATGGTAAAAATGACCGTCGCCTTGATGATTGTTGGAGGTACTGTTTGGTTGCTGGCAAAAAAGCCCTCGAGGATGCCAATCTTGGCCAAGAAGCTCTTGAAACTGTGAGTCTTCTCTCATTAGAGGCGGAAAACGGGCAAGTTCCCTAAGGGTCAAAATGGGTTACAGAGGGTAGCTATTTTGTATCTGCATGGCAAGGCGGGTTGGGTTGGCCGGCAAAAAATTTAAATTTTCTATAAATAGTTAGTGTGTTAGATATGGAGTACGATTTAAAAAATATACTATTAGTATTTTATGAAAAATTAAACCTTTTTGAAAGAAATCGATTTAGGAGGTTTGACAACTTCCCCCGGACCCATTTCCCTTTTAGCCAACCCTTTTCACATTTATATGCTTGACCAGTTAGAGATAAATATAACCTGAACTCTGTGATTTATAAGTAAATAGGTCGACATTGCCACATCTGGCAAGTAGCACCCGTTATGATATGAGTTAAATAAGATGTTTTAACTGTTTTATAATAGATGGATAAAACGCGAATTGGAGTTCTAGTTGGGTCTGGTATGGGCGGCTTAACAGCTTTTAGCACCGGAGTGGAAGCACTTGTTCAAAAGGGATTCAAGAAAATTACACCATTTTTCATCCCATACTCCATTACCAACATGGGATCAGCATTGTTGGCTATAGATACGGGTTTAATGGGCCCAAATTACTCTATTTCAACAGCATGTGCAACCGCAAACTATTGCTTTTTTTCAGCTGCAAATCACATTAGAAGAGGAGATGCCGATATAATGGTAGCTGGTGGAACCGAAGCTGCTGTCAATGCAACTGGAGTTGGTGGGTTCATTGCTTGTAGGGCATTGTCCCAAAGAAACGATGAGCCCCACAGGGCTTCTCGACCTTGGGATCAAAATCGTGATGGTTTTGTTATTGGGGAAGGTTCAGGCGTTCTGGTATATTACTATCTTTGCTCATCTTGTATGTTTTTAATTGAAGATGCATAATGTAGCTTTTAGATATCTTTTAAACGTCACACCAAAAAATCAAATAAAATCATATTTGTAGTGTTTTTTAAATTGTACTTTTCGTTATCAAGATTTTACATAAATGTGAAAAGTACTGCTTCACCATAAAAATCATCCTTTAAATGGAGGAAATCTTGGGCAACTGCAACAATTGCCTGGGCCTCTACCTATGATACCAGGAACTTGTCTGAATCCTAGAGGTGGCAATCCTGTTGAATGGGTCACTTAGGATTATTTTTATTATTTTTTAATATATTTCCAACGGGTCAAATGGCATGCTTAACAAATTTTGCTAAAAAGGAAATGGGTCAAAATTCCTGCAAATGTATTGTTAAAAACTTTAATCCATACTAGTATATAACCTACTAAATTCTTCATTTCAAGACTTGGTTGGGCCTCAAGTTGTAAGGGTCGAAGGCCAATATCTAGCCTGAATCCTTGTATATGTCAGGAATCAGCCTTCTTACTCATGGGCTTGGATTGGCCAATTCACAAACTAATACTAACATATTGATTCTTGGCAGATTATGGAAAGTTTGGAGCATGCACAGAAGAGGGGTGCTAAAATAATTGCCGAGTACTTGGGTGGAGGTGTAACTTGTGATGCTCATCACATGACGGATCCACGCAAAGATGGGCTCGGTGTTTCATCTTGCATAACCAAGTGCTTAGAAGACTCTGGTATTTCTCCCGAAGAGGTAAGATCATAGAATTATAATCTTCAACTTGTAACACATAACATATAATCAGTCGGATATTTCACGTAGGTGAACTATGTGAATTGCCATGCAACATCAACCTTAGCTGGGGATTTAGCTGAGGTTAATGCCATCAAGAAAGTCTTTAAGGATACATCTGGGATTAAGATGAATGGAACCAAGGTAACACCGCTGAAGCCCACTTCATTAATCACTTTTTGTGGAGGTTCAGGTATTTGGATCATTTAATAAAGCCAAATATTTTTGTTATAGTCGATGATTGGACATGGTCTTGGAGCTGCGGGTGGATTGGAAGCCATTGCATGCATAAAAGCAATCAACACTGGCTGGTTGCATCCTACAATCAACCAAGATGTACTGGATAAGACCCTAACCCGTTTAACCACATATCAAGTCTTGTTATCTCTGAAGTCAGGTTCTAATCCTTTAGTTCGTTTTGCATGCAGAACTTGGAGCCACAAGTTGACATTGATACAGTCCCAAATGTGAAGAAACAACATGAAGTCAATGTTGGTATGTCTCTAATGCAATCACAGTTATATCTATAAACTGTTCATAGACTTTTTCAACCTATTTTGACATTTTTTTTGTCTTACCGCAGCCATTTCTAACTCGTTCGGATTTGGTGGACATAATTCAGTGGTTGCATTTGCTCCTTACAATCCATGAGTGAGTTCCCAACGGCATGATGTGTGCATTTCTACACACAAAAATTCAGGACCAGATTAACAGTTAAGGATATTTGAGTGAATCTGATATGTATGATGATCATTTTGTAAGGAGTTTTTGGCGTAAAACTTTTTTCCCAATTCATGTATCCGATATGATTAACCCGTCCATCGGTTAATAAAACATCCATTGTTTTCTGTTGTTAACGGCTTCCCTTCCGCTGTCAAAATAACTTGATAGTTAGTATAAACGTATCCAAAGGACTTTGGCCTAACAGTACGTTATCCATGTGTATCTTTGCCTTAAATAAATTAACATTTGTGTTATCCTCGACTATGTGAATCAAACAAATTTTTGGTATTTTAGTAAGTGACAGATGTAATATCTCGACAAAGGTGGTTTAACATTTTGATAGTTTATGTTGCAATGATGATTTTTAAGTTTAGGATTAACAGTCGGGAGTATGTGGTTGTTATATATCTAAGTTTGGGTATAGAACCCTCACATCTAAATATTTTAATATTTTTTTTGTATAATGAATAAATGATTGGGCCTCCTAAATTTTATGGATTAAAAAACTAAAATGTGAGGGGTTCTATACCCAAGCTTAGGTATCTAACAGCCGCATACTCCCATTCCTCTTAACAGTTTATGTTTTTTTTGTTATTTTTATCACCTAATAACAATGAATGTTTACCCTTAGTCTAACCTAATTTGAGACTTACATTTTTGATAGTTTTACAATCTTGTAATCATAGTTTTCGGTTTATTAGTTAAAAAAAATGTGCACAATTCTTAAAGAGACAGTTATAAACCGTTAAACCAGTCATTTAATATATAAGTGCTTAAATGGTTAGACCGCAAACAAGGGTACGGCCCTAATTATAACTCCAAAGTAACGCAACTTTAGTCATTAATTAACATTAACATATTCTTTAAAACCTTAAACTTTTTTGTTTTATAAGGTTCATAAACGTCATTACCATCGTCACATGCTACTTGAATTCCATATTTAATAATCGAAGGATTCCACTTCTCATCATAATTGTAGGTTGTAACATGCTTAAATTCCCACTTTTGTTAATTTTAAATTGTGCAACTTGTGGTTTTCTTTCGGCAAATCTAATGGTTTCTTTTAAAATTAAGCCCTTCAAGATTAAAGGTTTGATTGGTAAACTTGAGGCGAGGCAGTTCACTAATCTTAATCTTACTCTTAATATTAATAAAAAAAATTGTCCTAAAACTCAATCTTTCTATATAACTAAGTAACGATATTAATATCTTATTTGGATTATAATCAACTTAGCCACGGCATCAACAATCCTACTTATGGAATATTAAGTTGCTTACTTGAACAATCGCTTAACAAAATGCATCTATTACAATTTTGATTTTTAAAAAACACCACTTTACCTTTTGACAATTATTTAATGCTCTTCATCTTACTTTGTCAATAACAATTTTCATTAGGGGTAACATGGTTAAGTTGTAAATGAACGATGGACAAATAATTTAACACGGGGAATATTATATTTAGCAAAATTGAACATCATTTTAAACACACACAATACAAACACATCTTTTTAAGCGTTTGTTTTTACTCATTAATTTTTTGTGTTAACCTTTTTATTGTTTCATTCCCGTGAATACAACATGGTATGGGGTCATCATTATTTGTCCTTTGAGAAGGGTTGTGGTCCTTCAACAACTTTATGAAACATTGATAAAATAAATGATCCTATTATGTAATTTCTTTTTGTAATTTATATTTGACATAATTTGAATGATGCATTTCTCATTTAGTATTAAAATAAAAGTACAAAACACTATTTGTTTATCATCATTTAGTTATGTTAAACACCATCTTTTATTATCTCAATTATTAGAGTCGTCTTTACATAATATAAAATGATAATCTATCCACATCACATCGTTTTTTATTCGGAAAAGCCCAATTATGTTTAAATGATAGTAAATGAAAATGCACTTATAAGATAGTTAGCATATGACATAATAATGTAGCATCAATACATTGAATAGAAAGAAAGGAAGGTAAATGAAAAGAGAAAAAGGAAAATTATATATATTGTTTAGTCCATTTATTTTGTAGTACTATAGTTTTGAATAGATTGCTTAATATAGATTCTCTCACTATGAATTGTTAGATACTATACGAAAGCCCGCATGATACGGAAGCGATGGTAGTAGCGGCAGTGGTGGTAGTAGCGGCAGCTGTGGTGGTGGCAGTGTGGTGGTGGCGGCGACTGGTGGTGGTGGTGGCGGCGGCGAATAGTGTAGGCTATTGATGTAAAAGTTATTGATGTAAATGGGTAGTGTAGTTATTTTAGAAGTTAATGGTATATGTTTTAATTTAATTTTCATTAAGGGTATTATAGATATATCAAATAAATATTTTAAAATAATGAATAAAAGGGAAAGATAATTTAGATAGATCAATTGTTTTTTTTTTAAAATGGAAAAAAAGTTGGTTATAGATATTTTGTTCTTGAATACTTGATATTGTTATATTTTCAATATCGATAATTCGAAATAAATTTATATAAATCTATATAGGTATATGGAAAAGAAGTGATCAAGCAATGAAACCAGTCTCTTTTTCACATAGGTGGCCACAAAACCAACCTTCAGCCAACTCTTTTGCCAACAATAAAGTTATACGGAGCATTAATTAATTGCATTTGCTATCTTTATCACAAGTTTACGCACGTACAGGGTACAGATATAGACTAGAGGGATACTCACGCAATCCGACGGTGATAGTGTGGTGGTGGCAGCGACTGGTGGTGGTGATGGCGGCGCCGAGTAGTGTAAGTAATTAATACAAAAGAGATAATGTAGGTATTTTAGGAGATAAATGATATATAATATATAAATATGTAAGAGGAGTAATATGAACATTTCATAATCTAAATTTTAAGACATCAAAAATATAAAAACCCATAGATTATAGATATAGATATACATTGTATATATGTGGTTATTATGTATATATCAAGTTATGAAAATATACATGTATATTTGCACTTATCAATTATCATTATACCAACATCGGAATGGTAAAAACTTGTTACAAAAGATGTATACACTAAAAGATTAGTTAAAAGAAAACCATTCACTATTAAATACCCGTCAACCTATTAGAACATCTCTAATAATAAATCTTTTAAAAGTTTATAATTTTGTCATATCATCATCATATAAACATGTTGGCTATGCATAAACCTTTCAAAAAATTTATACATGAGTTGTAAGGGATAGCATTAAATTTGAGGCAAAATGAAATAAATTATGAAGTGTGGCCTTTTTACGATACACAAGTATGAAACACAAACTCACTAAGACTCACAAAAATATAAACCTCTTCAAAGTTTTTAATCGTGTTTTTAAACCTATCATTGGAGATGCTCTTATTATTGTTCACCAACATTAATATTATGGTTTAAGTATACTTTTTGGAGTATTTCGTTTATAAAATGTTCACTTTCCTTTTATATTTAAAGTTATTTTCACTTTTAAAACAAAATTGTCAACAATTATTGTAAGACCATTATTAAACAACACCATAGCCAAGGGGTTGAAGGGTTGGGAGGGATAGGTGAAGAGGTAGATGATGAGGGGACGAAAATGTGAAAGGATGAAAAGTGGGGTTCATTTTTATTTTTACATTATTTATTTTGTTTTCTTTTATTTAGATTTTTTTTTCATGAATTTTTTATTTTGTCCCTTTTGAGATTTTTTCTGGTACCGTCCCTGTTGATAGTGCTGGCAATTTGTGGTACACTTTTAGCTATTGCATTTAGCTGTAAGGAGGAGTATTTACCATTGGTTTGCGCCTTTGCGGTTGATGTTTATTAAGGGTTAATGTGTCTCTGAGGTTAGGTTTTAGCACTAATTTGGTTGAGGTGACCGTTTTCTTTTGACTAGGTTTGCTTAATGTTTTAAAAACTGATTTATTAATTGGACAGGCCAACCCAAAAAATCTGGTTCAACCGGTTGGATCGATTAGGCCGACCGATTGAATCGGTTTGGGATTTTTTAATGTTTTTTAATTGTTTTTTTATATAAAAATGTTACTAAACTTGTTATAATCCAATAAAAATAGTCAAAATACAATTACAATCCACTAAAAAAAATTCCAAATAGTTATAATTAAAAAAAGTTATAAGTTTTAAAGCTCACAAACAACCAAAAATAACGTTAAATTATAAACATCATCATAAAAATAATTTTAAAAATAAATAAATTAGAAAACCTGTTGAACCGTGAGAAAAAACGAAAAACCGACCGGTTTAACACAAGGACGGTTCGACTAAATAATCTGGGCTTAAAAAACCGAGCAACCTCAAAACACCTGGTCGAACTGACCGGTTTGAACCGGTTTTTAAAACATTGGGTTTGCTAATATATACCCTTAGTCTTTTTGTATCTCATTAGCTATATTTGCGACTTGGGTTCTAGTTTCATATACCATGTTTGTGGAGTTCTCCTTGTGCGAGTTTTATTGTTCGACTCTTTTAGTGGTTGGTAGCAGAGTTTTGCTTCTTGTCACACTCAAGAATTCATCACTCACAAAATACTCCAATATTTGACCGTTTAAAAAAAAAAATACATCCATAAGATATAATTTATAATTTCTACGTTATTTATTGTTAATTCAAACTAGGTAATATCGGAAGTTCTATGTTTCAAGAGAATGAGAACAACCTTAACTATTGGGGGATTATCATTAACTAATGATGATTACTCTAATCTAATTACACAGTTGGTGACACTAATTGACAAACGTGCACTTAACCTTAATATGATTGGTTTGTCTTTTCTCTTGTCTATCTTTTGTTATTCAGAAAGCTTCATTATTTATATAACAAATATATATTTAATGAGTTTAAAAACTTACAACCTAGATTCCGTGAATAACAAACTGATGACATATTTCTTAGGGTAAAGGGAGTGGGGCTACCCAACATGGGGGCGACTCGCGACACGTGGCGTCCAGTCAGCATGTTGGGTAGCCTCAAAAAAAA
>JAOXNX010000028.1:19784229-19794480 GCA_028566075.1 Solidago caesia
TGGTCATAACTTTTAAACAACAACACGCTTCAAACAACGACGCCCGCCCAACGGGCGGCTTGGAACCTTTCTAGTTATATTATAGTATATGGAACAAAATAAGGTTTGATGTTCACTTAATCTACTGTATTTGATTTTAATAAACTTTAACAAGAAAAACGGTGAGTAAAATAAACCATAATTAGCAGGTCGTACAACTTTTAAGTGAACTTTCGCAACAAAACATTCATATTGGTTTTTAATTATTAGAGTACCATAAATATTTGCTTTTTATTTTACTTTTTTTTTTTTTTTGATAGATAATAAAGAATTGTATTTACATTATTAGAATCACTTTAAAACTACTCATTAATTTTTTTTTCAAAGACATTAATACATTAATTCACACAAATTCCACACATATTTATAAAGTATCTATAACATCATTCATAATAGTTGAACCATGTCGGTGACGTGGTAGTCGACCACATTGGACATTCGGTGTGATCCATTATAAACATTCGACGTGATCCACTACGGGTCTGGTGTGGTTTGGAGTGGTAGAGCTCAATGTGGCTATAGTCTAACCCTAAACCTTATAGCCATAACGGGAAGGGACAATGAGGTTAGTTAGTTTTTTGTTTTTCTTTTTTGTTCTTTTGTGTGTGTGTGTGTGTGTTTTGTTACACCATTACAAATGCACTATTAGGGGGGGGGGGAGTGACTTCGGTTAAGGCTTCGGCGCCAATCATGGTGATTGGTAACACCGCCGCCAGCTAACCGGTGAAGTCAAATGGAAGAAGCAATCGGGGAAGAAAGCCGAGAAGAAAGAGAAAAAAAGAGAGGGTTCGGAGTGGAGGGGCCCACCATAATGGTCGGAATCCAAATGGAAGAAGCAATCAGTGACCAATGCCATCAAATTGGTGAAATTTGGAGAGAAATGAGGAGTTTTGAGTTGAAAAGTTTTTATTGGATAAAGGTGATGTGACAAATTGGAGAAGTTCACCAAATTGGTGACCACTTCCTCCCCCCTTACTAGATGGCGACTGGAGTCTGGAGGTTGAAGACAAAGGCATCATGTTTTCATTTCAAATTTCCTTTTACCACCTTCAAGCTTTACAAAAATCCAATATAGCCATTTCCTTTTTTAGTTTTCCATGTTTCAATATATATAGTTAAAATTGTAATATGTTATTGTTTGTGATTTTATGTATTAAAAATATATGAATAAAAGGTGATGTGGCATATTGGCGAAGTTCACCAAATTTGGTGACCAATACCACCAAATTGGTGAAGTTTTGGGAGAATTGAAGAGTTTTGAGTTTGGAAGTTTTTATTGGATAAAGGTAATATGACAAATTGAAAAAATTCACCAAATTGGTGACCACTCTCTTCCCTTAGGACATTTCACATACTACAAGAAGCCAAAACCTTGATTACTAATGACATGTGAAATAATCCACAAGTATGAAGTATTCATGCATTGTTACAAATTTCTTTGTATAAATATCATTATGCCCATGTAAAGCAACGATGCTCCAACAATTTATGATGGTTTCTCAAATGGTATGTGTCTTATTGGTGGCATGTTATTGCTTATGATGATGAACGATTGTTATCGATGCCTGAAAGATACTCGTGACTCCGTAAAATTCACTTTGAATGTAACACCAATATACATGACCAGATTGTTTTTAAACAATCTTACTATACTACTAAAGGAGAAGTAGTGATGATATAAGAAAAGCTTAGGTATCAGCCATTTATGCTGCCCAACAATGCTTTTTTTATGTCATCATGATGTCATGATCCACTAACCAAAAATATAGCTAATTAGTACAAAATACTACTAAAGGGATGTGAATTCATGGTTATAAAACATATTATTTATAATTTGGTTACAAAACTAAATACATTTTACTCAAATGTTAATTATTTCAACTTATCGAATATACTGAAAAAAATATTTATTCAACAGACCCGTGTTTTACGCGGGATCTAAATCTATATGAAATATGATAGTACATTGACACTTAAAAGTTAGTTTTATCAAAACACTACTTTGGTTTTCTAGAAAATAAATCACTTTTCTAACAAAAATGCTAACCATACTAGGGACTATTCTTGTCATTTGTTGATAGTTTGTATTTACTTAGGTCTATAAATATGTTGCTCGTATTCATTTTATATTTGAGATCAATGAAATAATTCTTTCAGTTTCACAAATTGGTATAGAAAATCTATGAAACAAGTATTCAATATTGGCTAATAACAACTGAAAAAATACCAGTTAAAACCGTATATGTTAGATCTAAAAACCCAACTTTATCTGGATGACTATATATACTTCTCTGTTTATCCATTTATTAACAAACAATTCTGTTGTCATATTTCTTAAGTAGACTAACCTTGGGAATGAGCTAAATACCTGAGGACTGAAACCCGTCCGAAGATTGATCGAGCACCGCCAGTAGACCGACCCGGACCGAGCACCGTCGGTTCAGTCCTCGGCCCTATAACTTTCCTATATTTTGGTCCGATTGAAACCCAATAATAACCAGCCCCACCGAATTGACCTAGAATGTGAAGGGTTCTTTTGGGTTTTTAAGCTTTGCATGCAAAAAATTGATAGGCATCAGCCATTTAGAAGTATTAATATAATTGCAAAAGAATTTTTTTTCCCTAATATATATTTATATTCCCTATTATAGTATATGACTCTCTCCCCCAAAACTTATCAAAAGATAAATTGATATTCCTATTTTACCTCTTACCATCTTCTTAACTATTTTAAACTTCTTCATTTGATATACCTATAATATCCCTATTAATTTACATCATCTATCTTTTAACTTCTACAATAACTACACTACTCCCTTTACATCTATTAACTTTATATCAATTAGCTACACTACTTGCTGCCGCCACCACCACAACCAATCACCAATTAACCACCACCACCACCAGCAGTCGGCGCCACCACCACACTGCCTTCGTCGCCGCATTGCGCGAGCATTTATCTAGTTTTCAATCGAATACATCACCCTTTTATAGGGAGTTTATATACAAGCTAGTATATTATCCGCACACAACAGCGGGATTAAATATTTTAATATAAAAGATAATGTTCCGATGAATTAAAAAACTGTGTTATTGTTTTTCAAAATTAAGAATTATAAAATATAAGTTATAATAAATTAAATTGTGATTATATAATAAGGAAAATTTGACTAAATGAATAAAAAAAATATAAGTAATAAATTAACAGGGGATATTATATGTATTTTAAATCTTGATAGAGTATTATAAATTATAGATAAAGATATTAACACACACATAACGAAAATAAAGAAGAAGATAAGCCCACCTAAAGCTCTTTGTGCACGTCGTAACCAAGAACACCCCCATGACGCGCCCATGCCATCCACGTCGTGGGATGACGAGATGAAGAACATGTCTACGACATGTGGATGTGAGTGCTCTTAGGTTTAGTTCCATGTTCCATGTTCCTTCTTAAGCCACAAACCCAGTAGCGTAACCTACATTAAAGCCCATTGGTTCGAATAGACTAAACCGGTCCAAACCAAAAAAAACCCGGCCCGACCCCGACCGAGGTGATTCGGTTCAGTCTTCGGCCCATAAACTTTCCAACTTTTGATCTTCGGTTTGGCCGGGTCAGTATGGTTCGGTCTTTGAACCGATGTCACCCTAGCCAATCACACAATAAAAGTAACAGAAAGGAATGGAGATTGGAGAGACCAAACTTAACTTGGCTAAACTTTAACAAAACCAAACTTAACCATGGTTAGTTAGGTTAGGCTCACGCACTACACACCACCATGAAAGGAGACAAACAAAGGCTTGGCTCACCAATGAGACAGAAAAAACCCACCACCAAAAGTGTGTGTGTCTCTCTGTGACTATCAGTTTCATCTATATCTATATGTTCTACAAAGTAACAGACCCATAAAACACACACACACACACAACTCTCAACCCCATAGTACCACCACCACCACCACCACCAGTAGCATAGTATAATTATTACCCCCAACCCCATTTTCATATTTCATGTTTCTCCTTAAATAAATACCCATAACTTCTTTGTTTATATAATAATGTGGATATTTTGTTGATTTTGTTTGTTTTCAAAATTTGTGTTTTTTATTTTTTTTTACCTTGTAAATCATGGATAATCAACGGTCTTCTGAAGGTATATACTATTATATTTTGATGTCCAACATTTTATTACTTGTAGTAGTAAAATCTTTATATTTTTATAACATAAGTTAATTAATTTTGGTGTAATGTTTTTATTTTTTTTTAATTGTTGGATTTTGCTACCGGTTAATATGTTCAGACAGAGACGCATGAAAAATTTGTACATTAATCTTAAAGATCTTTTCTTGTTTTATAATTAAAGTATATATTGGTGATATTATTATGTAAATGTTTATAAAAATGTGTGAATTGTTTTGTGAAAGATATGTTGTATAAGGAGCTATGGAAGGCATGTACTGGCCCACTAGTTGATATTCCAAGAGATGGAGAAAGAGTGTTCTATTTTCCTCAGGGTCACATGGAACAAGTAACACAACATCTTCCTTCCTTAATTTTGTGTTATTTTTATAATTATGTGCTTTCTTTTCTTCCTAATTTTATTGGGCTATGTTTTTTGTTGGATTGTTTTGTTTTTGTTTTTGTTATGGGGGGTATGTTTATAGTTAGAAGCATCAACAAACCAGGAATTGAATCAAAGAATCCCTCTTTTTAACCTTAAGTCGAAGATCCTTTGTCGGGTTGTTCATACTCAGTTATTGGTATGTAGCATGTTTAGTACTCCATATCTTGTTAATTTTCGGTATCTAGTTTTGTATATCAAAGAGGTTTGATGTTGAATATATATATATATATATGTAGGCTGAACAAGAAACCGATGAAGTTTATGCTCAAATCACTTTACTGCCAGACCAAAATGTAAGATTTCGGTCTGTAATACTTTCAAGTTTTGTGGGATAAGAATCCTGTTTAATTGTTTATGGATTTGTAGCAAAGTGATATCGATCCCACGAGTCCCGATGGATGTCTTGAAGAGCTACCAAGACCAAATGTTCACTCTTTTTGTAAAGTGTTGACTGCTTCGGATACAAGTACTCATGGAGGATTTTCGGTGCTTCGGAAGCATGCTAATGAATGCTTACCTCCTTTGGTAATTTTGTTGGTTTTACTCTGAAAACATGGTTTTTCAATGTTTACTTTTTGATGTACTAATTTGTTGAGTTTGTGTAGGATATGACTCAGCCAACACCTACTCAGGAGTTGGTAGCCAAGGATCTCCATGGATTTGAGTGGCGATTTAAGCATATCTTTAGAGGTCATTACATTTTTGATTACGTGTATATATGCTACAACTTTTGGGTGTTTGAATGTGTGATATATATATCTAAGGAATAATTCATTTCTGACTACTACTTTTAACATGATTCTCCAAATCTGATTGTTTTGATATCACATTATCATAATCATTTCACCAAAATACTAAAATAAGATCATTGTTTAGTTTAAATGCACAATACCCCCCATTAAAATCACAAGTGTATTGTGACTTTATTTTGTTGGAGCACATAGATCCATGCCTGTTTGACTTGGTTAATCGTGGGAGTATTCTCTTTTTTTTTTTAAAACAACTTTTTTGTTGTTGAGATAACAGGTCAACCACGACGGCACTTACTTACAACAGGATGGAGCACCTTTGTTACTTGTAAGAGATTAGTGGCTGGGGATTCATTTGTATTTCTTAGGTAAAGTGTTTGATATTGTAGTGTTTGTCTCTTATTATTGGTATGTGCCATGTACTCCTTACATCATCTTGACTCATGAGTAACCTTTCTGTTGGTAGGGGGGAGAATGGTGAATTACGGGTAGGTGTTAGACGTTTTGCTCGTCAACCAAGCACCATGCCTTCTTCAGTGATTTCAAGCCAGAGTATGCACCTTGGAGTGCTTGCAACTGCATCACATGCTGTTTCAACCCAAACCCGTTTTGTTGTTTACTATAAACCAAGGTATAATATCTTTGCTTGTAGAGGTGGTGGATTTGGCCCATATACTCATGATTATATTTATATATACAACATGTCAAATGGGTAAAGTTAGAAAAAAAATTAGCTAAAAAAGCAAAGGATCAAACGGATTGAAATGTTGTTCAAACCATAAAGTTTGGATTATTGCAATATATTTAATACATCAAGGCATCAATTATTCATAATTTAAAAAAAAAAAATCCAAGAACAAAAAATTTGTAGGTCAACATGACCCATTTCCACCCATACTTTACCATTTTGGAAAAGTTGGATCTTGTTTGAGTTCATGAAATTCATTGAAAATTTTCCAGGACAAGTCAGTTCATCATAAGCTTGAACAAGTATATTGAAGCTGTAAACAATAAGTTTACCGTTGGGATGAGATTTAAGATGCCATTTGAGGGTGAGGACTCTCCTGAAAGAAGGTAACAGACACATTTACTATTACAATGCCTTTGTCGAGTTTCTATTTACAATGCTTATGTTTTGGAATTCTCTCATTTAAGTAGGTTTACAGGGACAATAGTTGGAGTTGAAGATATATCTCCACAGTGGGAATGTTCTAAATGGCGCTCGTTGAAGGTTAATATATGTTAACATCAATGAATTTATTGAATGAAATTATGGAAACTAAAATGAGTTGATATTTGATAATATCTGTATTAGGTCCACTGGGACGAACCTGCATCATTTATGAGACCAGAAAGGGTTTCTCCATGGGAGATCGAAGCATTTGCAACTGCTGTTCCCACAAGTTTAGCTCCACCAGTGGCACCAAAAAGCAAAAGGCCTAGACCTCCAGTCGAAATTCCCAATCTTGGTGAGTTTAAAGTGGTCTTCTTGTGTTTTTGCAAAATGATTATTGCGACTTGATCAGACCTAACAATAATTTTTCTCACAACAGATCCGTGTCTGATCATTCAAATCAGAACACATTGACCCTTAATAATCAGAAAATTAGAAAGTTAGAATCATAATCAGTTTAAATGCACATTCAAATTACTACTTTAGTTCATTAATCTATTAGAGCCGGCAATTTGACCAATTAACTTCTGCATTCATTTATGATACTAATTAATCACAGCCTTTTTTGGTTGTGTGGATAAAAGTGTTGCAGTAAACAGATCCAGTAGACCGTATAAAAAGAATCACACGTTTAGGACCGACCCACCCATTTTGCTAATTTAGTAATCTTGAATCTTGATATGCTTATAACCTTCCATTTTGTATTTCAAATGCCTCCTTTAGAACCTGCATGTCCTACTGCATCCACTGTTTGGAATGCTTCTACTCAGATAAGTTGTACTCCTGAAGGACAGACGAGTGATTACCATGGTTCCTGGCATCCAAACCAAACTGAAAATGGTAACAATGGTTGTCATTTTAGGCCTTCTCCAGTTGTGACTTCTCGGAACACATTTTTTGATGAAACCGAAGATCAAAAAGGTCTGTCGGGCTGGTCAACTTACTCATCTCAAGAAACAATGAAACAACCTGTCGATTCAATTCAAAGTTCAGTTGACATGAAGAAATCTGAAAGTATTTCGAGCTGTAGATTATTTGGTATTGACTTGATGATTCCTACCCTAGGTGATACCATACCTGAGGCATCACCATTAACCCCATCAAACACATCCCATACCTTTGCTGATGGATATGTGCCAACTGCATTGTCTGGCGGGATTTCTGATCAGAAATCTGTCCTATCGAAATATTGTAAAGATCAACGGCAGTTGCAAGTGTCACCAAAAGAAGTCCAAAGCAAACAGAGCGCTTGTACTCGTAGTCGGACCAAGGTACATCTGATTTGGATAGCATGCTTTTCTTATTTAGATATATGGTTGGAAATGAGCAATTCGGATCAAAAAGGGTTTTTTTACAGGTTGAGGCGAGTTTGATTGAACTCAAACACTTGTTCCATTTTTATTTATTTAGATAAAGTTGCTGTCTCAAATATGATTTTCAAGTCATTGTTAGTTCACTAATAATACAATTTTTTGGAGAAAATGATTTAGGAGGTTTTATGCATTAAAAAAAATACACTTGGGGCGATTATTGACCCGTTAGAGATAAAGCATAAACCAAGTTGACTCATTGATGAGTCGATGGGTTGCAATTACCTCCACTAATTTAGATATGTGACTAACATGTGGAAATGACTGAAGGTTCAAATGCAAGGCATGGCAGTTGGTCGTGCAGTAGACTTGACTGTGTTAAAAGGGTATAACGAGCTTTTAGATGAGCTCGAGGAAATGTTTGAGATTCAGGGAGAGTTACACCCTCGTAATCAGTGGGAAATTGTCTTTACTGATGATGAAGGAGACATGATGCTTTTGGGTGATCATCCATGGCAGTAAGTTACTAAATCAACTCAACCATGAGCATTGGAAAATAATCACATTTTTATTTAACCTTTCATCACTTGTGTGCAGGGAATTCTGTTGCATGGTTAAACGGATATTGATATGCTCAAGTCAAGATGTGAAGAAAATGAGAGCAGGCAGCAGGCTTCCCCTTTCTTCTGTAGACAATGAAGTGTCCGGATTTAGCGTGGAGGCTGCTGAAAACTGAAGGAATTGAGTTCATAATTATAATATCATTGATTACGTATCTCCCCTCTTTGTCGGCTTTCTATTTCGTTTTTCTTTTAAAATCTCTGTTTGGATTGTTAATGGGTGATGTTTAGAGGCTAAAAAAGTAGGGTGCAACTAATTCAGAGATCTCACATGCTCGAAGCAGTAGTATTAGGATTATGTGCATATTAGAGATTTGCATGTTGATTTCTTTTTTTCTTTTTTTTTTTTGTTTGTTGGATGTTTAGTTTCTTTGTGACTGTAAATATGATGCTGAATTACTTTGTTGGACAAGGAAGTTTGACATTAGCGAGTGGAAATTTGCTAGCCTTGTATCTCTATGAATTTCTAAGCAGTCAATTATGTGTTCAAAGTATTGATAAAAGCCATTTCCTTAATGTTTCGGGTTAAAATGTTGTACTTGCGTGCGTATCCGGTGAAGAGGACACAATTTTGATCATTTTGTCTACTCCGGTAACTTGGGACAAATACAAGTCTTTTCATGAGTTGATATATCATGTCCTATCATGCATGAATCAGAGGACTGCTTTAAACTGAAAGAAGTCAAGTTAATACCCACTTCTTAGTAGCTAAACTTACTTAAAGTAGCCATGAATATCCTGTTTGGTTGTTATTCAAACAAGAAAACTAATATGGATATCCAAATGTACTCGCACCAATATATTACACATCTTTGCTCTTCGAATTCTTCTACAGGGTTTGTTATATATCCAACCATTATATATCCTTCAAGTGAAGTGGTCATGATTATGGCACTATTCATGTCTTCATGAGTAGTTACAACTTACAGTCATACAATTTAAACTTTTGTGCCCATATCATGTTTTGAATAACATGCTAAATGAGTGACTTTTAGTAGCTTATCATACTTAAATTAGCCATGAGATAAAATTCACGGTCCCTTATTTTTTTAATTAAAAAGTTGATAACCGACTTTTAGTAGCTTATCATACTTAAAATAACTACACTGTCCCCTTTTACATCAACTCCCAAAATGCCCCATACTACCGCCGCCGCACTGCGCAGACACCCTTCTAGTATATATATATATCAAACAAAGATATTTAAATTACAAAATAAAACAAAGAAATTTAATAGAGAATCAAAGAAAGGTAACACTTACTAACTACCATATCACAATTCGCAACTATATTTGGTAAAAGTAATTAGTGAAGAATGGGTATATGTGATTAAATCCACCTAAAGCTACCAAAATCATTTCACTCTTTCACTATATAAATGTGGTTAACTACTAAAATCATATGATATTCGTTCATCTTTCAACTAGCTCTTCTAATTAAATCGTGTATCTGTTTTCCAAATACTGCATAGCTAACAATTAGGATTTATTGGTTGTCTGAAATGCCTATTAAGTAATGTTAGTTTAGGTATTGGTATGTATCTCTAGATCGAAGAGCTAGCTGATGTGATGAGGGACCAAAGAACATATGATGATTAGAATAGACCAAAACGACTTCCGTATGTTGAACTCCAGGGGCCCAATGCATTGTCTTCTTCTATTATCACACCCCTCATTTTTAGAAATAATTACACAATAGTTACATACGGAATTACTAAATTACCCTTAATAAACAC
>JAOXNX010000028.1:19861695-19879959 GCA_028566075.1 Solidago caesia
TGTGAGGGACGAAACATATATGAACATGCTACTAGAAGCATATATGTTATCCTCATTTTTTTAATCTTAAAAATAACTAACCAATAATATATGTTAATAAATATTTATCAATGTCAAAATAAAAGGGATCAAAACTTTATTAGTTTGATGTTTAAAATTAAAAAAATGAAAACTTTAGTGTTAAAATGAAAGGGATCAAAACTTTAGTGTCAAAATGAAAGACATAAAAACTTTATTAATTTAGTATGTAAAATAAAATTAAAAAAAATTAAAAGTTAAATGTCAAAATAAAATGGAGCAAAACTTCATTATTCCTTTCATTTGATATTATATATATAACATTTCCTGAAGCCTTAACTACAGTAAGGTTTTTGGTTTTCTAATATTTGCCACCAAAGTTTCTTTCTTTTTACATATAGCCCCCTTGCACTAACTTTCTAGACTTTTCTGCTTTTATCATATAACTTTTTGGTTTTTTGCTTTGGGCACAAACTTTGATTTTCTTTACATTTTGTCCCTTAATTACAATAACCGCTTCCAAACTGTATCCGGCGACATCATTGTCAATGTCGGCATTGTCGGCGACGGCCACCGTAATCCCTTACCGGCCATCATGACCATCGGTTCGTCACTGTCAACAATTCCACATGAAAAAAAGGCTTTCGCCGTCTAGAAAAAAATAAAGAAAGAAAATACAAAATCTCATCTTATTTCATCATCATCATAAACAATATCCGTAGATCTAAAAGAGAAAGAAATGAAGATGAAGAATAATCTGGTGGTGGTCATCATCGTCAAAAGCCATAAATTTCTGCTGACAACGTATTCTGTCGTTTTCTCCATCCATACGGCCACGGCTGTTACCGGCTACCAAACTACACCAAACTTCTATCGTCTTTTGCCGCGTATTTATGTCATGCTTAGCGTGTATCAACCACCATCCAAACTTCACTTTAGGGGAAACCAAAACCCAAGAAAATAGTTATTTTCATAGCAAAAGTTTGAATTGGAAATAATAGAGCAATTAAAAGAAAAAACTAAATATAAGTACTATTAACATCGAATCGGAAGTGATAAGGTTTTTTTGAATAACATTTCCTGCTTATTTTTAGTTGTGAGAAAAAGTATGACTAAAACATTAGGAGGATATGGAGAAAAGAAAACGATAATAGAAAGAAAAAAAAATGGGAGATAAGAAGACTTTTGAAAGAAGAGAAGCCCACCGTTTTGTTACTGCCAACCATGTGACTATGTCAGGTGGTTTTCTATTTACTATTTACTTATTTAGACGTATTTGTTTGTATTCAATTTATATTTTCATTTATTGTTGTAGTGGACTACTACTATAAAACATTTTGGATTCTTTCAATTTTTTCCGATCTCAAATTCTCTCAAAGTAACATTTGTGTGTGAGATGACCGAATGGAATTGATTTGTTTAATTGGATGGGATGTATCTGTGAGGTGAACTTAACTTTTATTTTGTATTATTCTGTATTTTCTTAATATTAAAAGATAAAAAAAATTCTTTTATAATATATGTGTTATTAATATATTTGTTGAATATGAAGTTTGTGTTCGACTATCAGATTATCCTTTTAAGATATTGAATTTGAAATGTTTATATCTATTATTAATATTATATTTATAACAAGACTCAATTTTTTAATTCGGTTCAACTGGTCTAACCAATACTTTTATTGAATTTAAAACACATATATGATGGAGTTGTTTGATATGACAAACTTTTTTATAAATATATCTATGATGGTTAATGGTTTGATTATGGTATTGCCCTTAAAAAATTAAACAAATATCCGAGGCAATGCGCGGAGTTAAAAACTAGTTATAATATAGTTAGTAATTTAGCGTAAATTACACTGGTTGCACAAATTTTTTTCTAAAAAAGTTGCATCGAGAATCTCCGACTTGTTATTTGGCTTCATATATGGAGTCCAAAACCAGATATATGTTAAATTGGGTTCGTTAATATATGTTAAATTGGGTTCGTTAAGTTGGTACATATCATATTGATATTGTAAAGTCTAGTTTACAACTACCTAATTACCGACTACTACAAACTTGCGGACAGTATACCCGTTCATATGTAATATAGCTAAAAGGAAGTTCGGGATTGAACACATGAACTCATTATTCAAAAACTAGGTAATAATTAAAGCAATTTACAAAAAGAAAGTTTTATGACCATGATTCAGTTTTTGTTTAAATGGAAGAATTCGGTATGACCGGGGCATTGATCGTCCTCAGACGGTGGAAATGATTAATAATGTTTAAATTTAAAAACAATAATTATAAAAGGTCATCTACCTCAAATTCGATCCATACCAAGTTCTGGTTGCACTTAAAATAAAACCCAATTCCAATATATTGATAATAATAACCGTGACTCAACAACTCACAAACTGGTACCATCAACATTTATAAATCAATTAAAAGCACCTAATTAATAAGATCTTTTGAAATAAGCCGGTACCACCAATACTTAAAACAATTTCTCAAACCAATTAGTTTATTTGGTTATTTTAATACCAATTGCGTTTATCTAAAGGTAACGTGATACCACCAACCGCTAATCTCCACTTAACAACTAAATTCCTATTATTATTGTAATGTTTACTATCATACCATGAACTAATGCTAATTATCATAGACAAACAATTTAAATCACATATGTATACGACTGGTACCACCAACGAAGCACACACATATCACCAACAAATACAATAATAAATTGCAAGGAATTAATTCATTAAGATCTCAACACAACAATAAGAAAAATCAACTTGGATTAAAAAGATTGTGCAACCATTACAAGTTGTTTCACATCATCTTGATAAATGATGAAAAGATTAACCAAACATAATGAAAGGAATCAAAACATTAGTAACTAATGAAAACATATTGTACCTAATCAAGAAATCAATCCAATGAAATAATGAATCTTTGAATAAATTGAAAATATAATATCCCAATCAGTTTTGTGGTCGTGAGAAGGGTAAATCTGATCGGAAATGCCCTCAAAAGAGGTCTAAAAACGGCTGGTAAAAAGGAAGATAGGTTAAGAAAAGGTTTAGGCTAGCTATTTATACTTTAAGGTAAAAACTTGAAATCCCTGTACATCGGATGTGGCGCATCCAGAGAAATGATGTGGCGCATCGTTGTTTTATCATGGATTCATATCATTGAACTCGGCGCATTTGATAACGCATTAATCCCTCGCATAATAGATGCGACGCATCAACAAGAGATGCGGCGCATCCCTTAACTTCTTGGCAATCCCTTTGTTTGAAACTTCGCGCATCATATACCGCATTGACCTCTCGATAATAATAGTTCTCTTTTCTTGCCTCAATTCTGCATTTCTTGTCTCCCGTTCCATCCTTAAACATCTTTTGACCTCTAAATGTCGTTTTCTAAAGTTCTCATGCATGATACCTGCTAATAACCTCAAAACATTAACATATACCATAAAAGCACCAAATGTATACGAAAACGACTACAGTAAATTCATAAATTGTTAAATAACGATGTGGAGAATATATATAAAATGAGACACATCACATATCATGTAAAGTTATTTTCGTCACTTTAATTATACTGGAAGATTACCCGCGTAAAATTTGTTATAATATTTTATACATACGGAAGTTTCTAAACGTATATATATTTTATGATATGAAGTGTAGTTGATAAGATCATTTGTAAGTACAAATATTTTCCACTACATTTTTACATGCAAAAGTTGTGATATTTTATACATCCGACTTTTAGACGTATATATATATTTTATGAAGTGTAGCTAATAAAATTGTATACAATCAAAACCTGTGCATCGAGTGGAATATCGAATGGGAAATGATAATTCTACAATAAATTTTAGTCATCTATAACAATACATATTTATTTAATACATTGCAATACATTTGTTGTAAATGACTAAAATTTGTTTTATATAAATTTATTGTTAACTATATCGAATATGCAGTGCCATTTATAAGGAATTTTGAGCTTAAGACGAGCCGGAAAAAAAAGTCCCCTAGGCTAGCTAGGAGCAACCCATTCGACCTGGCGGCCTAAAAACCAAAATACGCGCATACTTAGCGTCTTAACCACCTAATCAGAATATTGCTAATAGTTAATTTAAAAAATCCGGGACCCATGAAAAGTCAGGCCTTATACGGTCGCCAATTTGCTTTATGCCTAAGCCCCATGTATATACGTGACGTTATTTTAAATACATGCCACATTTAACTATGCTAGGATGGTACGAAGTTATGGAATGCCACAGTCGATTAGTTGTGTTTGCTTGTAAGAAAATAATAAATATCCTCTGCTATAATTTGCAACATATATTACAACCAATCATCAATAATTCAACAAAAATCAAAATCAGGCCTATATTAAGCACTCCTTCTATAGTCTTTTGAGTAAATTACATGGATAGTTCGTTCATGCGGTTTGTAGGCACTTGATAGTTATTGTTTTGTTCCAATTACATTCTTTAAACTAACTCTATTAGTATCTTTTTGTTCATGGGGCTTAGGCATAGGACAAAGTGGACGACCGTACAGGGCCTGATTTTTTAAGGGGCCCGAATTTTCAAACTTTATATATACATATATATGTAAATTTTATATTTATTTATATATTATATATTATATAGTATCTCTACCTTTAATAATTAACTATGAACGCTCTGATCGGATAGTTAAGACGTTAGTTACAAGTGTATTTTGCTTTTAGGTCGATAGATCGAATTCACTGCTTCTGACCTAGGGGCCCTTTTTTCTTTGGCTCGTCCTAGACTCAAAATTCCTTAGGGCCGGTCCTGATGGCCATGCAGTCTCAATCTTGAAACAAAACCTACATTTATATCTATAGGTTATTGTTGGAGACTACTTGGAGCAGAAACATAAATCATAAATGAACCAAGTAAAAATGGTCCCAAATGGTTGTCACAATATTCATATTATTATATTAGAAAAAACAAGATTTTTAACTTTTAACTAACATGAGTTACACTATCTTTGTTTACACTCAAAAAGTAATAAAACTATGTATAATGTGCCAGAAAATTATGGTGATTATTAAATAGATTTGACATAACTATCACTCATGTAAAATTACAATGCAAACATATATAAAACATATTTATCTACTATTTGAAACTACTACAAAAATACAATGAAATAGATATAACTAGAATATCCACAAAAAAGGATCAACTAACTTAATTAAGAGCTAGCAAGGTAAAAGCTACAAGCCTACTACATAGAAAAGAAAATATGGTAGATCTTCATCTAGTACTGGGAATATACTACTAAAAATGAAAGATAAAACATTGCCTATGAGAGACAACATGCCAAATCAATCTAAAATAGTAAAATCCCAAATCAAAACACATACTTAATTACAGATCTGGGCATGATTCCATCTCAAAGTAAAACACTTGATGATCGATCTTAATTAAAGAAGTAGCTAGCTAGAGAAAGAAGTAAACGGCAGGGATAAAAAGGTAATTTCGCCATGAAACATAATTAGCTATGATCTATTCATCTCATGATGAACTTCAGGGGTCTCCATGATACTCTCTAAAGAAGGTTTCCATCCTCCAACACTTTTGCCATTCATTCTGCTCTTTTCTATCTTTCCCAATACATCTTCCAAGCTTTTACCTTCTTTGTCATTCAACTGTAATAACAGCCAATCTAGCTCATCTTTTGTTAATACTAGCTTTACTCTCATTTTACTACTTTCCATGCCTCTACTTGTTTTCCCACCATATTCTTGTTGCTGATGATCCTTTTCTTGTACTACTTGTGGATTTTCTTCTGTTTCCTCTCTTTGTATGCATGTTTCCATATAATTCCCCATATATATATTATCAAAATTCAAGAAAATGGTTCTTGATATATATTGGATCACAAGCAGCCTTATTCTCTCTTATTTCTTCTTTCCAAAAAAGTGTGTGTTTTTCTAACTAAAAAACACAACCTTTTTTATTTTATTTTATTGATTTATGATGAGCAAAGAGATTTGGAGAGAAAAAGGAGGAGTTGTTAGAGAGTGTCAACTAATGCATGTGAGGGGTGGGGAACATATGGGTACATGCAGGTGACAAATTTATATTGTCTTTATGAATAGACCAATGGCTCACTAAAGCATTGTTATTATTTTACTCCATTGATCTTAATTAAATAATTGTTTTATTCTTATTATTCAAAAAACTTAACCTATGGGTAGTTTTGGACATGTTGCAAATAGACCAGAAGTAATTGGATTTGGCAAATAAGGGTAACAAAATGTTGCTATAAACCTCAGTTTAATTTGAGGGTAAATGTAAAAAAGTTAAATATATATATATACCCAAATCAAAAAGTTTTTGAAGCCTAGTGAACATGATTTATCTTTTAAAATTTTCTTCTAATAATTCTTCTAACTTCCGTATTTTTTTATATTTGTAATTGTAATTGTACTTCTTGCTGCTAGCATCTTGCTAGTGGCCGTTTTTTATTTAATATATTATGCATTTATGCCGTTAAAATTTTTTTTTGTCTTAATACCATATATATATATACAAGGGCGGAGCCATGTGGAGGGTAGGGTTGGCCATGGTCCACCCTAAAAAAAAACTAACGGTAATGTATTCTAGCCTTATTTTGCTTGTATTGATAAATTTTGGCCCACTTAAAATATTATTTTGTCACGTGTTTGTGTTTAATAATTTTTTCGGCCTACCCCGAACCAAAATCCTAGCTCCGCCGCTGTATATATATAAACATGTGACATATGTAATTTGCTACCTAATTGTCTTTCCCTTTCTTTTGATTTTGCTAAATGTTTTGATCTTGTTGTCAAGTTGAAGAGTTAATGAAATTGGTTTGTAGTTTTGGTGCATACATAACTCAACCTTTTAGTACTTTCAACATATCTTTCTATATGCATTATCTTAATTTGTATCTTTGTGATCTTAGAGTCAAATTATGTAATTAACTATTGTCATCATGTGGAACTTCTCGTCCGTGATCTTAGACCTTTTTTGATGCTCTCCTATTTTTCATATTTAAATAAAGAAGATGAAACTATATGTAGATCGATATAGGGGGAAAATGCATTTTTCGTTTACTGGTTGATAGGTGACAAAATATATATCAACCTTGTCTACTCCAATAATGGAGGTGAATCAGCATCACCTTATTCGCAGATTAAACTTTACTTTATTAAATCTTTTTCGATTTGATTTTAATAATTTAGAAGGTAAATTAAGCGGATGGTTCCTGAAATTTTTTTTGGATGAGTCGTGCTTTTTTTAGTCAACTTGTAAAACAAGGATGGTCAAGATGTGAGTTAGTAGTGGTATACTCGGAATTGCGAGTTCCGGTTATGCCAAATCACTAAAACCCGGAATTGGCACTTTTGAGACTTTAGACACACAACTATTTTCATTACAAGTGTGTGTAGGTGTACCTTTTGCCAAAGACCGGACTTGACCCTTCCAGGTTTTAGACTTTTATGTGTACTTTTTAATAATTAGTTTAAGTGTTTAACAACAACTGAGTGGATTTGACACATAGCTAAAGATCGGAAGTGCCAAATCCAGTTTTTATTGATTTGGCATAGTCCGGAACCAGCAATTCTAGGTATACCATTTTACAAAATTACATCTTGACCATTGTTGTTTTACAAGTTGACTCAAAAAAATACCACTTATCAAAAAAATTCCTAACTTTTTATTTCATGAGAAACACATTATTTCCCCCCAACTACTTTATTGTTGTAAGCTCTCATATTTTGATGTTGTTGACATTGACATTGTAGAACCGTAAGCATACAGTTATGTAACAATGTAATTAATTATGTTTTGTATTAAGGATTGACTAAAGTGAACGTTAACAACTACACCATTCAAAAATTAATTGCTTTTATATTTTATATATTAATAAACGACTGTTGAACTATACAACCAATGTTCATGACGTACGATTCTTGAACCCATGAGCACAATGCTTCTAGTAAGTTACTGATTTCAGTATGCCAAGAGTATGGCACGTTAATTAAGATGTTAAAAGTGCCTCAATCGCAACATCTCGACAGATCCATAAATGAATGTTAGTTTTCTCATAATTAACATATGTACTTAATTATATTAAGCTACTTTTGTTCCACAACAAAAAGGCAGATGACAATTATAACAAGATTAGATCGTTAGTTTGTAAATATACATCACACATAAATGATCGATGGTGACCCACATTGTCTGTCGCATCCTCCAACGGTACACAATAAGTAGCTATTCAGGATGCTCTCCAAACAACTAACTACTATCTACTTACGTATCCTTTTTTTCTTTTGGAATTGGTATATAATTAATTTCCTCAATAGAACACGATATGATATGATTTATTGTCAATTGGTTATACATTAGTGTTTAGATATGAGTGATGACCCATCAACTTATAGGTTATGGACTCAAGTTTTATGATAGACACTTTATAAATATGTGTAAGATTTATGTAGATTTATTTAGTTGTCTTTAAAGAAAAAAAAACTACTAATATAAAAAGATATTAAGCATTAACTATATAGTTTGGTTTTTTTAATATCGAACTTTTATATTGAAGGGTGAGTGACCAAATCGTATATATATTTATAGAATAAAGATTAGAAAAATGGGGCGGCGATGTCACAATTTTTTAGTTCGTGCTCATAAGTTCTAGAATACGAAGAAACGTGATAATCTATAACCAATTGTTAAAGGGTTCACCATTTTAATGACATATCCAGTATGAGATGGTGATTATAAAAATGTGTTTTTTTTTTATATTAGAGAGAGAGAAAAAAAAAAAAGAATACTAGTGTTGTCGTAAACGATGTTATTGGTGAAGCATTATGGATTAATTAAATAAAGGAATTTCAAAGTTCAACTTGTTTTCTAATGCGAATTACGAGTAGTAATTAAACATACAATCATGTGCCGTCAATTAGAGGTGGCCCTTTTATAATCTTCAAATTAATTGTAAGTGGTAAAACTAAATTATTGCATGTAGCTAAATGCCTAAATGGGAATTAGTCAAAACTTAACAAAAGTCACCTGAAATGTCTACCCTGTGCCTGTGGATGCCCTTTTAATTAGAAACTGCATTGCTTATGAATGTCGCACCGATGAAATGAAAGGTGACGATCTCCGACCCCACCAACTGCCAAATGACGTTTCTTATTTGTTTGTTATTGTACATATAAGAGCTTGAGCGTGCTAAAAGCTTGGTTCGATCCAAGCTTAAACGGGCCACTCGAGTCTAACTTATAAGTTCGTTTAATAAAAAAAACTCGAGCTCGAGCTTCAGACGCTAACCTCGATTAGACTCTCAAACCTAAACGAGCCTTTTATATACATGTATAAAAATAATACAGTATAATATATAGTTACCTATTAGATAGTATTATATATTTATGAGTGATATAACTCAAAATTTAATAATCTTACCTACATTTATAATTAAATTTACCTAAAAACAATCATATATAAAATAAAATAATTAAAAAATAAAGTGATTTATTAAATGTGACATGAGCCAAGATTGAGCTTTACTTATATAGTTTAGGCAAGCTCGAGCTCGGCTCGACTCAGCCATAAGAAAATGTTAAGATGTTAATGGTTTAGTAAAGTATCTTATGTTTCTTATTTGGTGGTGTACACGTACAATGCATAGCGCCATGGTGGTAATGGTCTCTCAAAAACGAAATTAAATTTTGATATAGATCAAATTTAAAAGTTCAAGATAAAATTTGTAAACTTCAGTTAGTATATGCGGCAAAGGATGATGGCGGCCTACGGCTAATTAACATCTTTGGATTGTCTATCATACGGATAAATGTGTTTATTATTTGTTGGTAAAATATTTAAAGATAGAAATGATTAGATTGAGTTGATAAAAAAAATATTAATAGGGCAATATAATAATTTTTATGTACTTAAAAATTCAAATTTTAAAACTAAAGTCCATATCTATATCTATATAGTTTATATAGTAGTACAGATAATGCAAGTACATAAACATGGAAATGGTTAGGTGAATAGGTAAATTAGTAATTTTGATGTATTTAAAAAGGGAGATGATATACATACTACTTAATTTGACATTTTTATCACAACTATGTATTGCTGACATATACAGTCTTCGGTATAAGTTGTAGATAAAATGTGGTAGGCATATCGACTCCCATTTAAAAAGGGTTTAAGACATAAAATGTCAACAAAATTTTTGGTTTGTATACATTTGAATCATGTATATATATTTTTTTTATCTCTATATATCTATTGAACTTTCAAATATTATACATGTATAGTACTTTTTGCCTTATTCCAGTGAAAAAGATGGAAGAAAAATCTCGCCAAAAAATGAAGGATTGCCGGAAAAAGTCGTATAAACCTAGCCAAAAGTATCATACTTATATATAATTCGAAAGTTTGATAACTATAAGTTTCAATAAATAAAAAAATACATAGTACAACTATATGTAAACTGGAAATTTGGTTGATATTTTGGGCCATAAACTCTATTTAAAAATTCAAAAATTAAGAAAATGTGCAAATAATTTATAAAAAAGTTGAAAAAATACTCACATATTCTGTATGTGGGTATTTGTATACAATGTAATAAAACAATATTATTTTCAAACATAATAAGTAACTTTGATTGTCACAATGTACAATTAATTCGTAATTCTAACTTGAAAACTTATATAAGTTGAAAAATCAATGCATGGTGTCCATTTTGAGAGTTACATGGTAAAGTTATTCAAGAAAACGCGATTGAAAGACCTTGTCAAACATGTCATTGTCAATTCACTAAATACTTTATTTATTTATTTATTTATTTTTATCGACACTAATAAAGACTAATATTAGGTATTTTCAAGTCTATGACAACTATCTGTGAGGGTTTTGGTAGTTACAATCACTCGTCAACAACGAGTTTGCGAATTTAAACTTGGTTTACAATTTTGTATATTGGTTGCAAGTGTGTAAGCATTTGTTTTTATATTTTTAAAATAAAACATCAGTTTGAAACAACAATTAAATAGCGAACGTTAAAGACAATCTAAACACTTTTCAAGTCATTTTACTTGTTGATCTCATGAGTAAATAACACATAAAGCTAAGGGAATTTGATAGTCACATTAACCATCCTTAAAAAAAACCTCATTGTTATGCTGAAAATCATGTTAGAATTATATTTTCCTAAGTAAATTGATATTTCTCCCAGGCAAAAAAACAAAAAAATCTTCCAGGGTTGTTGGGAGTCAATGAACAACAAACAATGGCTGAATTTTCCTAGTAACAACAAACAACTTTGGTGTTTATTGATGAAGAAGTATAAAGGAAGAAATAGAAAGGGTTTTAAAGGAATAAAGAAGAAAGATACATTGGAAAGGTGTTTGGATGAAAATACCCTCGAGTGTTTGTCACGTATGATAAGTAACGCCGTTAGCCCACGGGACGAAAAATGCAAGATTTGCCAAGTGTGAGGGATGAAAAGTGAAAGAATGAACGATTTCATAGACAAAAAGTGTAATTTATTCTTGTTTTTTTACTGGTTAGAAAAAACTCATACATACTTAGCCTAATGAAAAACACGGTGTCATCCACCACAACGCTACCACGATAATGGTGTGGTACAGACTAACCAACATAGTGAGGCGAAACACATCAAAACCAATACACCCACACTAACTCCTCTGACTAAGAAAGCATATACATAGGATTCAAACTTAGATAAGCATATGTCAAAACATTATAGTTCTATATATTTCACATTGCCGGAAACGTATACTATATATTATAGAGATATATTATATGACTGTTCTCGATTAGTTTTCAATTATACATCCCTTTCTTGGTCTTTTTTTATTTTCATGATTCCCTAAATGTAAAAGAAGAAAGAAAAAAAAAAGGTCAGATTTATGTTAGCCTCTTTAAGACCGGCAAGGCAAGTTGAGTTTTCAGATGAGATTGCCATGGTCGAGATGTGTATCCCCGTTAGATTTATGGACGATAAATCAAATCAAAATTTGATATATATTATTACACATCTCTTGGAATGAATGTAAGCTAGTCATCCAACAATTGCCCAACTAACTAGGTTTTATAACATCCAAGTCTAATGCCAAATAAAATACTACTTTTGAGAAAATAACCTGGCGTGCCCACAAAGTGTATCAGCATGACAATACATTGACGTTTATACGTAAATTGTACTATTTGCCGAATTCTGTCATTGTAGCGGACTAGCGGCCAGCAAACTTATATTAATTTATTAAATGCTACCTACATTTTACTAAAACTCTTGACTTTTTAAGATTTTTGAGAGAAGCCAACACTTTGATATATATAATAAACTAGATTATACCCCGTGCGATGCACGGTTGGAGTAATATAATACACATTAAATTCATTATAATTATAGTGTTTTAAGTAATATTACCTGAAAACGATGATTAGCATATATACGCAAAGAGTATAAATTTATTTACGTTACTAATCTAAATGTCAATTTAAAATAAACATAGTAATTTTTTTTTTTAGATTAAAAACTTTTTAAAAATTGAAACCTTTTAAAACTTAAATTTCAATCTTTTATTCATTATATCCCTAAATAATAAATTTAACCAAATATTTCCTTAAATAATGGATTTTAATAATCCACATGACATCACAAAATATTAAAAGGATGAAAAAATGACAAATAAACATAAAGCTTAGTTGGCTCTCAAATACAATAGCCACATAAGAGCAAAACTATCCTTACTTATTTATATATAAAGATATATAGTAGAAAATTATTGTTTGATTATTATTAACAAGAAGATATTTAAACAAGGTATATACATACATGTTTAAAAATATTATTAGAGTGGCTGACAAAATTACATGCACCTGCATAAATATGAAGTCTAGTCAACCTGATAAAACAGGCTTTATAATTAAACCAAAAAAAAAAAACTAAGGTCACCAACACAAAGTAATAGAGATTCATCGACAAGTTGGTCAACAATCACAAAAGTTGTGTTTAGGAAAACTTGTTAACAAAAAGATATTTTCAAAGACAGATACATTTATCAAGCAAAGAACAAAGAGTCATACTCAAGTATCGAATGTCTCAAAGCAAGGAATAAAAAACAAAGCATCTCATAATTAAAATGCAACAAACTTTAACAAGATTGGGAATGTTGCTACTTTTATCAGGAGAAAAACATGAGATCAAAGTTAACATTTTAACTTGCAGACCAAGAACGTCATAGCAAGTCTGAACCACGATCAAGGTTTTCAGTTCTTAACTTGGACAGAAATGAGAAAAGTTACTAGTTTCACGCTGCAAGATAACATACCTAAAAAACAAGCCAAACAAGAGGCGGTTGACTAGTACATAGGGAATGATTAGTTGAACTGGATTTAGCTGCAAAAGCCAGACCTATAAAAAGATCAGTCCATGCGCCGACGTTTCTTAAGGTTATCAAACACTTGGTGGACATCATCAGATGTGATTGGCTTCGATCCATCAAAAGATTGCTGTTAAACACATACAGAGATGAGATTGGATAGATATGGGATGTAGGTTACAATGTAAGAAATTAGCATGCAACATTTCTATTTTACATGAATATGATACAAAAAGAAATTACCAACAAGGAGTTGGCCTAGTGGTAAGGCAAGCACTTGGTGACCCTAAGGTCCCAAGTTCGATCCCCACTTTGCCCATTTCTTTAAGGTACCCGTCACCAATTAAGCCTAGGCTCATATGTGAAGTTCTAAAGACACGGGTTCGATCCTTCGGGGTGCCCAGATCATGTGGGGATTAGGATGGAGGTATTGGACCGGCATCATAAGGCTCATACGGGGTGAGTCGATGGGTATCCAATTGTGATACCGGGGCTAGGGTTCCCCCCATTACCCTTTGATACAAAAAGAAATTCAGATGCCACCCAAAAAAAATTGACAAATGAAAAGAAAACTCAAGTTCTTTACACGATTGCAATGGGGAGTTTAAGAAAAGGTTGACTTTTGTAAAAATCATTTGACTTTTAGTTGCAAGCTGACGATTAACAAATCTTAAGAAAACCAGTATAGTCTACAAGAAATAGTGAGCTTGGACATATTATGAAATATAAAAGTCCACAAAAAATTATATATTTAACTTACTAGGAATGAGCGGAACTCATCTTTCATATCAGCAATGCCCGAAAGTATTTCCATCTTCCTCACATGCCCGAGATTACTAAGGAAATTTAAATCCGCCCCTTCTTGTTGCTGCATTTTTTCATCCCTCTTCTGTTTCGCCAATTTCTCATACTCGGCAATTGAGTCCTCCTTATCCAGCAGGAAACTAATTCCCTTTTTGGCATAGAAATCCGAACACTTGGCACATCTGCAGAGTGCCTCCCTCCAATTCTTTACAAGAAACATCGGTTGACTTTTCCCCAATGTCAATTCAGTGGTTAACAGATCAACACCAAGAACACATGTATCAGATTTCTCACCAAGGATCAAACCCTTATCATCGTGCACACTTTTGGAGTTGGGATCAGTTACCACAAGGTCTACATTATAATTCTCTGAAGTACTACCATTTTCAGGCATTGTAGAGGATCCAGAAGCCGAATGTGCAGTCTCCACACCTTTTTCTTTAGAAGTAGTTGCAGTAGTTTGTTGCTTATGTGGGGCACATATGGTTTGAGGATAAAGCTGCAGAAAAGAACAGGTGGACGAGCACATGTGGCAGATAAGATCTTCATACAGTGGTTCGCCTTCCTCGTCTCTGGGGATCTGCAACTAAATTTCAATGAAAAAACACATGTTTATAAAAGCAATGTGATTGAGAGAATAGATGTATTTAACGGTGGCAATTCCAAACCCGTTACTTATGAGTTGGTTCATTCACGTTATGTTTTATCTCTTAAGTGTCAAATGGGTGAAATGAAGAATCTTTAGAGGACTTGGATCGAACTGGTCAAAAGTGGCCCAAAGTGTACATTTTACGATATAAAACCTCCCAAGTCATTTCATTCAGGGGAAAAAAAAAATTAGATTATTATTGTTATGAAGATAATAATATCATATTTGACAAACTAACTATAAAAAGACTACCAAATTTCAACAAAGACCTAAGAGCGTGTCAGCTTGAACCAACCCAAACTTATCCATTTTGATCTGTTGTCCAACCTGCCTGGCCAGCACATTTTGACACCTCTTAATAAATATGTATAACAATTCTTGTGGCTAGTAATTTCATCAGCTTGAAGTAATAAAAGCTTATATCATTACAGCTGCACCAGTCTTAATATTCTTGATACCTTTACCATGTTATCTATTCCTAAAATGACTTTTAGTTCAGCAGAAAAGAGCTGATTCTGACATGCTTAATAATTAATAATAATAACCTCATTAGTTGAGTCAACGCCAAGATGCTCCTCATGAAACCAATCTTCACATAGGCAGCACTGGATCATCTCTACTTGCTCCTCAGCATCTGGATCTGGATAAGGGCGGCCACAGGTACAGTATTTGCCCTTGAAATTTTGGTTGTAAGAGTTCTCTCCGTTTTCGATATCTTTGCTTGGTAAAAGTTTGCAGTAAGATTCTCCAAATTTTGAATTGCCACAATCACATTTGAACTTTCTCTTGGTCCAAAGTTCTATCATCTAATATATAGCAGGAAAAAAAGGCCGGGGAAAAAATTAAATATATCAGAAGTATCGTATATAAAACAAACTATGTTTAAAGATGATTAGTTCATCATACCAAATGGCAAATGACAAGGTTATTAAATACAGATTAACTTGAAATAAGAACCTCATGGCCATCATGGCAAGTCAAACTACACGCTGTGCAAACGCCAGCATTTCCATCTGGAGTGCAAGTTAAGCACGAGAAAATTGCTTGCCTCTTCATATAACCTTTGACATAGGTGCACTCCTTTCCCTCATCGGCACCCAAAACCAAATCTGCCTCCTTTAATGAAGAGCCAAAATACAAAACGTTTGTCAAAAATCATACGTGACTTGTAATCCAACAACACCAAAACACTTCCTTCTTTGATTTCTTAAGTTAATGTGAGAAAACCATCAAAGCTGTACATAAATCCATTGCCCTACTTTGTGGATGTAATTCAAATAAAGCCAATAAAGGTATAGCATGTAATCAAAAAAATTGCATACATCTGAAATACTCGGTCTTGACTGGAATGTATCAAAAAAATAACTTTTTACTTCAATACTTTAAAATGCAATGTAAAAATCTGCAAAGGCGTATTTCAAATGGTAAAAAGTGAAAGACATTGTTGATCAATATAGCTGATGTTGGATATAGCTGATGTTGGACGGACTGAACACTTTAGGAGACTACATATATACCTGTTTTACTGGTTATTAGAGGCAACGGGTTTATACATTTCTTATTTTAGTTCAATATTGTCTCTCAATCTCTCTTGTGTAAAAAAAAAAAAAAAAAAAAAAAAGCAAGGTTCCCCATCAAAAAATGAAGGAATGTCAAAAGTTATCATCGGTCTTTGTAGTTTAAAAAGATAGTTCTAAGAGATTTTATGGTTTGTGTGTAAAAAAGTTCACTGTATCTAAGATAATATTCTTAGTTTTACCCTTGAATTAGATGTAAGTTTGCTTTTATAAAGTAACACCCCAAATCACAAAGCAATAGGATTGCCCAATACCTTCAAACTCACAAGTTAAAAACATGGTGGGAGGTATTGGTAGCCCACAATTTAAAACTTATAAAGTTATAATGGGCTTAGACTTCTATTCTTATACGAATGACAGACAGATTGTTACAAACTTCACTTAAACTCATGTTGTCCTTATCGTGTCTACACACCTAAATCCATACCACATGAGATGCATGATTCTAGCACCCCACATGCATTAAGGTACTACTAATATGATTTGTAACACCAATGCTAAAGTTATAGTCTATCAGAAATTCCGAATACCTCCAAATCACAACTTGGGAGGCTTTGCCTCTTTGGAGGTCCCGGGTTCAAATCCGGGCATTGGCACTTAATTACTAATTTGGGGAAAACTAATTACTAAAAACTAACATTTGCCTTTTTTTTTTAAAACCATGGCAGAGAAGATATTGGTAACCTACACATAACGATTCATAAGGCGCTCAAACTTCAATTCTTATATCACTGCCAAACCAAGTAGTTCGATATAATAAAAATAATATGTATAGTTTATACAAACTTAATATCTGAGAAATGTCAGACAAGTCACCAAATTTTCTAACTAATCATTCTATTTCCAGCCATACTAAACCATATATATAAACATTCATAATTCATAATATATAAATAAATAAAAAGATGTAAATCACATAAATAGTTGAATATAAATTATATAAAAAGCGGTCGGTGGGAGACCGAAAATGAGTCCATTTTAAAAGGGGAAAATAGAAAAGAGACTTACAAGTTCCTGATCATCAACATCGTCAAGATACTCGGTGAGTGAAATAGTTTGCTCAGTTTCTTCTTCAAATACATCTGCCATTTTTTTCTTTTTTGTTTTTATATATAAATTTTTGTTTTGTTTTTGATTCCCCAAACCAAACCCTAAAAAGGTGCCGTGAAATGGTGATTAAGAGAAGATGATGATTTGAATTCCATAATAATAATATAGATATATAGCTAAAGAAAGAAACAATAACAGAGATTTCGTGGATTTTAAGATAACCAGTAAGCGTGTAGATATAGATATAGATATATATATTTATGTAGAGGAAAAAATTAGGGCTCAATAAATAGCAAAAGGGGGTAAAATTGGCAATTTTCCCGCCATAAATAGAACCGCCGACCCCAAAATGTTTCCGGGGGTTTTAAGTCATATTACGAGTATTTTTTTTTTTCCGGCTTTCGATCAATTGGTTAACATCTTTATCTGACAGGAGCATGAGTTCAGTCTTTATTCCTTAGATAGAACCAGAATCAACATCTTTACTAAGCCTGGCAAAATGGGCGGGTCGGGCGGGTTTGGGTAACGGGTCAAAACGGGTGCGGGTCTAAACGGGTGCGGGTCTAAACGGGTCATTTCAGGAATGCGGGTCAACCGGGTGCGGGTCAAAGCGGGTCGGGTGCGGGTCGACCCGCTTTTTTTTTTCTTCTGCAAACCAGGTCTTGTCTCATTTATCTGAGAATAACAGCAAACTACACAAAGCATATGACAGCAAACACCAACT
>JAOXNX010000028.1:19887945-19903070 GCA_028566075.1 Solidago caesia
GGCTTCGTGACATGAGTGTACTCAGTTACATATCCGATTAGTCTAAAATATAGTCAGATATCCTAATAGTTTGTGACTTTTGAGTTTTAACCTTTAACCATATGTGTATCCAGCTGGGGAGTTTTGGTATTAGTTCTTTTGGCCATTTGCTTATTTTGGGTTGGTTTGGTCGATAAAGTTGGCTTTCAGACTACAAGTACCAAGATGATGAACCTCTCCACATTTTAGTTAAACAAGCATGATAATCATATATAGCTATAATGTGTAACTTATGTAGTTTTATGTATTATCGAGAACTTTCTTCAGGCCCCGAGATGATGTTTACGTGTTTCACTAACGGTCACTTCTACCTTGCATCATATGGATTGTTGCACGTTATGGTCCCCTTGATTTTGAGGAGAGTATTGTTAACAAGTAGCCTTGCCTTGCGAAAAAAGAAACTTGGCATCATTAAATTTTCCCCCAAGCTTATCAAAATGATCAGATATGTTGTATTGACAAGGTGTTATGATGAGTGAGGATTCAACTCCATATGTCATTATGTTAATTGTTGTGTGGGTAGTAAAAGAGTCCGGATATCAGTAAATTTATTTCCTTTGAAATGGTACATATTAGGAAATTGTTTGATATGTATGTATAAATATGTCTTCCCATAAAACACGGCTTATGAAAATATGAATGTTAATAGATGTTTGACAAGTGAAAATATGTCTTCCATCTTCTCGTATGATTCATTTTTCATTCAAGTCTGTATTTCCTTGATTTTTTTGTTTCGATTGATGAAAAACACGATGGTTTCATTTGTAGCTAGGGATGAGCATAATTATGGGTTGTGACGTGATTATGGGTTTACAAATTGAACAGTTGATGAATACCTGACTCCTGCCTCCCTTCATTGCTCTTTCTTTAATTTTATATATAATATTTTGGTTTTAGATTTATGATAGTTGGCTTTTTCTTGAACTGTATTTTTAATTGAGTTTATGAATCCAATGTTTTATAAACTCTTCTTATTTTTACCTATCTAACGAATCTTTTCAACTAGGTGAGCTTCTAATATTAATACCATCTAAGTGCTCGAGTGTCGGAGTATGCAAGAAACTATGGATCTTCCTACTATACTGGTCAACTTGAAATGTCTGTACTATTACAATTTGGAAGCTTGAAACTATGGATCTTCCTACTACACTGCCATCTTCATTTGGAAGCTCATGATCTTGGTTATTATATATCCATATATGTGGCTTTGTTGACCAATGTATTATATTACAATTTTCTCCATAACAAATATGATTCTTCTTATTTGTATATATAACTTATGTTTTTGTTTTATGATAATTCTTCAATTCATTACATATCAGTTATCTTATTTGTATATATAATCTGTTAACCAATTAAAAGTTTAGACGTTCATTAGCTCGAGCATTTGTCTCTAACTACTGAATCTTTTAACTAAAAACAAAATGTTAATCTACCAGTATCATGGGGTAACGAATAATAACAGTAACAAATATTAACTGACATAATATTTTCTTTCATCTAATCGGATATAATAAAAACAAATTTATTCAAAAAGCCCGCGTTTTCGCAGGATATAAATCTAGTTAAAGCAATGTATGATTTCTATTAAGAATATGTAATTACTTTGGATGACTAAGACCCGTTTTAATCTCGCCTAGGACTGTTAGATATAGTTAATAGCATCTTCAACTTTAATTAAGAATCGAATAAAGGGCCAGAAAAAAAGGCCACCATGTGAATGCGATGCATACATAAGCAACAAAGTACCTCAATTGTCTTCCCATTTGAGGCTGTCACTATGTCCCAGGCCCTATTCCTGTTCCGCTTATCATGTTTTCGCAAGCTGCCACAATAAAATGAACCTGCAAATGACGACATTATTCTTCTAACTCTTCTAAGCCACAATGAAGCTTCAATAACTCTTCTAAATTACATTATTCTTCCACCTCAAGAATGAAGTACTTACATTATTATTATTTTTTTGTTATAACAATCCACTTTATCTTCTTCCTTATTGTAGCAACATACTTTAGTCAGTTTATCCATAATTTACCCATTATAGCAATGGGTGACAACTGCCATATGATAATGGGTATATTTAAAAAATAAATAAAAAGTATTATAATTTTTCCATGTTATCAAGTATCTTCACATGACACATGACATGTCACAAGTATTTCCACTTGGGAAATTCAAATTATCCTATTACCGAATGAACAAATTATAGCAGGTTGCTATAATGGTCAAATAGATGAAAGTGTATTTATGTTCTTAGGAATTTAGAATGTATGTTGCTATTGTAACAAATGAAATGGAAGTATATTGTGGTTGCTTGCATTTAGCTATTCATATAAAGATAAAAATAAAAAACGGTGGCCATGATGTATTCTTAACATAACCTGTAGGCTGTAGAGTTTACTTTATTGAAACTAATATAATCATATAGACCACACTTAAGATATGTAGGAAAAAATAAGAATATATAATGCCTTGATGAAGATGTGCTGAGAGAGTAATTGTTTGAGTGCCTGTGTTTGCTTGTATGTATGTATATTTACATGATTTTGTATATGTATTAAATGCATGCCTGAAAGATGAAATATGAATTTTACCTTGAGCAAGTTCAGATGTTTTTGCTGATCCACGGATGTGGTCTCTAATCTGGAAACCCTTTTCTGTAGGTTGGCTTTTTCTGACTCAGTTACCAATAATCTTTGCTGCAATTCATCATAGTCGCCTCTTAGCATATTCAGTTCTCACTGCAAAGTTCTAATCATAACATTCTTTTCACTCATTAAACTTGTGGATCTTCTTGATTCCTTCTGTAGCTTTTCTGCTTCCTAATACCAAAGGCATTTCTTTGAAAACATTAAGAAAAGCATAAGAAATCATTTTTAAGAGTACAAATGGAACATATCTTAACCCATTTTCTTTGAAAGAGTCCATTCAGTCCCTCTTTGGTATGTTTCATAATAAATTAATAACCAATGAACTACCGTTGGCACCTCATTAATGAAATTTCACTTTTTTATACAGGATCTGCTTGATTTTTCTACTGAGGTGCAGCAACTGATGGATATTAATAAATTGATTTTCTATGTAGAAGATTTAAGTATAAAGTTTCACGGAGAGTATTGGTCTGATATCTTTGAAGATGCGAGTTTGATTACGGGCCGAATATCTTCCAATCTTAGAACATTTCCTCTTTTGGAAATAGACGAGACAAGTCTGGGAATTAATAGCTATATATGTGAGAACATACATATGATATTTGAAACTAATGAAGCCCAACAATGGATGCAAAAAGATGAATCGACATGTGATGCCAAGGAGCTCTTGCTATCCAAACTGATCATGTAGAAGAAACCGATTGTTTTGTGGAGATAATTTCTCAACGAAGAAGTTGAATTTCGACTCATTACTTTTAAATGGGTCGATTTGTGTTATGTTTTATCTCTAGCATAAATGGGCCAAATCAAAGAAATTGCTAAATGAGAAATTGGTCGAAGTGGTCAATCAAGTCGAAGTTGCTCAAAGTGAAATTTTAATGCACACAACCCCTTGAATTTTATATTATTGTATTAATATATAAAACATTAATTATACATAAATTTGGATTTTAAACATATAAATGTATTTCTGGTCAACCAACCAGACCCGTAAACCACTTTTAGACTGTTACCCAAACCGTCCATATTGTATTAATATATAAAACATTAATTATACATAAATTCGGATTTAAAACATGGAAATTTATTTCTGGTCAACCAACCAGACCCGTAAACCACTTTTAGACTATTACCCAACCCGTCCATATTGTCACCTCTAATTTGAAATGTGCTATGAGTTAAATTCTAATAGTTAGTGCAAAATTTGAATTCAAACAAAGAATTCAGCCATTTTCACCAAGAACATAGAAAAGCAAACCCTATCCTTTATTTAGTGTTGGTTTCCAAGAGGTCAATTCATAGGGTATTGCATCTTTGTCACAAGAAATTACAGCTTGTGCCATAAATTTCCCAAGCCAGGCATGATACAATAAACATCTAGATCCGAGACCCAAAAAAAACCCAGAACTTACTCTCACGAGCTTGACTAATAAGATCATCTATGCGGCCTAAAAATGGAAGAGATCCGTTACCTGTGAGAGGCGGCATTGCTCTTAGACCTGCAATTGCTCCCTTAAAAGCCCATTTAGTTATGTGTGGATATACTGCAGATACTTTTGGCAGAAGTTCGTCCAAAGCTTTTGAAGCTTCCTCCATTGAAACATATTGTGAGTAGTTGCAAGATTTCCATTCCCATGTAGAACCTAGGTATAAATTTGAAGTATCTTGGATGGCAAGCCATGCATCTGACAAAATTGAGGGGCTGTGCTCTGAAAATTCTTCTCTGCAGATCATCACAAAAACAGATTAATTTCTAGTATAAGTTTGATATAAATAAATGCATAAAATCATATAGTAATCGCAAATGAATTCACCTTTGATATCGTCATATTGAACATAAATGGATTCATGATGGCCATTCTCTTCACCTCCATTTTATTTTGTGGGTCTTAGTATAAAGTTACAAGCATAAAGATGGAGGTGAAAATTGTCAAAAATTGGCACAATAATTGGAGCAATAGTTAATGAAACATGGGGTAACATTTAAAAAGACTCATCACCTTTTACTAAACCATTGTGTTTAGTTTGATGATAAAAAAAAAAAAAAGAAAAAAGAGAGAGATCAACTTTTCCTCATTTTCATTTCATTTTTTAAAATCGTTTCAATCCCTCTTATTTTTCATCCTTAAAACCTATAGATTTAAAAGTGAATTTGGGTTAAAAGAGCACCATACATGCAACATTTTCAAGTTTTCTGATTTTTAATCTATAACTTTCTCATGAACAATGATTTGTTTGCAAAGTAATCACATTTAACATCCCAAAAATCTTTGCATTCACCCCCAAAACACACATTCACGCATACATATGAACAAAGTCTTAGCATCCTATTTATTGTTAATCATGTTTGCTCGACTGTTTTCATATATACCTTATATGGTCAGGAAGATGTAAATGTAAGTGAATTGTGACGCCTCAGCAAGTCCTTAAGGGCAAACTTCCTGAGAGCTCTGGGAGGAAAGTGGATCTGGTGCCCAAACATACAATAACAGCATCATACTCCCCTAAAAATGAAGCAAGAATATATTACTAAAATTCATAAAAAATTTTACAAAATAGAGATATACAAGAACCCGAGAATATATCACATATGTTACCTTCTAATTCAAGGAGAAATCCAATAGACGTCTAATGTCTTGTCAAGGTTTATCTTCTTTTCACTAAGACCCGCACTGGACATGTCTTTTGCAAGAGTTTCACAAGCTATATACAGGGCCTAGTCGAGGTGAAATAACTGTATTTAAGAGCAATGGATATAACAGGGGTGTACCGACATGCGTTTTAAAATTATTAACTTATTTCAAGAGGGTTCACATTTACTTTTTTCAACTCCACATTGGCACCAGCCAATTGGTACATTCACTGACCATGGAGGATACATAAATAAATCCATAAAGGCCCGGAACATACACAAACGACTCTCAAAAGTTCAGCAAAGTAACAAAATTTTTTAAACAAACTGGCGTTGTAACACCGTCTGCACTTTAAACAAACTTTGCCACCCACCAGGTTAGATTACGTAATGCTCTGCCACACTTGCATTTCAATGACCCACCAGGTTAGATTACTTCAATACTTAGATATTAATATCACTATATCAATTTTCAAACCAGTTCAAGTTAGAAAAATAACGTACGAATAGCCACACCGAAAAATATAAGAGTTACACATATAAAAAGAAATAGATTTCTTATAAGTAGTTGAATGTAATTAATAAAAAGGTAATAACGAAAGAGGTAATTAAATTGATTAGATTCTTGTACCGTGGTGGAATCATCAACTCTTTTAACACTTGTTGCTACAACTGGCGTTGCATTACCAGTATTAGCCACATTTGATTTAGTAGCGGGTACCAAACCACCTATTCCAGGACTAAGTGATTTGAACCCATTAGTGATATACTTTAAACAAAATCTGAATTAGCAGAGGAAGACGAAACTCATTGAGGCATTTCATCGAACACGTAATATGCACTATAAACAATAGATTAGAAAGAAATTTGGTTTCAAAATTTGAATTATGAAACTTCTAAGAAGATCTAACATTGGGAAGATGAAAGCTTCTTTGAGAAGCCGGAAACATTGCCTCTGTTAGTAAGTTAACAGAGTATACCATCTGTTAACACATAGTGACATGGGCAACTAGGTGTGCTTTATGATGTGGCAGTGTTCTTTGCTTGCCAAGTAGGAAAGTTTGACATCAGCCAAACTTGTCTTTTAGTATAATAGGGGGATGTGTTTACTGCTTGAACTTATTCCTACATGACCTTCGTAAATGCTAGGAAGAACAAACCCGCTACTTTTGACTCGTTAAACTCTAATCATACATGTGAAACAAAAAGAATAAATAAGAGAATTACAATCTGCTAAACCCGTGAACTGATCCACAACTTCGACCCATGACCCGTTCACTTGCAGACCTGCTGACCCGTACCCGTGTGACCCGTGAATGAACCTGATTAACCCAACATAACTGACCATACTGAATGCTTTTAATATTGTAGTCTGCTCCTATAAATGATGCATATAAAGCCATCTTAATAGTTATATTATTTGATTTTTGACAATAAAAAATATCTAAGAAGCAGTCAAACACTCATGGTAACATCTAATTGAATATAGATTTATGAGGATTTAGAAATTGACACTGTCAGGCTTGAATTGTTGGTCAATGTTGAATTTATTCCAGCTCTCATGGAACCATTTTCCTCTTAGTCCAAATTTCAAGTCCTTAACCTGGAGTCTTTTGAACCCCATTAGGACCTCTTGAAATATCTTCATATGTTTTTTTATTACGTTAATAGTTCTCTGGTTGAATTTAGAGTATTAAACAGTTATTACATATAAAAGGTAATAACGGTACCTGACTTTGGTTTGATTTTACGTAACTCACTTCGTTTCACTTGTAAAAAAAAGATCAAACTTTCAAATTGTTGAAAACTTGCAAGCTAGTTCCATGTGCTGGATTTGTCAGTAACTTTGACTACGTAGACTTTTTTATATAGCACGGCACAAGTGTGATGTTGATGTGGTATATGAAAACCGGCTAACTTATAAGATTAACCAAATGGGTGAAAACAAGTGTATTGCTTACAATATACTGTATTTCAGTTGTTACTCCATACTTTATAATGCAAGATACCACCATTAGATGTGAGAAGTTCTTGTATTGTTGCTTATTTTGCTTGCTGATTTATGCATGTAGGTATTCCGAGGGGTGCCAAGTATGGTCTAAGCATAGGTATCGGCGTACCTGCACTCGTATGCATCATTGGGATCATATGCTACATTTCTGGCAGAGCGAGGAACTATAATCACGGTCAGCGCCAAAGCATTGACCTGTTCTCTATAGCAATCACCCCACAACCACCTACAACAACTGGCCTAGATGGTCCCACAATCGAGTCCTATCCAAAAACCGTATTGGGAGAGAGTTGTAGATTACCCAAAGATGATGGCACTTGCGCGATATGCCTTTCAGACTACAAACCTAAAGAGGAAGTTAGGACCATCCCGGAATGTAATCACTATTTTCATGCAGACTGTATAGACGTGTGGCTCAAGTTAAATGCAACTTGTCCAGTATGCAGAAATTCACCTGAAACTTCGTCGTTAGTTACACCTTGCTCTTCAATGTCATCAAATTCCTCAAACACAACTACTCAATCATAAAATTTTGATACGTCGTATGTGTATATTTTAATGTATAAGAACAAGAGTTTTCGCATTGTAGGATGTAGACGGATTTCCATTTTCCCTCCATGGGATTCGATAGGAATTCATAGCTATTTGATATATTGAGATCTGTATCACTTGTATGTAAAATAATTTACACATAGAACATCATTGAGTATGCATATTTGAGCAAACTCATAGTTTAGTTATGATGTTAGACCTTATAAAGTCATTTTTCAATCAAACTTTACATGATGAATGGATATAACATCTATATATGGTATTTTAACTAAAGTGTCTGTTTTGGATCCTGGGCTTCATTTATTAGGCCCATGGCAAGTGTAAGCTAATTATTAACTTGTTATTGTTTGAGATAATGAAGTAAATAAGCTACGCATGTGACTTGTTTTGCTGATCTGATAAGCCAAGTATCTGATCTGTTTCTTGTTAGTTATGATCGAACTTCATCATAGTAGGCTTGGCTCGGGTTGATGATTTACGGGTGAATCAGATATTGTTTCGAACCCAACCCGAAATTACAAATTGAATACGAGTTTCTTTATTTACTTAGTTTCAAGATCTTATATTTGTCATGGTATAAGCACAAAATTCGTCAATTGAGACTAAACAAGCCAAGGTGTATCAATCGAATCAAAAGTAACTAACTAGTTTTGCCAAACATATAATAATTTTTTGTATGTATGACAAAATAAAATAAAATAAATTGGTTGGGTGTATGCAAACATTTTGAAACATAAAGGGTGAAACTTGCATATTTACAAAACTGTAAAACCTACTAAAACCCTGATACACTCATTTTGAGTCATATTTTGTTTTCGCCTCTCATCACACACATATAGTTTCTCACCCTGCTGTTCTCCTTTATTGGCTACCGGAATCTGGTCGAACACGTCACTCAGGTCAACTTTTAATCACGTTGGGAAAATATGGCCGGAGGGAAAATCAGAAAGGAGAAGCCCTCGCGTGGTGGTGGTGGTGGGGGATCTGCGAATCACTATCAAGGTGGTATATCGTTCCATAAATCAAAGGGCCAGCATATTCTCAAGAATCCTTTACTCGTTGATTCGATTGTTCAGAAAGCTGGGATACATAGTACTGATGTGATTCTTGAAATTGGTCCTGGTACTGGTAATCTTACTAAGAAACTGTTAGAAGCTGGCAAGTCTGTTGTTGCCGTTGAGCTTGATCCACGTATGGTTCTCGAGTTGCAGCGTCGTTTTCAAGGCACTCCACACTCTAATCGACTCAAGGTAAGTGTTTCTATGTATGTTTAAGCCTTTTTTTTAAGTGCCCAGCAGTGCATTATTGGTGGTTTACAGAGGCGGTCCTCAGGATTTAAGTGCCCAGGCCAATCCGGGACTATCCCTTAGCGAATTCAAATATATAAACAATTTTTTTTTATTAATGATGACTAATGTTAACAATAGTTATATTTTAGTACCTAAGTGACACTAACTAGTCAAGTGAAATCAATATACAACATATTGTCACATTATACATTATACATATATATATATATATATATATATATATATAATATAAAATTTAAATTTTGTGCCCCTTAAAAAATTGGGCCTAGGCAGGGGGTCAGGTTTGCACACCCTCAGGGGCCTCAGGGCCTCCCCTGGACTGGTTTAGTAATATACAGTTGTTTCATGATTGGTTTATTGAAGTAGGAAACTTACATAATTGGCAGCATTGTTAATGAATCCCTTTATGAATTACAATTTGAAGCAATATAGGATATTAATTAGCGGCATTTGAATTCTTTCACAAGTTAGTATAAGTTCATATTAAGATAATAAGGTTACCAAAGGCACAAAAGGTAAGCACTTAGACGGTTGACTCTGGCGACTATTAAGCTTATTATGTTTTCTGTCAGAATTGGTAAAACGTTAACCTACCAATCGAAACACTATGGAACATGCTCTGATGTTCTGTATGCTGTTACAGGATTAGACGATTAGTTAATTAGTTAATTGTTTTAAGTGATAGTCTAGGTAGTGTTTATAAAATATGCTAGTAAGTGTTTTAACTTTTTATCTGTAGGATATTAAGTTTTCTGATCAATGATCAGTAATGATTATGATTAGACTTCAAACGTGTTAGCTCGTTTAGTGCTTCTTTTTCTTCTTTTGTTTTTTCTTTTATGGCATAAAGCCTATTTTCACAGTTTAAACTTACAGTAATCTTGTTTTCTATATTAAGCGTGTCATACACAGTATTTGAAATTTTAACCGGATTACTTCTCTTGGGCTCTTTTCTTTTTGCACCGCCTGCTTATGTTGCTAATCTAGGGATGTTGCCTCAAAGGCTCAAAGTGTGCCTTCACCTGTAACTACCTTCATCTCTACTTTTTACATCTTAACATATTATTTATGTAGCAAAATAAATGCTACAGTTCCTTTATTGGGATGTCTCAGCAACCTTATTCACTGAAATACCCGTCAATTTATGACTCTTAGCATGCATCACATTTGCAGCAGATGCATAGGATTCATTGCAGATTACTGCCAATGCATATTTTATATGTGTCTTAAAACATCAAAAGAAACTGATTATGCTTAGTTTGGGAAATGATGATGAAAGATATCGATATGTTATCATAGGTGCAGTTCTCTGTGCTCTGCTGAGTAAAATCTTATTTGCACGTCAGTCTGATCCCAAACTTCTCTGAAGAATGAAATCATCCACCTTTCTAGTTGCTTTGAAAAGCATTCGGGTTGATCCTCATCTATTTTATATGTATGTATAGACTTGCTATTTGTGTAACTATTGTACTAGTTTTTTGTTTCAAACAACCCATATTTCCTATAAAAGTACATAAGTAACTGGGGATTGCAATCGGCAAGAAATACTTTTTAGTTGATCCTCATTCATTATGTATGACTGTGAATTAACTTTTGTAGATTGGTTTACAATTAGAATATGAACTGACTAAATTTCTATACTTTTGACATTGTTCATAGATTATCCAAGGAGATGTGCTCAAATGTGATCTTCCATACTTCGACATCTGTGTAGCCAACATTCCATACCAGATATCATCTCCTCTTACTTTCAAACTACTGAATCACAGACCTTTATTTAGATGTGCCGTCATAATGTTCCAAAGAGAATTCGCCATGAGATTAGTGGCTCAACCTGGTGACACTCTCTACTGTCGTCTTTCAGTAAATACACAACTCATGGCCAGAGTTTCCCACTTACTAAAAGTTGGGAAAAACAACTTCAGACCCCCTCCAAAAGTCGACTCATCTGTTGTCAGAATTGAGCCTAGAAAACCAGGTCCTGCTGTTAACTTTAAAGAATGGGACGGGTTGGTCCGAATATGTTTTCTTAGAAAGAACAAAACCCTCGGTGCACTCTTCAAGCACAAAAGCGTACTTTCAATGTTGGAGAAAAATTACAAAACCCTTCAAGCGTTACAACTTTCTCAAGGGAACGATAATCAAATGGCAACTGATGCATCTGTTCTTGGAGATTCTGGTGAGTTGACAATGGAGACTGATGACGAAAGAGATGATGATGAAGATGATGATATGGAAATGGCTGATGCCGAGACAAAGGGGTCGGATTTTAAAAATAAAGTTTTGGGCGTGCTGGAAAAAGCAAAATATGAAGACAAGAGATCGTCGAAGCTTTCGCAGGAAGATTTTATGCATCTGCTCTCTCTATTCAACGAAGCTGGTATACATTTTTCTTAAACTGGGCTCTGCATGTTTGCATTCTCTTATGTATGCATTTGGCCTTTATTATATACCTTAATAGACTAGTTCCTTGTTGTTGGGATCTTTTGAGATGTCATTTCTGTTAACTTAATAGGAAAATTTTGCATTTTTGTGTGCATGAAATACAAGTCTAACGGGTATAAGTTTTGGATCCTTGTATTTAGCCTTTTGATGTGTCATAAGCAAAGAATGAGGAATGATGGTTTGGATAGGATGTATGGTTGTTTTGTGAGAGTAAATCTTGATGTAATATTGGTTTATGGGGTTGCTTGGTGTTGTAATAATTAATCACTGGATATTGGTTTTTTGAGTTTGAGGCTTTGAGCAATTGAGTATCTGGAACTCAGTAGGATTGCTCAAATGCACAGACGAGCCGCAAATTTTGCTGTCAAATCTCAAGTAACCAGGCTAGGTTTTGGTATTTAACGGAGGGAATTTGATTTAAAAATCTACAACAAAACTTGCAAATTTGAAAACGGGTAGAGAAAAAATCGTGAATTTTACTCCATTTGAGAGAGTGAGAAATCCGCGTCGAAGCCCGGTCCTATGCAACTATGTTCTGGAAGACCGGTCTCTATAGGACTCATATTTTCGTCATAGGCATGAGTTTGATGAGGTTTGACCTCATGTTGCTTGAACGATTATATAGTGGTGGCTGTCATAGTAGCTCTGGTAATTCTTTATCTTTGGAGTTGTAACTTGTCGACCTTTTTTTGTGTGGATAATCGTCATGTTGGGGCCATTGTAACCCATTAGGTTCAAGACTCGTCATACAAACTCGAACATGAGTAAAACTCTTGTGCTTTTGATCAATTTAAAACGCTTGCTATAATTTTTAAAATGTGTTTATAACCTAATTTCAGTTTTCTTCTTTAACTATAGTGTTCTTCAGAATTTAATTTCATAACATATTGCTTTAACTTCTTGTTCTAATTGTGGTTTTTAATCTGTAACACATTGTATATATTATAATTTTTATATATAAGTAATAATAATTGGGCCGTTGGGCCCAACTTTTACCCTAACTTTAAAGTAAAGGACTAGCTTTAAATGGACCCCATTTTGTTAGAACACAACTTTAGAATTTAGATAACCAACATTTACATAACTCTTTTACAAGTTACAAATTATAAGCTCTATCTACTATTTGGATGGTTTGTGGATCTGGTATTTCCGTTTGTCTAAAAGTACAATGAAAATATGAAATAGCCAATGAAATTCTGAAAATACATAATAATAATAATGTTGTTATACTTAGCTTTCTGTTGTACGAAAAATAAAACGAACAAAGTATGTGTCTAAAAGATGTAGTTGTGTAATAGTATATTCACATCTTTATTTATGGCAGTCGTAGAGAAATAGCATGAAACTAGATTTAGTTTCGTGTCAAATACACGGAAGGTTAGCGATATTTTTAAAATAAAATGAATTATTAAATAAATGCAAATAAAAAACCTTATAAATATAATTTTAAAAATATAAGAAAAAACAAATCTAAAAGTGTAAATTAGTGATGGAAAACAAAAAAAGTGTCAATTAATTAGATTTTTTTATAATTATTAATATAATTAATAATTAAAGTTTTTTTGTGGGCCCATATTTCTAATTTATAATTTTAAATATGACAATTTAGTCACATGTTTAATAAATTAATTTAGAGAAATTAAGAGTTGTGATTAGAGAAATAGCATGAAATATGATCGTAAAGCCGTATTTAGTGTTTTGCCTAACTTTTGTTCAAAAAGTAGGTTTGTTTGGCATTGGTTTACATCTCTATTTATGTTTACAGAAACACTTTGTTCCTAATCTGTAGTATAACAGTTTTTTTTTACCCTTTATAAAAATAAAGTCTCGTTATCACCTATATAGTTCATGGGAACATTTTATGTCATCGTAAGTAGTCATTGATATTAGACTCAGGTAAACATGAATGTTATGAGTTATGACGCGACTTTAATGTAGATGTGTCGTGGATGAGGGCCACACACTTGAAAGCAAATATCGTCTTCGTGATGCAAATTGATATGGCGCTGTCTCGACATTTAACACGACGATGTTATCAAATCATACCAGGTTAGGTTAGGTTAGGTTAGGTATTTGGTGAGATAAACTTGATCTTACAGCCCATTAAACCTTAGCACAATCATAAAGACGTCGAGAAAACAACAGGAAGTTGCAATGAAATAAAATAAGGAATAATAGGTGGAAGTCTGGGGCCCAAACAAAGTCAGATAGTTTTAATTGAAAGAAAGAAAAAAAAAATTAAACCCCCTTTTTTTTCATTTTATTTATATATACACTACCAATTTACTTTCAAAAACTCATAACTCATTTCTCAAGAAACTCACAGCCTAATTATCATAAAATCACAATCATTTTATCAAAAAAAATATTATGTTTTATTATTATGTAATGTTATGTTTTTTACTATTTATATTCTAGTTGTTTTTAAGGAATTATGCAATGCAATGTTATGTTTTTTTTTTAATATTATGTAATGTTTATGTTTTTAGTTTGATAATTTTTACATTTTAACTTTAAAAAAATGGGGAAGGTATGGATCTCACTATATTCACCATTTGTGCCGAACAATCATGTACCACACAAGTGGCCCATGGTGAGACGCTAACCCTAACACAACGTAACCTTATCCATAAAACCATCTACTTTTATTTAAAAGGTTTTATTTTATAACCAATGAAATATGCGTGAATGACTTTTCAACATGTCACCATTCAAACTAATCAAATCAAAAAACAATATATAAGTATTCCATGAGTTCACTTTTCAGCTTTTCAAAGTTCAAGCTTTTTGATTTTAAGCCTTTTCCAACCCAAACCCAAACCAAAAACAAATCTTGGTTTTCTGTTTCGATTTAGTTTTAAACGGAATTTTCAGCTCAATTTTTGTCTTTTTTACTCTCTTTATTTTAATATTTTTAGTTGTATGATGAACCTAATAACATACATATATAACTTGGAGGGAAATAATGAAATTACCAAAAGATTTATCCGATGAAAAATTAAACGGGTTAATTAAATACAAACAAATATAATCAAAAATCTAAAGACAGGTATTTGTATATGCATTTCGGACTTAAGATGAGACTTTTTTTTATTTATTTATTTCCATTTTAAGTTATTTTACTTGTAATTGACATAATTGTAAGGACTTTTTGAATTGTTGAGTAAATTAACAAACAATGGATCAGAAATTTTGAACGACTATTCTTGTATGTGAAGAATTTTTTTTTTTATATTTTGGAATGGCAATTAAGAGCAAATTGTTCATCCATTTGCCTAATGCATCACATTCATTACCGTTTCAACTCATCCAAAGAAACACGTAATTGGTTTTTAATATATGTTGTTTTTTTTTGAACGTTCGTGTTAGTTTGTTAGCCCTTGAGTTACCTACAGTGACATCCAAATAGACAGTATGCAGTGGCTCAAGACTGGGCAAACAGGGAGACAGGGAACCAGAAGTGAAACCGCCTTAGGGGAGGCTCG
>JAOXNX010000028.1:19905329-19924123 GCA_028566075.1 Solidago caesia
GGGGTTAAGAATCTATATCTATATATATACATGTATTATTATTATTATTATTATTATTATTATTATTATTATTATTTTGAGGTTGAGATGGAGGTAGTGTATTAGTATATAAATCACTATTGGATTGAAATGAAAGTGATAATGTGTTTAGAAGTGATATTATAGGGATAAAAAAAGTATATAAAGGGGTGGTTGGTGTTTAAAAGACGAAAATACCTTGCATTTTTACTCACTAACGGAGAAAAAATAACAGATGGTTAACTTTGGACCAAGATTGCCACAAAGGCATTCTTATTGCACCAAAACCGTCACTTTTCATAAGTTTGGACAAAAGTTGCAAATAGTGTGATACCACAGGGACCAAAAATGCATTTCGTTCTAGTTAATAATATTAAGGGACAAATTAAGTTACATCAACTCGGTAAAATAAGATGAGATAATATGTTTGAGAAATGCTACACTTACAAACAAATATTTACTAACAATGTTTACAAACACATGTGACATCAATATAAACCAATAGAATTATTTTGGTTTTATCTTTCTTCATTCTCTCTCCTTATTTTATTGGTCCACATATGTTTGTAAACATTATTTGTAAGCATTTATTTGTAAGTCTAGCATTTTCCAATAGGGAACTGATATTTGTACCATTTATTTTGATACTTTTACCATAATCATGCATTACTGACTTGTACAGTCTGCTATACATGTTGTACTTAATGATAGATTTATCAAAAAAAGTGGTACTAATATCACTTCCCTTGTGTCTTAAAATTTGAATATTTTAAACACTTTTAAATAAGGTAAGCATTTAATATAAAATAATGATAGGTTATTTCAAATATATGGCCTATGTTTAATTTGGTTTTTTTTATCATGTTTGAAGATTGTGGCAATTTTATTTTATATATATATTTTTATTTACTATTCATCAAAATTTATTCCAAATAATTTGTTTATATAAACGTCTTCAAGATTAGTTACCATCGCATCGCGCGGGTATTCTTCTAGTAAGAAATTATAGATAAAGATTATCTCTGGATCCATCTTTTTTATAACTTAAAAAACTCAAATAAATATATTATATTATCAAAAACTAAAAGTAAACATATAGATACAACGGGGCTTGTACGTTACAAAATTCCGTATATATAAATTCTTATTCAAGTCAAAGCGTGAGGCCAGCGTTTAAACACACACACACACACACAAATCGGAATCTGTCTCTCCGCCGCCGGTCGCCACCTACTCGCCACCAATCACATTTATCACATTCACACTCATAATCATTCATAACTTACTACATATACATATAAATATTTACTACAGACATACATACATATATATATATATAACTCATTTATATATACATAGATACAGAGAGTGTGAGAGAGTGAGATCGGAAAAATGACGTCATCAAAGAAGTTCATAGTCGAAGTTGAACCGGCGGTTGAAGCTAAAGACGGAAAACCGTCACTTGGACCGGTTTACAGAAGTGTCTTTGCTAAAGACGGTTTTCCTCCTCCTATTCCAGGCCAAGAATCTTGCTGGGATGTTTTCCGGTCAGTTTATATATATATATACTTAAAAAAATTTATTTATTTTTGGATCTGTATTTAAATGTTTTTTTTATCAAAGTTTTTAACTTTACACTTTGTTATGAAAATGGAGTAAATTTCGATACTTGTTTGACTTTTTTTCTTCTTGTTTTTCTTGATTTTGGATCATGTTTGACTTTTTTTCTTCTTGTTTTTCTTGAGTTCGAATAATGTTTGACTTTTTCTTTTGCGATAATTTCAAGGTGTGAGATTAAATATATGGATTTTGCTAATCATGGGTTAAAAGGCAGTAAAAAAATGTTAGTACGTTAAAAGAAACCCCCCCATAAAAATAACTTTTAACCGCCATGTACAATATTTTAGTGCGAGTTAATTATAGCCCTTATGATTAGCAAACTGCTAAAGATGTAAGGTTGATTTGGATAAAGATTAGATCTTTAAGTTAAATCTTGAGTTTTATAAAAGTTTAAGAGATAAAGTTAACAGCTTTTATTGTATTTGGAGTGCCTGTTAATGTTGGAAAGCTTTTTAAGATGATTATTAAGTGTTGATTGAGATAATATTATAATTGTAAGTTTGTTACATATATATATATATGAAGTTTGGAAGTTTGGGATTAGTACATGGAAAGTACACACAAACGGTTTAAGACCTTTGGTGGTTGTTAAACGTTAAAGATGTACCATTTGATTAGCCTTTAGTATGTTGTTTTGCAATGCCTAACTTAAAACCGAATTAGGTTTTGTATTTGATATAGACATCTAAGAGGAAAAGATCTGTAGGATAAAATTAGAAGACATATATTAAAGTAATTTCATTTAGATGACATTCGTAAGCTAAGTTTAACCTGCAAACGACAGGATAGTTGGATTATTTTACTTTTTTTACAAACTTATTCTTCTTATTCTAGAAGCAATAAGACGACCTAATGCTGCATTGAGAACTTTATTTTTCTTAAGCCCATGTGAAATGTTAGCTGAAACTCTTTTAAATGAAGTCTTGAATTTTGGTAACAGTTGGGTGGAACTGGTGGTTTATGGCGGTGATGTGGTGTTTGGAAGTGTGGTGGTGGAAGGTTCAAATCCATAGAGTTATGATCCGGTGTCCGTGTGAATAGTGGAGAATAGTAGACTATGGCTAGATGAATCTGTGTTTGCTATAATTTCGTTTTGGTTTTATATCTTAAGAGGATGTATCTAACCTCCTTTTCATCCGAAAAAAAGCATCTAGGAGTGTAGGAAATTGAAATTTGGGAGCAAAAGGTATTTTGTTGTCCTGAAACTCGTCTCAACCATGGAAAACAGTTTTTGGGTAATCTTGAAGAGAATTCTTGTATTTTCATCTCTGTTAATCCTCACAAGTGTCATAGTATGCTAATGTTATTGCTAACTTGCTACCTCTCTTACATTGATTTCTAGCATATTATGGTCAGTGACTCAGTGCTAACATGAAGAACAAAATAGCAGTTCCCTTAACTGTTAACAATTAATGTAAAAAAGTGTGGATCTTGTCTTTTCAGCAAAAATATCCTGAAGAAAAAAATATTGTGTGGGTTGTTTCATTCCATTATGCCATCAGTTGCATCTGAAATCTGAATGTGTATTAGTATTGAAATTCTTGATTTTCTGTTTGTGTTTCTTTACATCTGTTCTACTGCTATGTTCTTTAAAAATAAAAATAAAAATAATTTGTAACCATGTTGCAGCATGTCAGTGGAGAAATACCCTGATAATCGAATGCTTGGCACCCGTCATTTGGTGGATGGAAAGGTATGTTGGTGCCTGTTATGTTGATGATGGACATGTAACTGTTTAAATCTTCCTTTCTGCTCTTTGATATTGTTTGATAATATTTATATTTTATAATTTTATATTTATATATACGTTGTTAACTTTGCAGCATGGACCATACGTTTGGTTGACTTACAAACAAGTATATGAGAAGGTGATACGAGTTGGAAATGCTATCCGTGCTTGTGGTGTTGAGCCAGTGAGTGACCTGATGACAATTATATTGTTTTTTATATATTTCTGCCCTTTTATTTCTTCTGTTTTTATATAACTATATAATTTGAACTCTTCAAGAGTGTTCACTTGTCCTTGCTGTTAGTATTTAAAACTTCACATTGCGCACACTGTACTTTTAATTCTCATTATATCAGGTATTTATGCTTACAAAAAATTTGATTGATGATACAGGGGAGCCCTTGTGGGATCTATGGTGCCAATTGTGCAGAATGGGTTATCGCAATGGAGGTACTTACTAGGTCTTTGGCTTTTTAAAACACAAAGCACCATGAATCAAAAATGTCATTAGATTCGTTTTCCTGGGAACCTGATAGAGTTGTGTTCTAATACTCGGAATCCAATGCAGGCATGTAATGCGCATGGGTTGTACTGTGTACCTTTATATGATACTTTAGGTAAAGTTTCAGATCAATATGTTATCTCAAGATATATAATTTTTTTCTATTCCTTTTTCTTCTGTGTTATCTAGTACATATGTTTATTTTGACCATGTTTTTACATATAGGTGCTGGCGCAATAGAATTTATTATCTCTCATGCCGAGGTTACAATTGCTTTTGTGGAAGAGAAGAAGCTCCCTGAGGTAATTGGTCTTTGCTCATTTTGTTTGCATAGAAAAAAAATTCTTAAAATGTTTGCAGTTGAACTAATAAATATATTTCTGTTGGTGTTTCAGCTGTTAAAAACATTACCCGCAGCTGGAGAGTACCTGAAAAGTAAGTTAAATTTTCACTTCTATTTAAATGAGCATTGATACGCATTTTAAAGATACTAATATGTATGGATTGTATGCTTTCTTCCAGCAATTGTGAGCTTTGGGAAAGTTACTCCTGAACAAGGAGAACAAGTTAAAAACTTTGGCTTGGTAATACATTCATGGGATGAGTTCTTGTCACTGGTATGTTTATGACTCTTAATTATCTGATATAAGGAGTATATATTTATTAAATATGAGTATTTAATATTAGTGTATACGGGATCTTCTATAGTGATTTATCTTTTTTTTCTCCAGATGAATTATATGTACTTAAAATTTTGGCTGCTTTTATTTACTTCCAGGGTGATGATAAAAACTTTGACCTGCCATTGAAGAAGAAAACCGACATCTGTACAATAATGTACACTAGTGGAACAACTGGTGATCCTAAGGGTGTCCTGATTTCAAATAACTGCATTGTAACAATGATGGCTGGTGTCAAGCGTCTGCTAGATTGTGCAAACGAATCAGTGAGTTCCCACCCTTTTAATTCGACGGATAAAATAATCTGGAAACTGTTGTTTTACGCTGCCAGCCTTTTTTTTTTAAAATAAAAAATGTATACATAAGAATAGATTACTTCTTTTGGCTTTTCTCATACTTGTCAATGATCATTTTCAGTTGAATCCAAAGGATGTCTATCTCTCCTTTCTACCTCTGGCTCATATATTTGATCGGTTGATTGAAGAATGTTTCATCAATAACGGGGCATCTATAGGTTTTTGGCGTGGGGTAAGCAGATTAATAGATTGTTTGTAATTTATACCAGTAGGTCAAATTATGAGGGGATTGATTGATAATATGGTGTGACCATGACCCATGATGGATCATTGCTGAGACTGACCCATTATTTGAATGATTATATATATATACAGGATGTTAAATTGCTGGTTGAAGACATAGCGGAGTTGAAACCTACTATTTTCTGTGCTGTTCCTCGAGTCTTGGATAGGATTTATGGAGGTATTTTTCCGTGACTCACAACTTGCAAGGTTCCTTTTTGTATTTATTTTGCTGTTGGTAATTGCTTCCTGTTCTTTTTTCTTACCAGGTATGCAGCAGAAAACTGCTGCTAATAATTTTATCATACGTAACATATTTAATCTAGCCTATTCATAGTAAGTACTGTTTCTATAAATCACGGAGTATCTGAGCTAGTCCTAAACACCATTTTCTCTTGCAAGTTCTGTTAAATTTTGTTGATATGGATTTGTATGCTAAACTTGTGCAGCAAGGCACATAATATGAAGGCAGGTAAAAAGCATTCAGAGGCATCTCCATTAAGTGACAAACTTGTCTTCAGTAAGGTGCGGTATCCGCTTGAATGAGCTTTTTGCCCCTTTTTGTTTAACATGATAACGGTGTTTATCTATTATTTTTCAGGTTAAAAAAGCTTTAGGGGGGAATGTACGCATTATTCTATCTGGAGCTGCTCCCCTAGCTCCACATGTAGAAGCTTATTTAAAAGTAGTCGCATGTTGTCACGTTCTTCAAGGATATGGTACTTTTTTGATGATTACATTTTACTGAAGTTGTAAACTGGCCTTCGCTGTTCTACCTTGAGGTGGCAATATGGGCAAGTTGGGTGAATTTGGTAACAGGTCAAACCTGTTTTCTATTAAATTGGGTGATTTTTGTATGGCCTGAAATGGGTTGGGTTAAGGTAACTCGTGATATTTTGTCCAAATGATTTTTTAAGAATTCTAATGACATGGTGTCAGGTATGACTATCATATTTCTCAAATAGTAGTATAGTCTTTTAGATATATGATTTCAGAAGGTTTTATTAAAAATACAATTTTGGATACTTTTCACCCAGTCAACCTATTTGTTTCATATCCTTTGTAACTAATTTTATTACTTTACCTGTTCGACCTGTGAGAAATAAAACTCAACCCAAATAAGACTAATTGATAATTAAATGGGTTAAAATTTCCAGCTCTACAATAACTTTTTGATGTTTTCTGCATTCTGGATTTCAAAAATATTGTGGTTAGGCTAAAATCATTGAAAAAAAAAAAAAGAATTAAACATCTTAAACTAATCTTATGAATTTACCTGTTTGACCCATAGTCCAAATCGACTAATTCGTTAGTAAAGTGACCGAAGTTGCAACCTCTACAATAACATGTGATGTTTTATGTATCATGGATTCCAGAAATATTGTGGTTACAGATGAAACTCATTGCAAAATCAAGAATCAAAACTTTTACTTCAAACTTTATAATTTTATTTCTTTTACTGTAATGTAGGTCTGACGGAAACTTGTGCTGGATCATTTGTCTCGTTGCCTAATGAAATGGATATGCTGGGTACAGTGGGACCACCCGTTCCAAATTTGGATACTCGATTGGTATCTGTTCCCGAAATGAATTATGATGCTCTTTCAAGCACACCACAGGGAGAAGTATGCATACGAGGGGATGTTCTATTTTCTGGGTACCACAAGCGTGAGGACCTTACAAAAGAAGTTCTAGTTGATGGCTGGTTCCATACAGGTGTGCCTTCAGAGAGGTCCTCAATTTAATATGTTATTACTCAGTACCTTAACAAATGTTTCTAATTCATGTTATGTTACAGGGGATATTGGTGAGTGGCAGCCAAATGGAAGCCTGAAAATTATTGACCGCAAGAAAAACATTTTCAAGCTCTCGCAAGGAGAATATGTGGCAGTTGAAAATCTGGAGAATGTTTATGGACAAGTTTCCGACATCGACTCGGTATGCATTCTAACAATAAACATGTAACGTATTGGTGGACTGGGTTATGCTTTGAAACTGTCCTTTGTGGAATTGATCAATATGGGTTAAGGGTCAAATGTATTGGTTCGTGTTGAGGTAACGTGCTTACAACTGATATGAAGGAACTTTGACCGACTATTTCAGGTATGGATATATGGAAACAGCTTTGAGTCTTGTCTGGTAGCTATTGTTAACCCAAATAAGCAAGCCATCGAACATTATGCGGAGGCACATAACATTTCTGGGGATTTTGAATCACTATGTGAAAATCCCAAGGTCAAAGAATACATTTTGGGAGAGCTCACTAGAATTGGCAAAGATAAAAAGGTTATTTATTTTTTACATTATTGTTAACCCTTATCTTGTTATGCTTTTTGAAGGAAACTTTAACGGTAATGACTTTCCTGCAGTTAAAAGGCTTTGAATTCGTGAAAGCCGTCCATCTTGACCCTGTTCCCTTTGACATGGAGCGTGACCTTCTGACCCCAACATTCAAGAAGAAAAGGCCCCAAATGCTCAAACATTACCAGGTATTTATGCTTTATCTTTTCATTCTATCTTCACAAGTTTAATAAGAAAAACTTTAATCAATATGTCTGCTTATATAACGTTTGATACTTTGATTGGTTGACTTTCAAATATCATATTTTTGTATTCGATGCAAAATGTCATTCTTGTGAAAAATGAATAGAACTACTAATTTTTGCTATTTGGACAAACAAAAACAATCCATTCGTGCAAACCTACGATGGCATTTTTGGTATTCAAGACCCAATTTTTTCTATTTACTTTCTTGTCTAATATAAATTGATGTCTATGGTTATATTCTTTATTTACATGCTACACCTCTTGCTTGTTTATACCATCTATCTGATGAAAACACTTCTCACTTTCTTACAGAATGTAATTGATAACATGTACAAGACTATTAACAAAAAGTGAACTGCTGCATAAACATGGTGTATTTTCCTCCCCTTACAGGTAAAGGTTTTCTGTCACCTTTAGCGACTATGGATTTGTTTTGAACTGTATTTTTCTTTGATATGCTATTGTACAGCTGTGTAATATTTTGGGATAATTTGTGTACGTCATTTTACTACGCGTTATATTTATTTATAAAGAACTGCATGGAACTTCTGTATAACCAAAAAAAGAACATGACTTTTATTGTTTAAAAGATAATTATTTTTTATAACAATAATATTCCAAGACGCTTTGGATTGTAAGTTTTTTGTCAGTCGCTTAAACGATGTTCTATCACATTCTTTGTTTGGTTATACAAATGGTGGTTAAAGGCATGCCTTGTATTGCATATTTCTGTCGTCTCAAGGCGAAATGCATCGTTTGGCGTTTGCTTGCAGCACTTAAACAATCTAGTATATCAGAAGTTTCTGAAACTTTGTTGTGTATTTTCTCAAGAAATATGGGCTGATTATTGATAATCAGGGGGGGATCTACTTATAAACTAATGGGGGCAATGGCCCCCGACAGTACAAAGACTTGTAGCAACATTATATGTTTTTTATTGGACTTTTTCAAGCCTTCACTTTTACATGCCCTTGACTTAAAATTGGCATTCACTTGATCTTTCTACACTGGATAAGACAACTCTATTTAATTTGTCTTTTGTAGTGAGTTTCGATAACTAATGCATGCATATGTTTAATATATAAAAGAGAAAATAGATAAAACTTTACATTGTTGGACGATTTGGGACAAATGTCCTACTAATTCTTCAATTTTTATGTACATGGTATTTCTTGTAAAGCAAAAATAGTTTATTACAAGAGTTGGTATATATACATAATAATTTTTATTTGTCTTGTATAACATACATAATATTTGTTACTTAGACAGACAGTGAATATATTATAAATACATGTTGACTGGTAATTCTCTCTTAATCTTGACATTTGATTTGTCATGTTTCAGCATCAGATTTTTAAACATGTTTTTAAGTCCGCCAAATTAGTCACACTTCTCATTTTTCTAATTATAAAGTACTGATAATCGCAATAAACCAGTCAAAATGCTAGAACTTAAATTACCTATTTGTCAATTAAAATGATTGCTATATAAGCTATATACATGATAGCACATACAAGTAAGAATTTAATTTCTTGTATTTCAGAAGCCGGTAAAAAAAGAGACCAAATGAAATAATTTTTATACACTGTCAAAACTTACTTTTACATCCAATTCAACTAGTTTCCATTTACAAGGTTGAACTACTCTTTGCCATAGACGCTTGGCAGGTTTATAGCAAGAAAGTGGAATTGCAGAAAACATGCGAGAAAATGTGTCTAACTGCAAATAAACCATAACTGTTGAAGGACTGAAGTTAGGTGGTCCGTGACCGTTTAACAAGAAGCAATTACCGCTTCAACCCAAAATCTACCTTCTAGTGCTATGATTTTAGGTTCTGCCCAACTTCTAAAAATTTGCAATTTTATTTAAATTTTTTAGCTTAAGCGTAATGTATCTTAGCTACTTGAATTTGGGTTTTCCGGATATGATCTTGAAATTTGATTACATGTAAAAACCTTGCAAAAAATGTCAGGCGAAAGAAAAGATAATCAATATAGTACGTTTCTCTAACTGTATGTTTCTATATTTTTTCTTGATTAATGGAATGTATCTTGTGGTTTTATACTGCATCAGTATAACCAAAAACAGAAGCACAATTGCGTCGCAGAATCTATATTCATATTGGAAGTTGATACTTAAAATGTTGCGAAATTTGCAACACGTAGCACACCAAAAACAAGTGAAAGACAACTTCAACAAACTTACTTGAAGTAGAAACAAACAAGTCTAATCTATCTTTACCACTCAACTATATCATTCATAACCTATGCTAATTTAAGAGGATGAGAAAGAGGATGAGCACTTCTTTTAAACCCTCTCTTCACTCCTTTCTTCCTCGATACTTACACACTTAGAAACACCAAATGACCAAGAAATCAAAAGTTCTAGCTTGATTGCATACGTCTAGAGATTGCGTTCTTGATCAAGCCAATGTGTAGCTCGAGACTGAGACATCTGCTGGTGAAGCTGAATGGATGTACACAAACTCCATGCTTTTTCCAGCTGGTAATGAGTTAACCCATGTTGGGAACCCATAGGAACCGCTAGTGCTCTTACTTAGACCCCATATAGGACCATAGAGCTTGGAGACGGATAGATTAAGGTTCTTGATCGTCTTCTCTGATTTGTTGGTCACAATGGCGGAGTATCTGTAGTATGTTTTCCCATTTGCTTCCCATGAAGTTGTAGTCTTCTGTTCAATTGCAACTGGACCTATACAAAGTAAACATAGAACCTTGAATCAGATTCTCAAAGCAATAACTTTTGATCATATACTCAAGAATCTAACTAACATAATGCTAACTGGGCGACAGTCTATACAAAATTTACCTGCAAATGGAGTTTCTTTAGCAATGGGCTTTGGTTGAGCAGCAATAGGCTTTGGTTGAGCAGCAATAGGCTTTGGTTGAGCTGCAATGGGCTTAGCAATAGGAATTTCAACTGCAACCAGAACAGAACACATTTAATTGAATAAATCTACAATAATAACATAGAAATAGCTTTGGAAAAAAATTAAACATACCCGGAAGTAGTTGGTTGTAGCCTGCATGCCCACCATGTAGTCTAGCCAAAATACCAAGAAGAGGAGCATTGTTATATGTAGCGGGCTCGGTCTGTTCATAATTGTCTCTATGGTCAGCAAAATTGTCATAAGCATCAGGTCCACCAACAATAGCCCCAGTCAAAAGATTAGGATCACTTGCTTTTCTACTGAACCATGTTGCATAACCACCTCTACAGCTAACGAACGATGGGTTAACCTTAACCGAAACAATGGATGAACCTCTATGGTGCACTTGCTGCGGGTAGTTGTTTCCGTATCCAACCATGTAACTTGTTGCCCTAGGATTATCTCCAAGAATGTAATCCACCTAAAAAAATAAAAAAACGTTAGACAATTTTCAATAACTTAATATCAACTTCAAGAAGTAAAAACGGGCACCCTTTCTTTACCTGTGACTTGGCAAATGCAAGTAGCTCCGAGGGTGCAACACTGCCCGAAGAACAATGTAGGTTTCTTCGTGCAGATGTTAAGTAATCGGAGTAGACAGTCATTAGGAAAGACGCACTTGTGACAAATTGCAAGTTGTTCCATCTTTGCTTATAAATTAGACCACCAGGAGTCTTTTGAACATTTTGATTACTCTTGCCAAGACATGAGCACATGAACGATTCCGCCTTCTCTTGGTACTTCCCAAAAACCGGTGCATGACTACCTGCTTTCCCTCCCATTAAAAACTGCATTACATCATTCCGAATAATAAGTCATTAGTACCCTATAACATTTTGTCAAATAACTATGATAATGTACAAACATTTAAATGATCAATACCTTAGCAACAAGGGTCTGGACCCCGGCATACTTAACGTCCCAACCGAACTCGGTCATGGCCCATCCGGTCCCACCGAGGGCGTCACCGTTTTTACCAAGGTAATCCAAGTAGTATTGATTGTTAGATGCTTTGTACATCCAAGCAGCAGCCCATAACAATTCATCCTGCCCAAACCCAAAAAAAAAAAAAAAAAAAAAATGTTACAAAAAGGGTAGAAATGTACTTTTAAAGAATAGTAGTTGAGGTAGTTAAGATAGGTAGAGTGTGATCACATACAGCATAGCCACTGACAGATCTGTAGTACTTTTGGGCCACGGTTATACTACTGTCATATTTGCCCCTGTATTTGTCGGCGAAATCGAATAACTGTTTATACAAAAAAAAAAAGTAGTATAATATTAGTGACACGTTACAAGGGTAAAATAGGAAATGTAATGTTGTTGTGGGGTATGTGTGTGAAACAGTACTTCCACCGACGGTATTAAATATTTTAAATAGTAAACTTAAATTAATTAATTAAATACATATATAAGTATTAGATTTTTGTATATATGTAAATGTATATTATGTATATATAATATATACACGGTGTGGGGCTAATGTGTACGATGCGACCATAACGTCCGTGATGAAGAGCAATTGTACCTAAACTTTATGACCCAAACATGTGCCAAGAATAAATTATCATGCAACTTCAACATATACCCTTTACTTTTTCTTTTGGATGTTCACTTTTGCTTTCTTTGTTTTTACTCTCTTTAAATTTAATAAAGAAAAAAAATACAATCTTTTACGAATTTGACTATCGTTGTTGTTTTAAATTTAAAAAGAAGATAGTAACCGACCTTCTAACCCCCATCGGCTAGAGTTACAGTCTTTAACGAAAGAGTAAATTTTGTAACAAAAACATATGAAGACGAATATTGAACATGTGACATGTTTAGACTAACGACACGACCAATATGATATATATGTAAATGTATATTGCATACTTAAATAATAATTAGTAATAAAAAGTTGTTAAGCATTTTAGAAGGTGTGTACATGATATAAGATATCTAATATACTTTAAATATAGTGGAAATACTTGTGCATGACAAAAAGTTTTTTTTATTTTTTTCACTATAGAAGTAAAATGATGTCTAAAATCAGGTGGTGTTGCAACATGTTGAGCATGGAAACTTGTAAAGATAGGCTAAAAATTGGAAATTGAACAAATAAAGTAAAAGAGTGGAGTAATGACTATTGTATGATAGGCGCATTATAAATAGGTGGCCACCTAGCTAGCTAATTTAAACCGCCAAATACATGCCAGACAGTAAAGTTAATAACCGCAGCTGCTTTTTACGCCAACTGCTTTGCTAACTTACGCATGTCTTTTACTAACATACGCATTAGACCATTGAATGCTTTAAAGTGTGGCACAAATTCTCACAACAACATTGTTTGAGTTTGATGTTCCGAAATACCTCTAAAGTAAAGTAATATTTTATTTGTAAATATTATGCATATAAAGTGGTAAACTTTAAGTTACTTTATATTACTAATATTTAAAGTAGAAGTAGTGAAAGAGACTAGGCAAACCTCATAGGCGTGTTTAAGGAGCTCTCGCGAGTAGACAGGGTTAGAGCGACGGAAGACAATTGAGGCGGCCGCCATCGCGGCCGCTGTTTCTCCAGCAAGGTCGGAACCAGGGTTATTTTGGTCAATTCTATAAGCATAACGAGATGTCGTCATGTCTTCTGGCCTTTGCCAACAGTAATGGTCGGTGTTACCATCTCCTACCTATATAACCGTTAATCAAAATAATTAAAAGACAAATAAAACTATCATATATGTCATAATCAACCATTGAATCACAAAAATCCATGCAGAATAATTACTCTCAGTTTGTTTTAAGCCGTTATAATTTTGTGGGTCCTGCTACGTAGAACCCACAATATATAATTTAAAATGAACATAGAAAATATCATAATTAAAATCCATATAAATAAACTTATGCTCTCTATCTATTTATATGCATGTTTCGTCACATATAATTGCTATTATTATTGTTTTCAATAGATATGAGACCCATAATATCATCGATCGAATGTATCCAACAATTATGCTTCTAATAATACATCATTGTCAAATTCTCATTACCAAACTAGACAAAAAAATTTGTATAATTAGTAAAAGAATTACATATTTGGTCAAAATCACTTATTCCTAATAAATTAAGAAAGTGAATATTGTGTAAAATAATGATATATTTTCAATTAATTACCATTATAATCACTTATTTTTTGTACTTAAAACAACAATTTGCTACTGAAATTTCCCATTATAGTAAAAATATATTTCCTAAGTTAAAAGAATAAAGTTATTTTACAAAACAAAATGTAAACATAAATAAATTTACTCCATTTAATTTAACTTTATGCAACTTGTCCAATAGCAAAATCCAAACTCTTACACAAATCTTTATTTTATGAAAAACCAATAATCTTATTATGTAGAATAAAACAATATAATATTGTCTCCGTATCTTAAAAAAAAAAATTCAACAATAATAAAAAGAAAAAAAAAAATTTTTTTTATAAAAAGTTACCTCTCCATAGAGAACATGAGGTTGGGGATGAGCCTTAATGAGATAATCAGTACCCCATTTAACAGCATCCATGGCATGGCTAAGCTCACCACTTGCCCCCATTTGATTTCCATATTCCATTATACTCCATGACATCATTGTCACTGTAAATGCCATTGGAAGCCCAAATTTCACATTGTCCCCTGCATCATAGTACCCTCCCACTAAATCCACCTACAAAATTAATTAAACCAAATAACAAAATTTATTTACATACGACAATGTTATGTTTTACACAGTTGTATAAGGTTGTACGACCCATTAGAAAAAAAGGTTCAAAAATAACTTATAATTATGTTTTAAATAGTTGAAATCATAAAAGTGAAAGTAGTAAATTAATTACCCCATTGGATTTGCCATCATAAAGTCCTGAATTTCCTCTCCAATTAACTCTTTGGTTACCAGGAAGATAACCAGATCTTTGTGCTTCAAAAAACAAAATGCTTTTGCTTAATGCTGCACCATAATCATGTCCACCTGCTAAAGCCAAAGGTAGAATGCCCATAACCAGAAACAGAGTAGTTGCCATTGAACAAAGGCCCATTAATTTCACCATTTGTGTTTTGTTTTTGGGTATTTTGACACAATGTTTGACAAATGGCAATGGTTGGTTGTTTGATGTGTCAGAGAGAAGAGATAGATAGCAAGAGTTTGGGAAGAAGGTGGAGGGAAAGAGTTGGTATATATGGAGAAGATGAAAGGGAAGATGCCAAAAGTAGGGATTTGTTAAATGCTTTTTAATGAATTACTAAATATTTATATATTTTTGCTCCTATTTTTTTTAATCTAAGTATATAATTATTGGAAAAGAATGAAGGGTTTTTGTGAGTATGAACAGGTGAACAAAAATGAGCAAAGGCATGTGACTTTGTTGGCTTTCATTTATTTAGAAAAATCGGTGGTTTTTCTTCTATTTTATTATATTCTATTTTATTTTAATATTGTAATATATCAAATCAAAATCATTAACAAAGGGAATATAATCATATATAATTGTGATGATAAAGATATGATTGTCCTTCGAAAAAGGTAAAGATCCACAAAATAACAGTAACAAATTGTTTTACGTAATATTCTTGACAAAATGAGTTATATGCAATTATGTCGTGGATTTAAGCCAAACCAAAAGGAGATGTACGTGATTGTTAATTAGTGCCATTGTAACAACTAGAGTTAAGTGTGCATATTCGCCATAGCAAATATGACTATTTAATTTACTCTTATAATAATTTCAGCTATAGTCTTTCAATTTTATTTTTATTTTACTATTCTCGTTTCCTTTTTCTTTTAATCATTTTCATCTTTATCCTTCTCTAACCACCATCAAGGTGACTTATTAGGAGACCTAATGTTCTCAAAAAAGATCTCACAAGCTAGCATCTTGGGATGTTAGGAAATTGATTTGAAAATGGTTAAAAGGATACTCTGGTAAGGTTATGCACACCAGAATCAAAGACTTAGCATATAATATATTTTGATTAATTTATTAGAGCTTTCAATACTCGATACAATCTGTATTTTGTTAAATTTATTAGGGCTTTCAATACTCGTTCCAACCCGAAACCCGACGTGATAAAAACAAGGTTAGGATTGTGTAATCTCGTCCTGCCAACATGATTTTTCGGGTCGGGTTTGGGTTGACCATTCGGGTTAACAGGTCGACCCGTCAATTTGAAAATATTTTAAATTTATAGATCGACATACCAACCCATTTGGCCCAAAACCAACCCGATAACCCGCAACCCATTTGACTTGTTTGACCTGAAATTAACCCGCCAACACACTAACCCACAACCCATATGACATGTTTGACCTGAAATCAACCCGCCAACCTGAAACCAACTTGCCAACCTAATTTTTTTCAGGTTGGTGGGTTGGGTTCGAGTTGAGTTTTCCAACCCGATTTTGATATCAAGTCGGGTGTTTTCAACCCGGCAACTCCCGATTGACACCCCTTAATTTTGTGAGTTTTGTACCAAAAAAATTGTACCATCTTAAGATGTTAAGTTGATAAAAGGTTTGTATCATACATACATTAAAGATGTCACAAGTTCAAAATGTTAGCTATTGATTGCAATAATCTTAGTTCATCGTTTGTCAATGAACGATGAAATATGACAACCAATAAAGAAGCAAATAAAGTCATTTCAAATGCCATTAAGTATAACTTCAAATAAAGTGCTTATCAAAAATCTTCACCCTAATGGTCATTACTCATTAGTTGATAGATCAAATGTTTCCATATAAGTGTTCACCCTAATTGTCATTCCATTATTACTAGAAACGTATATGGAAGATGCGCAGAGTAAATCGATTTGAAATGTTTTGCAAAGATACGCGGCTAGAAAGGTACGACGCCCAATCGGATGATGTTTCTAATTTGTTCGTGTATGTATGTGAAAATAGAATAATTCAGATGTTAATGGTTAGGTATGATATATCATGTTTCTTATTTGGCAGTGTTACTTTTTTATACAATCAGTAACCTTTTATTCTGGTTTCAGTTTTAAACTGTTACGGCAGTTTTCATATTGATATTTACACTGAACATTTTTTTTCCAGCAATCGTTAAAACTGGTTTTCAGTTTTAAATTGTACATCATCTTTTATATTAAATTAAAATTTATTAAATAAAAAAAAACACATTGTATTAATTAAAATAAAAAACATTCCATTAATAAAATAAAACATAAAAAATAAAAAAGTGAGTCTACTTTCTTAATATGAGCTTGGGCTGTTATTTTGTAGAGTTGGAATACTAAGATTGTAATTTGTTATTCAACTGGGTTGTTTAGATATTGTAGGTTATCTTGTTCCGCAACAACCCTGTAATTCTTTGTAGTTTATTCTAATAAAGAATTACTTGAAAAATACATATATGTGTTGAAGTCTTTATTCTTTTACTGTTATTGACTCTATTGATTAATCTATTAACATTCAACAAGAATTATAAAACAGGACTAAAAGTTAAACAAAGTTTTTATAAAGTTGTATTCACCTCTTTACAATTCTAAACTCTGTTTTTGGATATATCTTGTTATATCCTTTGGGAACTAACAGTATTCCCTAAGATTTTACCAAAGATCTTGATGTGTATCTCTTTGTCGTACTCATTGACAATTATAAACACTCGCTAAACTAATTTGCTCAAATGTTCAACCTTGAAGGTTGTTTGGATGTTCATAATATGGCTGAGATGTACTTATTGCATATACATTTTCTTTAACAATCATAATATGTAATATGATGCAAGCGCACATGATTCGTGTATTTATGGATCAAGCTCTTGTGAGGTCCTTGACGATTTTCCATTTACCTTGAAGCACACCAAATACTCGTTAGATATCTTTTCTTGCACTTTCTAGGACCTTTTAAGTATGCTTGTTTCTCGTCGGGTGTTGTCGAATGACTTCTAACCTAAAATGCAAGATAATAGGTATGCTTATATTCACAGTCGTTGACCCAAAATGCAATTTGGGGGTGGGGGGGTTGCCCTAAAGTACGTCATTCAACAATAGAGATTGTTGAAGGACATTGATGTCATTGTTGGCCCCTGTAACAACAAAGACAACATGGCAAATCTAAAGATCATACGAGGTAAACGGCTTTGAGCATGATTGTTGAATTTTTGTGATCACCTTGTGTGAATTGGCCTCTTGATACAGTTGGACAATTCTTCCATGGCCAATGCATGCAATCAATGCTTTTCAGCATTCCCGGTAACCCCATGAAGCTGATGACGTCGTTCGTATAATCTTTGGGTTTGCATTTGAATGTAAGAAACTAAATAATCTAGACGTGTATTAGACTCAACAAAAGATTTGAGTTTCAATTTTTAAACTCCTGAAGTAACTTTTATTAGGGTTTAATCACTGGATCACCAACGTTTTTTTCTTTTGTACGTTGTTGCACGTTAAACTTTTTTATTGATTTATCATGTATATGCCCCACAAACTCTTTTTTTCAGTATATGGTTGCACGTTAAACTTTTTTATTGATATATATGCCCTACAAACTTCTAATATTTGTACATGGTTGCACGTATGAACCATGTACAAATATTGGTCAACCATGTATGAACCATGTATAAATATTAAAAGTTTGTGGGGCATATACATCAATAATTTTTTTTAATGTGCAACCATGTACTGAAGGAAAAAGTTTGTTGGAAAGATCAATTAAAAAGTTTAACATACCACCATGTATAAAAGAAAAAATACATTAGTGATCTAGTGATTAAACCTTTTTATTATAATCCTAAGCCCTCCTAGCCTTTGTCCTAAAGGAAAACAATCATTCCAATTATTCAAAACACCGTACAAAAAGGCTACAAGACGAGAGGATGCAAACACTACTAACCTATTTAATAGTCCATCGCATTTTAAATGTCAGTCGTAAAGTTTTGACAATTAATTGATTCAAAAACGTAATCTTTGTATATACTAAAAAACAACCGCCCTAATAGCTTATTAACCAATCATAAGGCTTAATTTACTTAAAATTAATCACGCTTATGTCATAAATTATAATTAAAAATAGAAAAAGTCCCCAAACGATATTAATAATTATTTATGTAATATGTTTAGTATTAATCTAAAAAAATGTCTTACAAAATAAGATAAACTTATAGTCCTAATTTTTAAGTTTATCAATTT
>JAOXNX010000028.1:19988292-19999855 GCA_028566075.1 Solidago caesia
GGAACTAATTTACTACCGATGTACTGTTAGCGTGGTGGGTTAGCCGCTGGTACACCCTATATATAAGCGTTAACAATATATTGGAGGTGAATTGGGGCAGGACTACGATGTGCCGCCAGGATATTAGTAATGTAGTGGGTTAGCCGATGGTACACCCTATATATAAGCATTACTAGTATGGTGACGGTAAGATCAGGGCCGAATCGTGAACTAACTATGGACGACAAGTGATAAGCAAATACATGTTTATTTGGCGTGATGATTTAGATGTTGATATGCTATTTGGATTATTTGAGCATGATTAAACTAGGATGTATGTTTATTATTATGCATGAGATAATGAAATCAGTGACGCATGGAAAAATGAGTTAACCAGCGAAAAGCGTATGAATGATTTCTATGAACTAGTTTAATTTTCAGAACATGCTCAAAGTTTATTGCCTAATCTGCTTATTCGAATAAAACATTGGTAATCGGTAGAGCACGAGTAGTTATTAGCAATATTGTGAACGATTAAATGCAGGATTGCCATGCTAGCTTAACTAATTTAATATGCTCGGACCTTGCTGCCAATATGCTCCCTAGAACAAGTGTTAAGATTTATAATGCATGCGTAGTCATAATTGACCTTATTGGAAGTTGTATGCATTAATCGTTTGACAATTAAATTTCTTGGCTAAGTCTCATCTTTGCGTGCTATATGTATTATATGATGTAGTCGATAGCATACCAATGACACTTATAGTTATAGTTGCACTAATAAAGTAGAAGCCTCGTATTAAGCGCCCTAAAGTTTAACGATAGAACGATAAAGGGATTAGCTAAAGTGAGATATCGAATTGGTTATTGGTAAGATCGGTCGTGGTATCGATAGCGAGGGCGGCAACGAGTACTTAATAATTTTATTTTGAATCTAGACAACTATAAGCTATACTAAAAACGAGTAGGAACAACCCCGGTTGCATTAAAGTGAAAAAAAAAAAATTTAAGAGGGAATAATGATAAAAGTTAAGTGGTAACTTAACATTTATAAGTCTTACTCAATATGTAAGATTTGCGTAATCATAGGCGTCGCGAAATGGAATTAAAGTACGTACGGCGTAGGATAGTATATATGCGTACACGTTTGAAACTGGTAGAAATAGATTTAAATTGGACGTCTAAAATTAATTCGGAATCGAGAGATTATAGGTAATTAAGCTGATGGGAAGAAACGAATGTAAAGTGTGAGGTTTACTCGTAATGTGAGGAATATATTCGACCATTAAACTTTTCGACTCTAATTGCTCGTTAATCGTTTCGTTATAGAAAGGAAAATGCAGTCTGGATGCACATATCAGGATTTTGTTGAATGCGGGCCAGAGAGTTCAGTGGTGAGGGGTGGAGCCCTCGCGTATCTAGAATGGATGGCAAGAATTGAAGTAACAATTCGCCTTAGCGAATGCGCGGCAGACCAACGAGTAAGGTATGTCTCTGGAACGTTCAGGGGCATGGCACTATCATGGTGGAATGAACTGGTGCGGTCTATGGGTAAAGGTGCAGCTATGGGGATCACTTGGGATGAATTCAAGGTGCTAACAAAGAGGGAGTTTTATCCGGAAAGCGAAAGACTTAGAGCAGAGAATGAACTTCTAAACCTTAGGTTGATCGGTAAAGATCACGTCTCATATACGGATCGGTTCCGCGAGCTATCAAGATTGGTACCACATCTAGCGACTCCGATATCCAAGCAGATCGAGCGGTATATCCAAGGATTGAATCCTCCAATCCAAGGATTAGTAGCCGCAATGCAGCATAACATTCTGGATGGTGCTATAACTACGGTTAAAGTTTAACAAACATAATATTTTTTAAATAACACTACCTTGTGCATTGTTACCTCTAATATCTTATGTTTATCGAAATATTTGTTTGTCATTTATATTTAAACCAGAAACATGTACTTTATTTTTTGAAATACCTCTGTCTTTCATTATATCACACATTTATACACATATTAGCTTATCAAACCCGCATGATACATAGATATTTTTAAAATTTTGTTACGACAAAACTGTTTAGGTGTCGGGAACGTAAAAGACTGTGTAAAAATTTATTAGAGTTTTGATAAAGGAATAAAAATAGTTTTTCAAATAAATATGACATCATAAATAACAAAAATAAAAGTAATATACATTTGAAGAAGATATGTGATATTCGTACCATCATTTTTGATAGATGTACCACATTGTATAGATTATACAGCTGACTGTACAAGTCAATAATGCATAACTGTGGTAGATCTATCAAAAGTAATGGTACTAATATCACTACCCTTTGAAGAAGGGAAGTGGTGATGTCACGTCAGTCTTTTTTTAAAATTTGTTGATATTATGGGATTTGTAATTTACATTACTTTGATGCCATGTATGAACACATACATTTTGTTCCTTTAGACCAATAGTAAGGGTAGGTGAAATAGATAGGTGAAAAGATGATGGGTGAAGGTGAATGGTTAAAATGAGAGAGTGAAATGCCTAGGTGAAGGGATGTAGGTGAATTTATTCACATAGGTGGGTCCAAGTTTATTTTTTATGTTATTTATTTTATTTTGATTGGGTATAAAGTAGGTATAGTGAGGGTATAGTGAAGTATTAAATTTGAAAGTGAATGGTCAAGGGAAAAAAAGAGAAGGTGATGGTGATGAGAAGGTGAAACTAACGTGGCATGAAAAAATGTAAGTGAAAGAGGTGAACAGTTAAGAATGGTCTTAACTTTTAAGAGGGTTTCAGATTTGAATATGTATTATGATACAACTTTTTTATTATTAACAAGTTAAAGAACTCATAATAGAAGTTGTTTTTGTTTTGAACTTTAAATCAGATTGTTTAGATCATCATAATATATGAGTAGTGAATTTGACAAATAATTTTCAATAAGCTAAATCTTGTTTGACTATTAGAACACTAATGTGTTACTTTTACATAGTTACATAAAAACTTTGAAAATAATATATTTTATGACTCAACATTTTACTAAATTTTACCGGATATTACCCGGGTCTTGCATCAAATTCATTTGTGAATCGTTTGGTAAGTGTTTTATGTTTATGAATCTTTGTAATTGCTTAGAAATGCTTTTAATCATCTCAAAAATGTGTTAGAAAACTTCTAAACTCGTGTATACACAAACCCGTGGATTTTAAGCTTCAAAACGAAGTGTTTCGAGACGTTTTTCGTATCAAAACTTTAGGGAACATGTTAGTCTATCACTTGGGTCGATTTTTAGCTAGAAAACGAGTCGTTTTAATAGTTTTTATGTCAAAGTCGTGTAGAAGAAGCCCAACTCACGCGAGTTGGGCATTGATGGCACGAGTTGGTTATTTTGAGGTCCAAAAGCTTGTCGTTTTCGAGTCTAATCGAGCCTATTGAGTCCCCTAAACGTTGTACTAATGATTTCTATCAAGTTTGAACCAAAACCAAGTCGTTCTAACGTGTTAAAGTCCAAATCTGTGTGAGTGCATCCCAACTCGCAGGAGTTGGGGGATAGTGTGCACGAGTTCAGCTTTTCAAGGTTCTATTTGAGTTGTTCTTCGAGTTTAATTCGTTCCTTGATATTCCCTAAGCTTTGTCCTAATGATGTTTAGTATTTTTGAGTAAAAATCGATACATTTTGATGTCTTGAAATGTGGGACGAGTTGGGCCAACTCGTGGGCATGAGTTTGGCCTATATCCGCGCGAGTTTAACTGGTCAATGCGAGTTGACCAAAGTCAACGTGAGTCGGGTCTGAGATTTGACTTTCCAAGTGTCTTGTGGTGTCCGTTGTTCGTATTTAATCGATTTAAAGTCATATTTTAAAAGGCAATTCTAATAGGATAGGACATTTGAGTACAAGACATTATTGTGAGTTGTATTGTGCTAATGTATGTGTATACGATAGGTGATCATTGATTGTTCGTGTACGTGTAACATTTCGTATTTCTAATATACGTATAATCGTATAACACTGTTCATCTAAACGTTTAATTTAAATTATTTTATTTAAACGTCCTATCGTATCGTAACGCGTAACCGACTTTCGAATTTATTTTATAAATTCGGAACTTATTATTGGTAACAATAAACATTTAAACATTTAGTAATTAACAGAATGCCAAACTATCGAAGCAATCTTTATTCATTTAGTCCCAAAGTTATTGGGATTTAACAAAATATCAATATTTAATGAAATAATGTTTTCTTTAACTTTATGAAATATAAATGTCACCAAATCCTAAGTTATTATGTCTAATGCCTTAATAGGATCACATTTATATTTTGACGATTTAACGTTAATTATTTAAATAAATTACGGGCTAACATCTAGACAAATGATATTATACCAGTTACAAAATATCCTAATAATATCTAAATATCTATCTAACTCCCTGGCACACACACCCAACACACACACTACCATCTTTTCATCTAAAAACACACACACAAACACTCTCATTTTTCTTCATCTAAAACCGGACAAGAAGAGGAGATTTCGATCGGATTTTAGCCAAGAAACATCACACATTTCAGGTAATCAAATATCTTTTCTGTTCTTGGTTGATTATGTGTCGAAATCTAGAAGTTTTATGTGTGTTTATTTTAGTTTTGAAGTGTTCTTGGTCCCGACTTTTAGAATCAAGAAAACTTGATATAAAGTGTTGTTTTACGTTATGTTATTAAATGAGTTTGTTGGGAATGATTTACAGAACATAATGAAATCACTTTGATGCATAAAAAACCAACTTTTCATTTTTATGTTACTAAGAAACTGGTTTAAAATGGCCATTTACCGACCAATTTGGTCGGTAAATCGATACTTGGACACATTACTTGTTATAAACTAAAGCGTGGTACCGGAAAACTGCGAACAAGATATGTCCAAGCAAACCCCATAGGACCATAAACACTCAATAACAAATGTAGCGTTTTTTATTTACAAAGATAATTTTATACGCTATAGCTAACTATTATTATTTATTTATATATGTTGTTCTAAATAAAATTTGAACTCCAAGAGTTATGACTCACGTGGTGGGTGTAACGTATTATGGTGCATATTTTTTTATTAATTTTTTTTTGTTTTAGCCTTTCAAATTCTAAATAGTTTTATGTTTGATTTTTTATAAAAATACTTTTAGCTGTGTCAAATATGTGAAACTTTGATCTTGCCCTGCAACAAAAGTGCATATGCACTTTCTTAGTTATATACAATGGGGATGTCTAATATACTGCTAGCAGTAGGAGCCCTAGCTCCTGTTTCCCTCACAAACGTGAAATTCAGGGGCCATGTTTATCATGTGTCAAATTGAGTGTGAGGGCAGTACTCTCCTGTTAGTAGGACACAAGATTTTCCCATATACAATTTGCTACATTGTTTTTGTTTTTTTTTTTTTTGGAAACGTTTGCTTTATTATATTAATTTGCAACATTGGTTTAATAACGAGAAAAACAAAACAATATTCTACTTTGATAAGATTAAACTTTTAAACCTGGAAACACATAGCTTTATTGGCATTGAAACGAAACTGATCAAAACTAATTTCCGTCTCATTAAAATCGTTACTAGCGTTCTAATCTAAAAGTTTTGACAATGATTAAAAAAAAAGTTTTAAATTCGATCACAATAAAGATTTGCTGTTAAAGGGTGAGAGCCATGCATCAATTGTTCTATTTTAAACGTAATTAACTCAAAGTGGTTGATCATAAACATTAGTCCATAATAATACAATACATATATGATGGCTTGAACTCTTAAGAAAGTCCTCTTCTTTCCAGAATGTATTCAAAACGACGTACTTAGTGGTTTTAATGTTAAACCATACTCACTAGCTTGTTATGTACGATGACTTTTTTATCCCATTAATTTATATATTTAAGTTAAAAGGGTTTTGTCTCGAAGCTCGTTCATAACGGGACTAGAATACTAGATATCATTTACACAGGCCTGTCCCGTGGATTTGAGAGGCCCTACACGATAACATAAATGGAGTCTTTAAAACATTAAAAAATTTCATTAATATTAAAAATATAGTAAGTATATATAAAAATATCAAAACAACCGTAACAAAGTTTTTTAACTCATACAATTAAATGCATCAAAATTTACGTTTTGAATAATGTCATTCTTCTAGCATTCTTTGAAGCAAAATTATTGATCAACTGTTGACAACAAAAATAATATAAGTTGTCTTATTTAATAATTAATACAGTTATATGAAACTAAAAGACAAACCCTAAAATGTGAACAACTTAATTAAAATCTCTAGGCTCGCAAAATGAGTCAGCTTTTAGGATTAGACTGCTGGCAAAGCGAGTAGGACACCCATGCTTAAAAAAAAAAAAAAAAAAAACCTTAAAAAAGTTGACAAATCAAAATAAAAAGAGTTAAAGATAGTAGTATGATTACTTAAAATTGAAACTAGTCACAAGGAAAATAAAAAATCGAGTTTGACTTACGGGTGAAGGAAGATGCAAACTGGTTAGGTTATTTTTCAGAAAGCAATAAAAACTAAAACTTATAATTTTATTTATATGTATGGACTATAAATATACATGCAGATCATATAAATTTGTGCCCCGTATATTATTTGGTCCCTGTTTAGTTGGGAGCTGCATTGACATTGACTTTGACAATAATTAAGTTTAGATGTGTATTAAAACTATAACTTCAAAATATAGTATTAGTATGTATTCGACTTTAAATGAGTCTAATGTATGTATTTAACTTTCAAATATTGTCATTGTATGTGTCCAATTATACGTTGCATCCATATAAGTTGTCACGTCAACAAGTTATAATTTTTTAATTGGTCGAATACATATAATAGTAATATTTGTAAAATTACACAGGTATAGTTATATTTTAAACCCAAAATAGAAATACCCAAATCAAGTTTCAATAACCTACAACGTCGTTTACAGGAATATACTAGAGTCTGACCTCAACTAGAGCTTCAAACTCTTTATTAGTTTACACATCTATAATTGTAAGTACCACGTGTTACAGTGAGTGTGTTTGAAATGGTCAGCACCAAAAATATTCTTCTTGTAATTAATGAAATGAAATGGAAAAGAAAGTGGATGAATCTTTGTTTGAATTGGTCAGCAAATCATTTTCTTGCATTATTACTCAATCTTACTTGATCAAAACATAACTTTCATTACTTCAGGGGTTCAAATTGAAATATCTTCTTTTTTTTTTAAGGCAGACTGAAATATCTTCTATTATTAATATTAATATAAGTATAGTATTACAAACAAATATTATCTTAGTTTTATGTTTTTCCTTTGTGACATACTCATTCAATGTCATGAATTTCTGCAACAAATACATCAAAACATATATATTTAATAACAAATAAAGAATCTTAGATGTAGTAGATATTAAGGGTGTAATCAAAACAAGCAAGGTGACATAGCTATTAACTCTTCATCCGGCTTGATAAAAGGCTTGGCCAGTCACCGGTCAAGACAAAACCCAACCTTTAAGAGCACCGAATGGAGCAGAATTAGTAAATAGTAGATGAGAGACGAATTTTTACCAAGTACTCTATATGTTTATTTTTTAACTTTTATCCATTGAGCTGGAGAAGGATACGTCATGAAATATTCTTTAATTTGTGAATTTTAAAAGTTATAAACGAATCTAAAAGATTAAAGAGAAAACCGCACCTTGTAACCCTCCCAACATTGAGCATTTTGGCACACTTATGTTTCCAAATCCAAGTTCGCATTCTTACTGTCAAAATGGATAAAAAAAAAAAAAAAAAACTTTTGGATACAGATAGAAACTAAGGGTAGATATTGTGTCTAATTGTCTATAGATCCTTCAATGCTCGATTTGAACTAAACGTTAAGGCGAAAATGAGATTGTAGACGGGTCATCATCCGTTTTTTATATGTTGGAACAAGAAGAAAGAGTTGTGGGTGTTGGTATAAAGTGTTTATAGTAAAGGGTGTTAATAAGTAAAATAACTAGATTTGAATTGGTCAGCAGCAAAAGGGACAAGGACCAGTCCATTTTTGAAAGAAAAAAACACTTCACACGGTTTCTCTAGTCAACCTTCAACAATTTCTCAACTTTAAATTCCTTAAAATCATCTCATTCATTCCTCAGCTTTTCTCATTCATTCCTCAGCTTCTCAACACCACCACATCACCCAACCTCTCACCTTCCCCTCACATGAACCAGCATTGACTTTTCAAACTTCAATTGTACACTCTGCATCTTAACTAGTACACAACATCGACATGGACACTACTGGTGCTTGTATCATCAATGAGTTAACACAAGGAATGGAGCTAGCTAAGCAACTAAAGTCCATTCTAAATTCAGAATGTCCAATTGAAAGAAAACTAGTTTTGATACAAGAGATCATATCATCATATGACAGAGCTTTGTTGATGGTCAACTGGGGTCATTCGGCTGATCAAACACCGCCACTGGTACAGCCAATGATAAGCCAGCCTGAGTCATCTGTTTCCATTGATGAGAGCCCGCGAAGTGGGGATATCACCAATCAACCATTTGATAATCAGCAGGACCAGAAAGTCGTATCCAAGAAAAGGTATCTATCGTTTTTGTATTAGTACCTTTTGCAACTTGCATTATCTGTGGTGCAAAATTCTAATCTTCTCTTCTTTTTTTATTTATTGGTGTCATAGGAAGACAATGCCGACTTGGAAAAACCAAATTAGAATCTCGACTGATAATGGGTTGGAGGGAAACACCGATGACCACTACAGTTGGAGAAAATATGGACAGAAAGACATTTTGGGTGCTAAATTTCCGAGGTAATATATCTATCTGAGCATTAGTTTCTAATGCTAGAAACATAAACAGATGTCGCGAAAATGAGTGTGGGACCCAGTATCGTGTAATGTTGTTGTATTGTTCAAGAGCATAAAAGTATATGACGGTGAGGTCATTCTGTGCGGACCCTACAGTCGCTACTTCTAATATACAAAACATTTATGTTCATATGATTAGAAAACATGTACTGATGGCACTTGCTTACTTTTGCAGAAGCTATTACAGATGCACTTACCGTTATGTCCACAACTGCATGGCAAGAAAACAAGTGCAGAGAACCGATGAGGACCCCACTGTGTTTGAGATCACATACAGAGGACAGCACACCTGTAACCCTGCCACTATGCCATCAGTTGCGCCGCCACAGTCACCTGAAAAACACGAGATGAAACAAAGCAACCAACATCACCACTACCAACTACCACTACCACTACCACCAAAATCTGGAGAGATGCTGTCAAACCTCAGAGAAAATCTAAGAGTCAGTACCTCAGATTTGGATGCAACTATCTCATCTTCATTTTCATTCCCTTCAGCGTCATTTGGATCCGTTGAGAACTACCAACAATTTCAGTTTTCCAATGAAACCGATAACAATTTTTTGCAAGGATACTCACCTTCTGGCTCAAACTATTTCACAGAATGGGGTAATGATTTCCAGCATCACGATGACTCAAATCTGTCAGGAATGATCTCAGCCACTACATCGGCTACAAATTCTCCATTGGCTTTCCCCACTGATCCGCAGGATATTAGCCTAAATTTCCCATTCAGCAACTCGGGGTATTTCCTCTGATCGTCAGTCATAACGCATAGGTAACACCAAAGATAAGTCAACAAGAAAAAAAAAATGTAGCAATATATTTTGCAGTACCAGGGTAAGTAGTTGCAGATAAGGATGCTTATTAGCGTCAATAAACTCTGTATCAATAGAAGCACTCAAAACAGTGCTTGTACAAATAATAAGTGTAAAATTAAGCAGCAGGGGATCTAATCATTATTTATAAATGGCAATTTTTTCATACTGAGAGGCTACTTTAATTCCCATGACACAATATAATTTGATAAGGTGCAAAAATACCTAACAAGAGTAAATAAAAATTGTCGGCATTGAAATCGAAGTACATTGTGCCAGTGTTAATGACAGCAGACTTGCATTACTAATCAGAAAAACGGAACCCCAAGAAGTGCTATTAACATCAGTTGCAAGAAACTTTGAGTATACTAATGATGAATACATATCAACAGCTCATGTGGTCGGTTCAATTACTGCTTGTTCATGCCAAACTCCATTGAGGTTGGACTACCACAATCTCACCATCCCGTCAGTTCCGGTAGTTACTAGTGTCATTCCACTGACCACTCATAACCCACTCCATCTGCCACACCTAGCAAGAAGAAAAACAGTTAATCAGCACCAAAAAATTCAATAAAAAAATATGTAGCATTATAAAACTGTGGTTACCTGAAGTTGCCAGTTCTTTAGTTCCATTGGATCTAAGGTCTTGTAAAGTTTCACAAGGCCATTTGAATAAGCAATTGACTGCAAATGGGCCAAAAGAATTTAATCAAATGGTTATTTTGTTCAACCTTACCCATATGGTTCAATTGGCTTGGTTATGGTAATGGGCTTCTAGTATTAACCGCATGGTGATAAAAAAAAAAAAATTAACCACAGCCAGATGGTTTAATGATATTGGAGAAGGTATTTGGTAAGTAGGGATATTGTAACATGGCAACATGCCATTGTATCTTTCTCGACCCATGAAGGGGAAATGGGGTGGTCTAGTAAACACCTCTGTAGGTTTCCTCAACACAGAAGTACAGAACTAGCGGTTCAAGGGGTCTTGAATACGGTAATGGCCTGGGATAACTCGAGCTATGGTAACTTTCTTCTGCCCAATCCACATGGTTAAATGGTTTCAAAGTGGGTAACGGGCCAGTAGAGTAAACACGAAGGTAATTTTCGTCAATCTAGCCGAAATGGCTCAATGGTCTTCGAGGGGATAAAGAGCTAGTTGGTTCAAGCCCATGGTAACTTTCTCCTTTCAAGAACTTATGGTTCAGTGGTCTTTAATGGCATAGTGTGTTAGCATTATTGAGGCCATGGTGACTTTCTTCAATCAAACCTACATGGTTCAACACGGTTAAAAGCCCGTAAAAGGTAACCAGATTGGGACAGATATTAGCCTCCAGCATCTCTAACAATCTGATAGCATCGTGTTTCCATCTGTTCCTGCTACAAGCCAATATCATAGTTGTATCCACATCTACATCTCTCTTTTCCAAGCCGCGAAATATCTCATAAGCTTTATCAAATGGTTATTTTGTTCAACCTTGCCCATATGGTTCGGTTGGTTTGGTTATGAACTTATGATAATGGGCTTGTAGTATTAACCGTATGATGATATTTTGTTTAACCACAGCCAGATGGCTTAATGATATTGGAGAAGGTATTTGGTAAGTAGGGATATTGTAACATGGCAATATGCCATTGTATCTTTCTTTGACCCGGCTCGAATTAACACGACCCAAGAAGGGGAGATGGGGTGGTCAAGTAAACAACACTGTAGCTTTCTTTAACACAGAACTAGTGGTTCAAGGGTTTTGAATGCGGTAATGGGCTAGGATAACTCAAGCTATGGTAACTTTCTTCGGCCCAATCCACATGGTTAAATGGTCTCAAAGCGGGTAACGGGTTGGTAGAGTAAACACAAAGGTAACTTTCGTCAA
>JAOXNX010000028.1:20038914-20058840 GCA_028566075.1 Solidago caesia
GTCAAGATCTTATCTTATTTGTTTTACTTTAATACTTGTTTTACAATAACCACTCCCTATATATATATATATATATATATATATTCGATACTACAAATTTTTGAACATGGTTGTGATATTGCCTCAAATAAATATCTATTTGATATGCGAAGGTTTTTAGCAAACATATATAGACACAACATCAATAACAAAACTTAATCGCAACAATTGAAACCACGTAATACGCAACCGGAACATAATGTGGTATTGCTCTTAAACTTTTTAAGAAAGGTATCTATGATAAAATGGTTTTTAATTAGACGGTTGTAAGTTCAACGCAAATACACTAACATAACAAAACCGTATCAACACGATAATTGAGCCTCGCAATGCGGGGCATGGACCCCACTAGTTTTCATTATTTACAATTTTCTCTTAACGAGGGATGCAATCCTTCTGATATCGTGATATCAAGTTATCAACAGTATTTTAACTACACAATTGAATTGCAATATATTAATTGCAAGATGTTATGGATGGTCAATGTTGCTTATTACTAATGGTTTACGATTTGTAGTGTAAAATAAAAATATATATTTGAAATGATATTTTTTGTTTATTATGAACACAGTCGGATAATATATTTATTTTGTAATTTGTCTTCGTGTATATTGTATGGTCGCTAAAGTTATTATTAAACAAAATTTCACTCCCGCACGGATATAATATAATATCTACTATTAAGGGGGGTTTTTTAGGGTTGCGTTTTAAAAATGGATTTTGAACTGCGTTTTGAAAAAGCTTGTCTCTACTTGTTTTTTCAAAACTGCGTTTTTTTCTATAAAAACGTAGATAAATCATCTTTCTAACCAAACATTTTTTTTAATTATTTGTGTTTTTCAAATGTTATAATCAAATAATCATTTCAAAACACAATTACAGAATATTTCTAAACTAACACAATAAATTCTAGATGCACAAATGCCAAGAATTAAAAGATGAACTTTTGTCGAGAGTCATGGGCATCTATAATGGCAGTATCGTTATAAAAAATAAACTTATATAAAAAAGTATTAATGGACTCAAGCATGACCCTCTACTATGCCAGTAATAATTTAGCCGATGATAAAAGAGGCCAAATCTCTTCCTATTCACAACCGATCGAGTGGCAAAAAAAATATCTTTGCTACTTCAATCTTCAAAATTTACCATAAAGTTTTCGCCCTTTTACTTTTTTCTTTTAGGGTTCTTGTTATTTTTCTCTACATACCAATTAATTTGCTCACTTTTGAGTCTTTTCTATCTAACTGGATTTCTATTGAGGTCCAATAAAGGTATAATCTTTATCAAGTTCACAACAACTTTTATTGATTTTGAGTTAATTGCATTGCTTAATTATTATTTTTATTTGAAAATTTTTTCTTGGTATTTTAAGCTTTTGTGTAATTGGATTGTGGATAAGCTTAATTTGAAGTGAGTTGACTTGTTTTGACTTTAAATTTGGTGTTAAATTTAAGAATCTTGAGTTGGGTTTTTTTTCTTCTTGTTTAAATAGAAGTTTTTGAAATAAATTATTTTTGATTTGAAATTGATTACATTGATTTCTTTTTGTTTATTGAAGATATTTGGGAATTTGGGTCACATTAAATTACTCCCATAGTCCCATTTGATGATACAGTTTTTTTGTTTATGATATTGGTGAAGAAATCTTGAAGCTTTTTTATTGCGGATGTCCGAGATTTGTATTTGGTACATAAAATGTTCCATCAAAACACCCACACTTTAGTTGCTTTTTGCATCATTTGTCCTAACTTTCACTGTTGAAACTTAAGTTGCCAATTGTGCTATTGGTAGCCGAGTTTGTGTGAATACTAGATTACTAGCAACAAAATTGTTTTGATAGTTTTCGGTACTTTTATAAAGGCCGGCGTGTATTTGGTGCTAGAATGATTCATGCTTGTAAAGGTGTAAATTTGTAATGTATGTTGTGTTCCGTTGGAAAATATGTTTGTGATGTGGTGAAGTGTTATGTAAATGTTTGCTTTTGTTGATGCTGACGGCACAAAGAGTAACATTGACACGATGGACCGGAGGTAGAATAAATAAGGTAAATTCTAAACTGACTATCGTAATTTCATTTATACTGATTATTACAACTTGAAGCCGCAGTTATCATATTTGAGAGTTTGCATAAAGTGTTTATGATTATGGTTATATAATTACTCATGCTCAGATTGATCATATTTGGATAAATAGATGAGAAGTTGCAGAAATAAATCCGACTAATTAGATAGTGTAAATTACTTGCCTTATCCGTAGCTTAAAAACAACTGATTATCTGGTTTTGAATCTTCAAATTGCTATGATCACGTTCAAAATGTATTCCCAAATACCTTATTTAATTAGCGACTAGCTTTGTACCTGCTCAATGCCACTGTGGGTAGCTAAAAAGAGAGATAAGAAAGAAGGTTTGGTTTGTGTGTGTTGGGGTGTGTAGGATTGTGTGTCTGGTTATATAGTAGTATATAAGTACATATGACAAATGTCATAATGACATTTGCCTCATTTATCACTTCACAAATAAAGAAACTTTCAAATGCGTTAATAATGCACGTGTTTCATTATGCACCACTTTATTCTTATTAGTTTTTCTTGTTATATTATGTGAATATTCGCTAGCTAGTTGTTTTCTATGATCTGACTGAATGAATTTTCTTTAAAGGCCGTGAATAAAGTGATGGATAATGAAGTGAATGAGATTAATGATATCGATAGAGCACGGTTACAGAACAAAGAGGATGTTAATGTTCATGAAAACAAACCTGACTCATTTCCAAATTTCTTGGATGGTAATAACAATGCTTGGGTCAGTACATCAGAACGTGCATGCACCAGTCCACATTGTACAGATTCTCCTGGGGTCATGGTTGAAGAATTAACAATAAGAAATTTAAATAGAGGGAAGTTAGAAATAGTCAGTGCATCAAATCCTGGTGTTAGGGACGATTCTGACTCCCTTTCTTTCTCGGAATTTCTTGACAAAAAACAAGAAGACCAAAATAAAAATGAGACAGCTGACAATTCGTCACTAGAAGAAAAGCAATTGTCTCCGGGAGGTATTCGAACAAAGATTCTTTCCAAATCCGGGTTTTCTGAGTATTTTGTGAAAAACACACTAAAGGGTAAAGGTGTTGTTTTCAGAGGTCCAGCTCAAGACGGGCTCGGTGTTCATATTCGTGGTCAAAGTGATTCTCAGGACATTCTCATTCCTGAACCTAGGCCTAGTGTTTCTTCTCACAGTGAAGGTATAAGTTTGAGAGAATGGCTGAATGGTGGCAGGAATAAAGTCGATAAATCAAGAAGCCTCTATATTTTTAAGCAGATATTAGATTTGGTGGATTCATCACATTCTCAAGGGGTGGCCTTACAAGCTTTAAGACCATCATGCTTTAGATTGTTACCATCAAATAATGTTTTGTACCTTGGTTCACCTGCTCAGAAAGAAGTTCCAGAAATACATAATTTGGATAATCGAGATGGAAAAAAGAGAAAATATGGGGAAAATTGGAAATCTTTTGGCAGGTGGCCACAATTTCCAAATCGTTCTGGTTCAGTCCATGGAACTTCACATAGCGTCAAACCCCAAATTGGTAGTCCACGAGCTTCTGGTCATGGATTTAATGAAGAGAATGTTGTTAGTGGTGGTAATTTGTTAGAAGAGCAGTGGTATGCAAGTCCCGAGGAACTTAGAGAGAGGAGCTCTACGTTGTCGTCAAATATATATGCTTTGGGGGTTCTACTTTTTGAGGTGCGAATAACCACCATTTATAATTCCTTGTGGTGAATACACCCCTTCATGTTTATCTTTCTTGATCGTGATTAGATAGAAAATAGTTCGCATTTCATAGTATCTTTTTGTTGTTTTCTCAGCTTCTTGGATCATTTGAATCTACGAGAGAACATGCAGTTGCAATGATGCATTTACGCCAAAGGATCCTTCCCCCTAGTTTCCTCTCTGAAAATCCTAAGGAAGCTGGATATTGTCTTTGGCTGCTACATCCCGAGGCACTGGCACGACCAACAACTAGGTAATTGTAGAATTTAGAGGCTGCAAAATGGGCGGGTCAGGTGGGTTAGGTAACGGGGCAATTGTTTGGTACATGTCGAAACATGTTGGCTCGGTTTGTGTTGACCCGTAACATGTTGAGGTACCAGGAAGGCCTCTTTTTCAAGTAAATTGTGTGCCAAATTTGATTACTAAAATTGTATATTTGGTAATAATCTAATTTTTTTGAGTAAAATGATTTTGAAGGTTGTATGCTTTAAGAATATACTTTGGGCGACATCTGACCCACTTCCTATTAAGCTATATTTTCAATTACCTGTTTGAACCATTAGGGCATCTCCAATGTATGCACCAAAGTTTTGCACCAAATGGAGTCTTTTTGGAATATACTTGCACTAAAAAACTTTTGCTCCAATGTATACATTAAAGAGTACATTAAATCTTTACACTATTCTTACAAAATTGTAGGAAACATGAGCAAAATAATATATTTAATCATATTTCATTGAAAAAGACCAAATTTTTAAGGCATTTTTAGTATCTTAATCATAGTTTAGTTATGTAATTTGTCATTTTTTGGAATGTTTTAACGTATATTTTACGTTTACGTTCATAATGTATTTGGTATAAATTAAAGTTTATAATTTATATTTAGCATGTAGCAATTTTATATATTAAGTAAACCATGATATTCACATAAATGGATACATAATTACATATATTCATTTATAGGGTTAAAAATGAAAATTTTAAGTTTTAGTGTAATGAATAGTGTAACACTAAATTTCTTCATCACACTAAATTTTGTGTGGTGTTTAGTGTCAACATTGGAGCAAATTTTTGCATTTTTACAATAAAATTATTGGTTTTTAGTCCCTTAGAGAATTCGACTTGTTCATAAGTAAATGAGTTGTAGTTGCCACTTGTAGGTGCAAATATTCTTGTCTGCCATACTTTTTACCGAGAAGTTTCAATATGATTTTGTAAAATTTTAAGGATTTTTTATGAGCCATAGGCATCATAATGTTGCTTCCAAATTTGAAATTTGCCTCATCTAGAGTGATTATACATTCTCCTATAAAATCGCTCTTCTACTTTACCTAAATACCTCCATTGTATTTAACAGGGATGTCTTAAAATCCAAGCTTGTAAGTGAAATAGAGGAAATATCGACAGACAAGCTGTTAGCATCCATTGCTCAAGAGGATATGGATTCAGATTTATTATTGCATTTTCTAGAGTCTTTAAAAGAACACAAGCAAAAATGTGCCACAAAGTTGGCCAAAGATATTAATTGCATGGAATCCGATATCACAGAGATTGAGTCAAGACGTTCAAATAATATAACGTTTGATACTAATAATACAATATCTCCCTTGTCGACCATTGTTAAATCAAATTTAGTAAAAAGCAATCTAGATCATCTTGAAAGTGCTTACTTTTTGGTGAGATCCAGCATTGAGGTTCCCGTGAGTGATGCAACGGATTTTCCTGATCACAAAGTTTTAACAAGTCGAGAAAGTTATAAGGGGACACAAAATGTTGAGGCAGGAAAACAACCAGTTGATCGTCTCGGGATATTTTTCAATGGTTTGTGCAAGTATGCCCGATTTAGTAAGTTCGAAGTGCGTGGTAATTTAAGGAGCGGAGATTTTAGCAGTGCTGCTAATGTTATATGTTCTCTTGGTTTTGATCGGGATGAGGATTATTTTGCAACTGCTGGAGTGTCGAAGAAAATTAAAGTATATGATTATCATTTGCTATTGGATGACTCGGTTGACATTCATTATCCTGCTGTTGAGATGCCGAATAACTCGAAGCTTACTTGCATATGTTGGAATAGTTATATCAAGAATTATCTTGCTTCTACAGACTACGATGGCATAGTGAAGGTGCGTACTCTTGGTTTTCTTTACAAAATTCTTTTACAAATGCTGTCTAAAACTGGTATTTAACTTATAGACATGTGACTTGGTAATTTATTACTCAATGGAAAAGGGAATCACACATCTATGCATCTGTTGTATGTGGATTTAGTGCTATGCTTGATTTGCAAGAATTTCAAATCATCGTTAGTTGTATTATTTATTTATGCTCTTCAATCTTCACCTTCTAGGGTAAGAAATTTTATACAGTATCAGTTTTCCTAAATTGTGCCAAATATAGTGCCATATTAGGTTTTACAATAAGTCTAGAATGTATTTTCAAGCAAATTGACTAGCTTATCCTTTAGACCTTCCATCATCATAACTTTAGAATCAGCTGGACTGGTTTGTTACTAGTATCTTTTTTTCGTTAATGCCAACAAAAGAGGAATAGAACAAATTATAGAATCCCGGTAGCCTTTCTAGATTCTTGTCAGTTATAAGATAGGGATTACTGATATACAAATTGTGTATTAGTGCCCCCCAACCCCCTCTCTTATTTTTCAAGTATTTATCGTCGAGCAATCTTATGCATTAATATTACCCCAAATTAGAAAATAAGGAACAACCCTTCGATTTTTTATGTCAAAAGTACGGTATGAAGACATGGTCGATGTAGATCTTGTTTTCCCATCATCATTTTTCTAATTTTGGAGTTTGCAGTAAAGTTTTCGTTATCAAAGTTTAGCGAATATTGAAAACTTGTACATGATAAACAATGTATACTTTATTTATTCAAAATATCCTAATCCTTGCCTAGCTGTATTTTTTCTGTTTTCTTTGAAAAGAATCTTCGCAGATAACTTATGTATGGTCATGGTCTAATTTTGTGTATATGTTCATGGTCTACTTTTGTGTATGATTCCAGTTATGGGACGTAGGAAGTGGTCAAACAGTTTCTCATCACATTGAGCACGAAAGGAGAGCATGGTCGGTTGATTTTTCCAAAGTGGATCCTACTAAGTTAGTAAGCGGAAGTGATGATTGTTATGTGAAACTTTGGAGCATTAACGAGGCAAGCACCCTTTTTCCTTAGTATTTCAGAATTTTTAAATAGAATAGAAAAATTGGTATTTTTTTAATTGCAGCTGATTATATGATTCTGATTATACAATTCCAGCCATATAATATCATGTAATGAGTTTCGAAATGCAAATCCACAACACCCCTTACTATATTATGTAGTCATTTATTGAAATCTTTTCCAAATGCAGAAGAACAGTTTATCAACAATCAGAACCATTGCAAATGTTTGTTGTGTCCAGTTCTCTCCTTACTCTGCTCATTTGCTATCTTTTGGCTCTTCTGATTACCGGACTTATTGCTACGACATGCGAAACATTTCCACCCCGTTGTGTATACTGGCGGGTCATGACAGAGCTGTTAGCTATGTGAAATTCTTGGATTCTGAAACCATTGCTTCTGCATCCACTGATAACACGCTAAAGCTTTGGGATCTAAAGAAAGCGAGTTTTGGTTGCTTATCGACCGACGCTTGCGTCTTAACGTATAAGGGGCACACAAACGAGAAGGTTCACTTTTTTCATTATAGTTCACAACAAATTCTTTCTTGGGTATTCATTCAATAGAGGTTGCAAATTAGGTCCTTTGGGGGGGGTTGAATAAGTAAGCATTTCAACAGCTATTCAAAAAGAGCATGAACAGTTACATTTTTAATGAGATCATATTATTTTATTTAATTTAATGTCTTCTTTTGTGGAAATTGTGAGTATACAGAATTTTGTTGGTTTGTCTGTTGCTGATGGATACATTGCATGCGGTTCAGAAACTAACGAGGTATGCTGCTTCATTTACATTTTATATGATATACAGAATTGGAATATTTTAGTCACCTTCTCTAAAAGTCAAACGTTGACTAATTTGAACCGTGTTTGGGTCACCGTCCAGTTGGGGACCAGACTGGTCCTTCAAACCGGAACTGTGCCTGTTCATGTCTCTCCAGTTTCTAGTTCCATTATATTTTAATTTTTGCTTCTGGTCCAGGTTTTCGCATATTACCGATCACTGCCCATGCCAATTACCTCCCACAAGTTTGGCTCAATTGATCCAATTTCTGGCAATGAAACTGACCATGCAAACAACCAGTTTGTTTCGAGTGTGTGTTGGCGGCAGAAATCCGACATGGTAATTGCTGCCAACTCTAGTGGCTGCCTGAAGTTATTACAGATGGTTTAAGCCATTTGCAGCCCCAAGTGTATATAGTGGTCGAGAATAAAAGTAAACACCCAATTCTGAGAGGTGCAGCCTCAGGCTAACCCGATCACGTGTACATTGAGACAAGGTCCAGAATTTTGCAGATTTTCCCAATACCCTATAAAGCTGGTTATTTGTGCATAATGCATAATGTTTTTTTTTTTTTAATTCTTTTTCTATTTATGAAATTTGCAAGTAAAGTTCATATATGTAAGTTATGATAGATGTTGATAAGTATACCAGATAGCTTTTAAATGAGAAAAGGTTCTGTTTTTAGCATTTGCTGTATGTTTTGGTGTTTTTATGTTTCTAAATGCATGGTAGTTGTTACAAACCATTGCATTTTTGACGTGATAAACACCGTGTTCCTACTAATTTATATAGGTGATGAAATTGGTGGGCTGGGTTTCTTTATATAGGTGACAAAACGTGTGGGCTGGGTTATGAGTCAAACTAAGATCGATTTATACAAATTTCAAAATCGCCTTCACATGGGCATGATGGGGGTAACTAGTGGGATAAACGGACGATGATTTTCCGATTCAGGTTATTTGGGAAAATATGAGTTTTTACTAGGATGTATGCAACCTAAACCGTTCCTTGACCACCCCAAGATGTCACCTAGTGAGATTTGAACGTGAGATCTTTTGTGAAGACATTAAGGCCCGTTTGGTTCCCAAAACGTAAGAGAATTTGGTGGAATGAAATTTGAATTTTCTTTCTTGTTAGGTTAATTTAAGAAATTCTATATTCCATTCCACTAAATTCTCATACATTCCGAGAACCAAACGATTCTAAGTCTTCTAACCACCAATAATTTCATAAATAGTCAATAAATAGTTGATGCTAATGCTGCAAAAACTGTTAGCTAAGTAATGAGTTTTTGTATAAACATAAAAATATATATTTAAACACATTGTTAGACATTAAATTGTCTATTAAAGAAGTTAAATAGAATGCAACCTCAAATATTGTGTTTTATACTCACACAAACAAACACACACATATATGTATGTATGCATTAAATATTTTTATTTTAACAAAAATGCAAGAATAAATTTTAGCCTTTTATTTAAACAAATCAAAAAGGGCAAAATGGAACTTTTATATATTCCTATAAACATGGATCTTATATAAGAATGCAAGTTTTGAATTTCTTAGCTTTTATTTTTTTTCCCAGGTTAATGAAACAAATATTCTTCCATATTTTTAAATTAGAAAAATCTTTTAATGCATCCGATGATTTTTGTTTAACAATTTATATCACAGTCCATTTTTTTTCTCTCTTTTATTTGGGTGATGCATTATACATATGGTTATGCATCAAAGTTTATATTTGAACTGAACGAGTATATCATAATGTTTACTGCTTTATAGTTTTCGTTTTCATCTCTTTTATTTGCGTGATGCAACAAAGTTTAATACATCCGATAATTTATAGTTTATTAAAAAAATTAGAAGAAGATAACTTTAATAAACTTGATGCATTTTTAATATAATAATTAAACAAACTAAAAGATTACATTAAAAATCTTTCAAACAATATAATTAAAATACACAAAATGCATTGATGCATTGTTTTTTTTTTGAAAGGTAATTTTTATTCACATCCGACCCGACCAAAAATCGGAAAAAATACATACAATACTTACATCAAATTGAAACTACACCAATCAATCCAGCTTATTGTTTCTTTCTTATTTTTTATTACAATACCAAAGATACCCCGAAAATCAAACAAACTGAAAATTTGCACCAAAAACTATGCATCATAAAAAAGTAAAATTGCATCAATAGAAGAACATGAAAATTAATTAAGAGATGGAAGATGACGAAAACAATAAAATAAATATAGAAGAGCATTAATAAAACAATATCAATGGTATGCTATTATCCTAAAATGCATGGAGGATACGAAGATTGTGGTTATGGATAACTGTGATTCATGGTGAATTTAAATTTAAATGGATTGCAAATTTCACATATGTGTCCTTTTAATAAATTTTGTTAAGTAAAAATAATTAGTTAATTAGATATGTGACTGAAAAATTGTTGTTATGTTTTGTTAAAAGTACTTTTCTGCATATGCATATGCATATATGGGGTCATAACTAAATCATGACTTCTATCCAAATTCCATGTCATCACATCAATAAATCTCTGCCACACATGACATTCTCAAGATTTTCAATCCCACATTTGTACTTATTCTTGTTAATGAATGATTCACTCTTACATTAATTTCTGATTCTCCAATTCTCTTGATCAAATTGCAGCCAAAATTCTAAACAAAAATGGAGACCCTCATCACATGTCACTCTATTTCATATCTTAATTTGAAAAACCATTCAATAAAATCTCAATCATTCTTTCATCACAGACCTACTTTCTCTTCTTTTCAATCATCTTTGAAACTACAATATTATTATTGTGTATATGATAAGTTTAAGTCATTTTCAGACAAGGGTGTTGGTGCTTCTGTAAGGGCTTCAATGGCTGGTCAAACCAATGGCAGTGATGATGAAGAAAGATGGCTTCTTGAGCCCGTGGGTGAGTAATCTTGTAGTATGTTACTTTTTCCAAAAGAAAATATCTCTATACCACTTAAAAGATGGCGTAGGCGTTCTGATATCCTCACTCAGACTTTCAGGTTTGAATCTCCTTTCGGAAGCGATCACTAGATTACTCCGGTAAGGCCGCATATGTATTAGTCAAAGACCGCCCCTTACTGGGTAAACCGAAGAGCTTCTTCATTTACCCATTTATGCAATAATCTATAATACATTATTGGGATACATTATTGGGATACGTTGGCTGCTGTTAACTGCCTCCATTCAGGGGCTGTTTATTTATTCATCATGTTACAAATTTATTTGTGAGGTGACTGCATCTATCAAATATGCAGTGAACTGCATATTTGATTTTCCCATACATTATAAAGAGTTTATAATTATTTATTTTAAGTTTCAAAATGCGAAATTACTAATTTAACCCTACCACGGAAACATTAATTTATACTTTAGTTAAACTTTTTCATTTATATAATGACCTTATTTAATTACCAACTAAATTTATTATAACTTTTAATTATAAAAATAATATTTTTAAAAACTATCTATAAAATTAAATGAACTTTTTTCGGTATGACGAACAATAATCGTACATCGCCAACAAAAAATATTTAATCCATCTGCATTGCGCGAGTACTAGTATTTAATAAAGGAAATTTTTATCTATACCTTTGGTTAAGTTGGTTTGTTTATTGGTTCAAGATTTATATGGTTTTTGTTTAGTTTAATACTTTGATAGATATGTATTACTGTTTGAATCATATATAGATATAGAATATAGATACATTAGTGATTTAAGAAATAAGAACAGTTAACTTTGCAAGAAACAATAATCTTGGATAAACGAAAAGTCAACCTGTTCATTGACATGAATATAGATATAGATATACATAATCTGAAGCAGTCAACAAACTTGTAAAACAGGTCCAAATGGATAAATGGATAATTAACCCATTATCGGTCCCTTGTAAAACGTGTTTAGAGTTGAACTTACATCCTAACTAGGGTAGAGATCGTTATGCACAGGTGATGGAGATTCAAGACACATTGGTTTTAAGGTTGATATGCCATCTGCCTTTGAGATAGCGTCCGTAAGTAGTTTCTTTACGCTTATACCCCTTTTCTGTTTTCTTTTTAACCTGAATATTCGACTTCTGACTGCAAAGTTTCCGGACATGAGCTAGAGTGAGGTGACTGTTGGACGTGTTCCTGAGAAAGCCGATATAGTAATTCCAGTTGCAACAGGTACTTATATTACACTTGCAAATGACAGAACCCATGCAATGGAAAATTTTCAAAAATTATTTCCATGCTTTTGTCAAATATTATAGTCATTCCATTTTAATATTCGACTAGTAAATCCAATTTTGCCGTTTTGATGAATTCCCGTGTATCTACGTAGTATCTGGAACACATGCTCGGTTTAAGAAGAAGGGTGGTGATCTTCTGCTGATGGATTTAGGCAGCACAAATGGAACCTTCATTGATGAAAAACGGCTTGCACCTGGTGTGCCCTATGTTGTCCCTCCCGGGAGATTCGTTACATTTGGTGCGATCTCCATTCCTTTGTCTATACAATTATTTTCAAGTTTGCTATTACTTTGGTTCCCCTTAAAATAGGTACAGTTTGACCTTTTGTTTTGAAAATCCAGATAACATATATTTACCTATTAACATTCATTACATGAAATTCATATGTTTGAAGGTAGATAAAAATGCATGCATGATAGAGGAATATTTGTTTTTGAATCCCCCTCTAAAAGATTGAGGATAATGAAACTGAAACTATTAAAAGAACTAAATAGATTCGTTTTTCATATATCATATGTTTATATTTAAACTTGTACACAGGGGTGAGTGTTAGGCTGGGTTCTGGTTTGCGGGTTGATATTACACAACCCAAGCTTGACTTAATTAGATAACCGGGTTCAGATAGTCAACCTTGCCTGAGAGGCTGCAACTTTTTAACCAGGACATGACCATCTGACGTGTCTAACAATTAGGCAGACATGTTGGTATCGGGTTAAGTGGGTTGATTTCAGGTGAAATAGGTTTGTAGGTCTAAGTTATTTAAAATCTGAATTTTTTGTGAAGAATTGAAATCTTAATATATTTTATCTAAAAAGACTTTATATAAAAAGCTTTCGGGTTGATACGTTGACTGGGCTGTCAACATAGTGGGTTGGGAATAGACAACCAGAAACCATTTATTTTTGTGTTGATAAGTGGATCTTTGGAGTGTGTCAAGTATTGCTAGTCTTAGGTGACGATGCCTTTTCCTACATTCCCATCAGGCCATCACCTAAACGAAACACACCATATAGCCTAAGTTATATCATGTTTTTATCAAAAGAATAACTTAACCACCTCCAAGGTCGTTTAATGGTTAACATCTTGGACTTCTAACAAGAGGTCTCAGGTTCGAGTCCCGCTAGATACAACCTTGGAGGTGGCCGGGGAAAGGTTCTGAAACGGTCACAGGATAAAGACTCGCCTTCCCTGGGTTGCCTGAATTGGAAAAACCTTATCAGTTTATTAAAAGAATACCAGTGTGTCTATCAATTTTCTTTGTCACAACCATCAATTAAATTTATGTTAATTTTCAATTTAACATTTGTTTATGAGTTTATAAATTGTAATTTTCATTCTTATACAGAAATATCAAAATTGCCACTTTGTGTATCCCCACTTTCAATTGTTAAACTTTGTTTCGTTTCTAATGTTGTTACAGGTGACACCAATCTAGCTATTTTTCGTGTTTCAAAGCTTAAAAACGTGGAACCTGTCGCCAAACCAAGTGACTCTGAGGCCCAGGTCCAATTAGAGACGGAAGAGGCTGGCAATATCGTAGAGAGCGCGAACCAAAACATCTAAGTTGAAACAACGGAAGATTACACATTTTTACTTGTCGTTGATAATGTCAACATAAACACGCGCAAGTCTATGTTCTTTATATATAGCTGAATCTAGCATCCGTAATAGATTGTAAAATTTTTACAAAAAGATGTAACCGTGCCTATGGTATATAATGTTAGAAAGCATGAGGAATTTACCCTCTACGACCCTGTTTTCTATGGTAAACTTTTTTTCTTTTCTTTTTTCTTCCATAATCTTGATGGCCAAGCTGTATAATACTTAGAAACCACTTTTGGTCTTTGTTTCCTACTAACATTTTAGAATTCTCATTATCAAAAATATATAATCAAGTCTAAGGCCAAGAGTCCAAGACATCTTTAAGTTTTGTGGCCCAATCAAAACAAAGAGTCAATCAGGCTCAACTTATTACTCTTTTTGGGCTTGTGATGGACTCATTGACTCATTGTTGGTATAATTCAAAATTAATACTGCAACTTTTTTTAACGTCCACCGTAGATTAATGTCCGGCTATCCGAGGTATATAATGACGAAAGACAACCCATACGTCTGCGAATGAAAGGTAGCGCTGGGTAGCCAAAGCCCACTAAAGCCACAAGTTCCAAGAAAAACCTGTCTCAAATCCAACTCTTCATTTTCCCATGGCAATTGAGCTAAAGCTAATTGACATATTGTACGGTTGTACCTTACTTTTGTCGTCAGTAGAATGTAAAGATACCTCCATTGCGTCTTATAGAAGGTACTAATAAAAAAACGGAGCAATACATAACACTATAATAGACTGAGCAGTTGCCAAGAACCGCTCATGATCACAATTTTTTTTTTTTTACATAACTACTACGTACTCTTGAAGTTATTTATAACTGCAGTAGGTGTTCAAGAAAAAATCACCGTTTGATACGTTTTATGTGGGAGATCCGAATGAAAAGTTTTACTTGTATCATTTTAACCCACTCAAGTCAATTATAAATTTTCTTCTAATAAAAAATAAATGAAACAATTTATGCATATAGTCGTATAGAAAATTCCACGACAACTTGTTATCTGTTATCTGTCTGTTCGAAATAAATACATATAAACATAAACATATACTCCGTAATATATTTCTTCATCAACAAGTTCTCAATTTCTTATCGTTTACTCCATTACTCTAGCATCTTTGTGTGAATAAAATCCAATACACATGTACATTCATATCCTATTATCTTAATAGATCCATCAACCAGATTATAGAAGTCAAGAAATGGACCATTATTTGCCCATTATAGATTTACTTTTCTGTCCTTGATATATGAATGTTAGTTACATCAATTCTCTGCATGTACTAAGATCATAAATGCCATATTCAATTATTCATTGATGAAAATGACTACATATTGCATTATTGCCATTGTTTATTGTTCTAGTTATTTCTCATGCATTCTAGGGGATCGTCTCATTGTAAATTAGCATAATAATTAGTTAATCAGAAACGAAATTAAGTATACATATGTGTCAAATAACAACTAATCCGTAATATACTATATGCCGCCGGTAACCAGATTTAGCTTACAAAAATGGTTTTAACTCGATGAACAATCAAAAGCAACCAACAATGTTTTAAAAACCGGATTTTTCGTCGAACCGACCAGTCAACCGCAAGCGGTCGAACCGGTCGGACAGCCGGTTCAACCGTTTGGTTTTTTTTTTTTTTTTAAATGTTATTAAACTTGTTACAATCTATTCAAAAATAATACAAAATAGTTATAATCTAAAGAAAATATATGTTTTAATATTCACAAACAACTAAAAATAACATTAAAGTAAACACATCATCATAAAACATTGCGTAAGCTTCATTTCATGATCAATTATTATGTTCATCTTTTGACATTTATATATAAGGTTGATTATATGCATCGGGTATGCAAATGGAGTTTTAGTAATGTGTGTATTATATTTGATTTTTTATTGTTTTTCTTTTCGTTAAATTTAGTTTGATTTTTATTTTTGATGTGATTTTCACTCAAATTTTGGTTCACGAAAATCAAGCGTATGATGTGCTTTACGTGTTAGTTTAAAGGATTGATTCAGCGACAATTAGTGTTCTCTTTTACGTATCGATTTTGTATTACATTAACTTTTTTTCCCCATGAATTGACGAACACTACCGGTCTGATCATTTGCTTCAAAAAACAAAACCTGGTCATACTTCTATCGATAATCAAATCGTATTATTGTAACATCTTTATTTTAAGATGATGCTAGGCCAATTATTCTTAGATTTTTTTTTTTTTTTAAAGGTGTGGATTACTCGCGAACATCGGGAGGTCTAGCATACGTTGTCTTAACCGGGTCCGCGCTAGAGAACCCTCTCGCCCCCAATTTAAACTCTTCGATGAGAAACCCCTATCATCCAGAGATCTGGAGGGGAAAACCCACCCACGCCCAGCATAGGTTGAAATTAAATACTTGTGGCCATCCCAAATATGCCTAGTGTATGACTCGAACCTCTGACCTCTTGTGAGTAAAGATACCTCCTTGTCACTAGACCATTTGGTGATGGTTAATCTATGTAATGTCTTGGAAGAAAAAAGAAGCCAATTCTATTTTCTTCAAACCGTCACACTACTACCTTTTTAGTTTTTATGTTAGCATTGATGTTCAATATGTTTTTACTCTAAAACTAATTGATGATAGAAAGAGTAGACCATCAGTTTATTAACATGTGTTAATTACAATTTCCAATGCAGGGTATGAGTTTGCAACGAACACTTTATGTGTTACCTTATTAAAAACATTTGTTTTTATCTTCTTGTAAATATGTTTATTATATTATATATATAATTAAAGACACAAGCCATAAACAGTACCCGTCCAATAAGACTGCGTCACGTGGCGCCAACTTTTTTTTATTATTATTTCTTTTAAATTTTTGATTTTTAACGCTTTTGGTCCCTGGTTTTTTTATTTTTTTTACTTTTGTCCTATTTCGAAAGCAGCCTGCTACCCTGCTAGCCAGCTTGCTTACATTTTTTTTTTAACTGCCTAGCTAGCAGGTGCTGCGCAGTAGCCTGCTAACCAGCTTGCTTACAAATTTTTTTAGCTGCCTGACTACCAAGTTGCTGCGTAGCTACATGTTAAATAGCTTGCTTACAATTTTTTATAACCAACCTTACAAAAAATTTTAGCTGCCTGGCTAGCAAGTTGCTGCGTAGCTACATGTTAAATAGCTTGCTTACAATTTTTTATAACCAACCTGGCTAACAGGTTGCTGAACAGTTGCTTGCTAGCCAGCTTGCTTACAAAAAAATTTTCGCACCTTCACCAACATATATATTTTTGGTCTTTCACTTTATGGTATTGCTTTTGGACATTTGACCCATACCAGACCAAAAACAATATATATTTACTTAATGAAAAACAAACATTAAGATGCTATTACAAAAGTTCGACAAAAGTACACTGAAATAACGCAACCGTTTGAACACGACGATTTAGGTCCGGCAACGCGGGACCCGAAACTTACTAGTTATTCTAATAATCAGACATGCAACAAATGCAAAGGGTGCCTTTACACAATGAGTCTACTATGGTTCCTCCTATAGACATGTGACTTAAGCACATTTGGGCACAAGGATCATATGTGCAGCTTTTTGGAGCAAAGTCATAGATATACGTTTTATATTTATCACCTGTTTGGCAACCAAAAGAATATACACAAAAGTTAGCCAACAATAGAAATATATACAAAAGTTAGAAATAGAAAAATAAATAATGTACTTCTAATTAAGGTAGTTAATTAATACAATAAATCTGTTAATTAAGTATTAGAATAAATTAATAACTATAAGAAAATTAAAATCAATGAAGATGCAATTCAAGTAATATAGTACCATAATCCTTGCAAAACTCTTCATCCTGTGAGGCAACAATTGCAAACATGTAAATAATGAGAAAACACATAATAATCTTCATTATGAACTCAGATTTCACAATGTAATATATTAAAAAAGAAAACTCTAAAAAAGAGTAAGAGTATTAAATCCTGAAAGTCCTAGGAATTAAAAGCATTGGTGATGACCTGATATTTATAATGGCCTCACTATCTCAACAATATCATTTATTAGTGCCAATGTTTTAAAAACCGGACCGGGCCGGCCGGTTCGACCGATCGGACCGGCCGGTTCAACCGATCGGACTGACCGGTTCGGGGTCGGGGGGCGGGTTTTTTAAAGGTCCGGTTCAATGATTCGAACCGGTCGGTTTTTCTGGTTCAACCGGTTTTTTTTTTCTTTTGAATTTTTTTTTGAATTTTTATGATGATGTGTATACTTTAATGCTATTTTTAATTGTTTGTGAACATTAAAACACATGTTTTCTTTGGATTATAATTATTTTGTATTATTTTGAATGGATTGTAACAAGTTTAGTAGCATTTAAAAAAAAAAAAACCAAACAGTTGAACCGGCCCGTTCAACCGGTCCGACCGGTTCAACCGTTCGCGGTTGACTGGCCGGTTTGACGAAAAATCCAATTTTTAAAACGTTGATTAGGGCATCTCCAATGAGAGGTTGATGAAATTTTTTTTAAAAAAAAAGTCTTTGGAAAAGATTGATATCATTGGTATGAATAGTTTATTTGATAGATAGGATGAACATTTTCAACCTTTTGAGGAAAAGCTTTTTCCAAATCAAGTGACATAAAAAGCTTTAGAAATCGCTTTAATGGCTTTTTAATATGTTAAAGTTAGTGGATTAATGATGTGACAAAATAAAAAGCTCTTAAAATTTTTTTGCCATTAGAGATATTTTTAACATCTTTTTGTTCATACATTTTGAAAATGTGAAAAAGTGCATCGATTTGTTTACACTAAAGAATGTTTATAAAATCTTTACATTTAAAACTACAAAGATATTTAAATGATAATAATAATTTAAAACATGTAGACATGGTAAAAAAAATTTACTCTTACAAATGTATTACATATACTAGAGGGGTACCCGTGTAATGCCGCGGCTGGTGGTAGAGGCGGCGACGGCTAGTGGTAGTGGTGGTAGCGACGAGTAGTGTTTGTAATTGATGTAAAGGTAATTAATGTTAAAGGAATAAAGTCTAGGTAATTAATGAATACAAGAGTATTATGTACATTTCCGTTCTGGAAAAAATGTAATTTCAACAAATGGAATGAAATTTTTATAAAATTGTATAGATAACTTATTTATATTTAAAAATACTAGACGCATACCCGCGCGATGCGGCGACGATGGTAGTAGCGGCGGTGTGGTAGTGGCGGCGACGGGCGATGGCAGTGGCGGCGATGGGTGGTGGCGGCGGCGACGAACGGTGGCTGCGGCGGTGATGGTGAATGTAAATGTAATTGATGTAAAATGGGTAATATGGTTATTTTAAGGGTTGGGGGATCTATGTTGTAAATTATTTCATTAAGGGTATTATAGGTATAGTAGGTAGAGATGTTTAAATTAATAAATAAAGAAAAGAGATAATATAATCATTTCAAAGACAGAAAGTTAAAGGATGTTAGCTCTTTTATATAGAGTAAAGATAAAAGTTAATTAGTTTGTAACAACAAATTGTCTCCCATTAAAGGGAGTGTGGTTATGAATTACTGTCCACATATTTAACTAGAAAAATACCCGTACGTTGTCCGGGTTACGGTTATTAATGTAAATTTATAAGTCACATTAAACATAACCGTAAAGAAAAAAAAAGTGATAAGATAAGTAAATAGGCGAATAGTCCACAATGTCATAATAAAAATACAATCCAAACACAAGCTGAAATATATAATAAGATATGTTCAAACCATATCATTTAAAAACATATAGTACTAAAGTAAATATGCCAAATTTTCTGAAAATCTAGGTTTATGTGGCAGATTAAAGAAGATTTTCATTCCTTCACATCTTCATCTATGACATTTTTCATATCAAACTCAACATTGGGACATAGTATTTGATTTGTTAGTTGAAGACATCTTTTTTTTTTCAAAGTATATATTTTGGTGAAATGTATTAAAATGAAATTAAGTTGTACAAATAAATGTGACATGTATGTTCTTAATTATATAGTGATTATATTTGTGAAAAAAGTAAAGATAAAAGTGCATTTGAAATTTAAATTTTCATATTTTACTCTATTAGTTTGTTGCAATTTTTAAACTAAATTTCTAATATTTCAATTATATATAATCTGCACGGTCATACTATACGGAGTAAGTTTGTTTTATTTCTTTACCCCATGTGCTCATAAACAATAAATATCTAAAATTTTGTTACCAATAAAATTAGAAGATATA
>JAOXNX010000028.1:20079458-20090837 GCA_028566075.1 Solidago caesia
AGCCCCTTGCCATCTCATCCGCCACATGGCGCGAGATGCCCCTATGGGGGGCTTTCCCCACTCCCATTAGTCTTATAATGGTTTTAATACATTAATATTTTTTGAGAATAACCAATATGCTTCTAATAGCATGTATGTTAAATGTTTTCAAAGGTAAATGAGGGATTATATGTGTGTGTTTAAAATAGCCGGAGGACCAGAAATATAAATTTATTTCATAATTTTACCTTGGAAGCACCTGATTTACATGCTACTAGAAGCATATTAGTTATTCCCATATTTTTTACAGTTAAATTAAAACTATTGGGAAATTTAAATATGTAGTATGTTAGGATTCTTATTTTCATTATTTAAAATTTTAATACTTCCGACAAGAAATTTGTAAAAATGTCTTTATGTCATGTACTTTCTGTTTTCTCAATGTCTTTTAGCCACAGACATTTAATTGACAATATTCTTTCAACCTCAACCCCCACGCATCTGAATCTACCACAATCGAAACCCTCTTTTCTTTCTCTTTACATCCTCATGAAGTAACTACCATATATTCACCGACCCAATTAAAATTCTAGGTTGACGCTGGAGTTCATGAGGTTTTCACACCATTTGTTTTATACACCACAACTGGTGACGTGGCTAGTAATGGAAAGACGACCAAGTTGATACTTTGTATGGTGAACCTTGATGTGTAAAATCTAAGTTTCAAACTTATAAACAAGAAAATACCATATAATAGACTATTACACAACCAGACAGTTGACCCTGTTTATGTTATAATATAGTATAAGTAAGTCTAAAATCGAACACAAGAAAACGTGTAATTGAATGTTTTATTGAATTGGTGAATCGTTCATGTTGCTATCAGATAAATTGTTGGGTTTAATAAAATTTTGTATGTTGTAGGATATTGTGATAAAAATGGTGAATTTTTGAAATAAAATTTATATAAAAGGTACTTCATAGTTAATTACCTTCACCTTTAAATGTAAAATATTTGTTTTTTTTATGTCAATTTATAATTTATAAACTACAAGTTTTAACTATTTGTCAAAAACATTACTGTAAGTCCCTGGACAAGATCTACAAGGCTGTTCACGAATATGATTATAGTGCGGAATCCTATAATCACGAACTCGACAATCACAATGATTAAACCACACGCGAGATTAATACAAACCAGTTGTATATTGATTATAACAGTTTTACAATCAACCAACAACCTATTGCTAACTATGTGAAAATAAACAAATAAACTAAAAACCTTAATCTCATTTCTAACCTAAATGAGATTATATACTTGGACTCATGGGCCAACCAAAACTAATCATTTACTTTTGGTCCGGCCCAACTTTAGTTTCAACCGAATCTGAAACTTCAGATTCGTTTGAACCTAATTACATTATTAATAAAGACAACTAAACAATGACGACACAAAATAACTAAGACTTCTAGAATGCTGTTGTCACAGAAACGTGCACTAACAGTAAGTATAAAGTTTTCATACAAATCAAGTTTAACATCATAATATATAATAAGCATATGCATAATTAATAGTAGGAAACAAAAAACAAATAAAAGCTTGGTATCTAAACTAATTAGTTGTAGAAAGCAAAAAATAAAAAGAAAAGAGAAGAGAAAACAAAACCGAAAGAAAAAAAAAACCCATAAAATAGAAGCTAAAACCAAAGTTTGATATAGTTAATTGTATTAAACAAAATAAAAAATGAAAAGTAAATATTAGTTATGCATGACTAAAAGCGAAAAGGCTAAAAAAACATATCAAAAAGAAAAGCAAAGCTAAAACCCAAAATTGTATGTAGTTAATTGTACCAAGCAAAAAACAATATGAGATAACAACATAACATATAATAATTGTCAAAACCAAAATTTCAAGAAAAAAAACCCTATAAAAGAAGCTAAAACTCAAAGTCAGATATAGTTAATTGTACAAAGTAAATAACAAATGAAAAGTAACATTAGTTAAAAACATGACTAAAGATAAACTAAAAAAAAAAAAAAAAATTCAAACATGATAAAAGTTAAATATAGTTATTTGTATATAGTAAAAATAAATGAGAATTAAACATTAAGGTAAAAGCATTATCCGAAAATTAGATATAATTAATTGTATAAAATAAAAAATAAATATGACAGTAACATGAAATAAATGCGTTACAAAAAAAAAAGAAAAAAGAAAAGCACAACTGCGTAAACCATGTTAAGCCCAAACCTTAAAAAAAATAAAATTGTATATGGTTTTCAAAAAACAAATTAAAAGGAAAGGAATAAAAACTATTTGGTGGGGGAGCAATGGCTCAAACCCAGTATCCGTATATAGAAAGCACACAACCATCCATTAGACCATTACATACATTTGGTATTATTTTAAACCATCTATCTATTAACTAAAACAGGATTCTGAAAAAGCCACTTGGTACCTCTAGAACCCATCCTGAAAATATTTTCCCGCCTCTCTCTTTTCATTTAATATATATTTTTTTCTTTTTTCTTTTCTCTTCATTTAATATATTTCTTTTTTCTTTTCTTTTTTTAATTATATTTCTTAATTTAATTATATTTTTAAGATTTCCTAATAAATAAAGGTTATCACATATTTATTAATTTTTCTATTATTTCAAATTTATTTTATTTTTTAATTCATTATATATTTTGAATAATTCTTAACTATAATATATTGTACTTACATGATACACGTTGGTGAATAATTTATCAAAATTTTAAAAGCTTAAAATAACTAAAATGTTGAGTGACAACGCACAGTGAGGGATGATGCTGTATGGCTTCATTGACAACTGTATTAGAACGGTTTTCAGTGGTAGTGTATGTATTGTATTAAATTTTATTTTTGACTTTATAGATAAATACTATAGAAAAAAAAGGTAAATGGAGCAAAACTTCCTCTGGCCGCCCTAAGACAAACCAGTGGCCAACCCACCTAAATGAGTTGGTTTTATAGATAAATATTATACATATTTTTATAAAGATATTAATTGTTGTCGAAGTTATTTTATTGTTGAAATACATTCGACTTTTCTATTATATTATTATTATTACGACATCTTTTAATATATGACATTTATTATTGTAAGCTTTTTAAAAAAAAAAATACAAAAATACATTAAGTACAATAGCAGAGGCGGATCTAGAAAATGAAATTGTCGGGGGCAAAAAAAATATATTCCTTAATCACACATTTGACGTGTTACTCGAAATAACTAATAATAATATTACAAATATTTGAGCAAAACATTATAACAAAAACAACTTTTCATGGACACAAAATTAATTTCTAATTTACAAACAAAAAGGAAAAAGAAAGGAAAAGCAACAAAAAAGTTCGTCACAAAGGTGTGTTTATTAATTACATAACAATAACAATACAATAATTCAAGAGACCACATTATTTAGGTTTTAAAATACTAGCAATTTTAGATCATTTTAGTAGCTTTTAACTTTTTTAGAACAAATTAAAAGAAATTCAAATATTGTACATGTAAATCCATGAGAAAACCGTAGACTTTTTAAAGTTTTTTTAAAGTGTTAAATGTTTTATAGGGTGAAGAGTTATTAAAATTGGGCTCAAAATGTCCAAACAAAGGGCATCTAAAATCTGAAGGGAGGGCATGCAACATTAAACTATGGGAACTGATATTCGTACCACTGTTTTTAATATTTTTACCATAATGTACAAATATCACAACATACTGTACAAGTATTTAATGCATAGTTGTGGTGAAATAATTAAAAAGTTTGGTACGAATATCAATTCCCTTAAACTATCCAAAGCTTATGTTTTTCTAATATAAAGGGACACTAGTTTTTTGTAATAAATTTGGGAGCATAGGGGGCAGTACCCCCCGGTATTTTAAAGCTACATCCACCCCTTATTGCATTTGCAATTTTTATATTTCGTATAAAAACTAAACTTTGTTGTTTTTTACTCCTTTTGTTTTGTTTTGTTTTTTTTATATTCTTCTTATGTTGATTCGTATTAAAATTTTTATTAAATATGCTATGATGACTTTATTTATGTTTTTTAAAGACAATATATGACTACTTTTTGTCAACTATCATGTAAACACTTTTATCTGCTTTTTTGTTTTGTTCCTAACTAATTTCATTTTTTTATTATTTAATTACAATGTTTAGTTTGTTATACTGTTATCTTGATATTGAAACCTGACATTTGTTGGTCGTTTTCTTACTCATTTACTGTTTGATAATAAGTGTAAAATGATACATAAAATTAACAAAATGAGAAAGATTTTGCATGCATTTATTTAAGAAATATCACTTTCGTAGTTAAATTTGATCATAAGGATCTTTTATATCGAGTTGCAGTGATGTTATAAATGATAGTGTTCTCCAAATAATATAAGTTTATTTTTTATTTTATATTATTGTGATTTGTTAAATTATTTTTCTAACGATATATTGAAACTACTCGTCCATCGGACGAGACCTAAAACTAGTATATAATAGATATGGGATAATTGCATCCAAAGTTTTGATTTGATGTTTTGTATCTATTTCTTTTCTTCTTTTTTTTTTTCTTTCAAGAATTAAAATTTAAGCTTTTTGAGTTGTTAATGGGTTTTGTGATTGGGGTTTTATTGATAACAATGTAAATGGGGAAAAGTGGGTTTTTTGTGTAGTTTGATGTTAGTGATGGGAGACCGAAAGATCAAGGGTTCTTAGATATAGATATACATATATTGATCGATGATGATGTTGATTGAGATTAGAGTTGGCATATCGTGTCCGACACGACACGAAACGAACACGATAAGACACGAATCTGTTAAGGCCAAACACGAACACGACACAATAACTAATCGTGTCAGTTTTTCCGAACACGACACGATATTTAACCGGTTACACGGTAAGAAACCTGGTAAGAGACCTGTTAACAAAAATCCTAAATTTAAACTAGCGAACCTGTTAAGGAACCTGTTAAATACACGATAAGAAACCTAGTAAAAGACCTGTTAACAGATCTTATAGTGTCTTAACAGGTTTCATTTAGTACATATATATATATATATATATATATATTACATGTCTTAACAGGTTTTTTCGTGTCTTAATAGGTCCGGACTTGTTAAGACACGAAACCTGTTAAGACCAAGTCGTGTCGTGTTGTGTTAACAAGTCCGTGTCATAAATTGTCAGCTCTAATTGAGATATAGAGATATTAGATATAGATATACAGATATAGATTGATGATGATAATTATTATTAATTATGAAAAAAAATATTTTAACAAGATTTAATTACACTTTTTGTCCTTGGGGTAATGAAAAGACTCATATACCCATCATGTGCAAGTCGCGTGATGGGTAATTTAACGTCCGTTAATGATTTGGACTAAAAGCGTAAACGGAGCAAACTTTTTTGGACCAAAATAGTAATTTATGAATCCGATGGATGAAACCCGTATATTCATGTCCACGACAAGGACCAAAATTGTAATTTACTCATATATATATATATACTTAAGGGGCACTTATTTACAGAACTCTTTTTTTTTTTTTTTGCAAGAACTCCTAAATTATGTATTGGATCACATGTTTTTAAAACTCATTCACATGTGAAATGTTATAAAAGTTCATATTGTAGAAGAATTTTTTTTTTCAAAATCTTCAAAATAGTTTTTTGTTCACTTATAAATGAATTTGTTCATATTTTCGTTCACATGTGAACAAACAACTATATACATAAGGGCTCAATCCAATACATATATACATAAGTCAAAAAAGAACAAAAAAAAATAATAATAGCCCAAAGAAAGCATATGCAAGTTAATCCTTAGACTATCAGGAGTGATGGCTCCTCTTAGAAGCCCTAAGAGGGTCATCTTTCGTCATGTGACGCCACCTCATCATGGGAGATGCCCATTCTTTTTGGTGGGGGTGAGGCATCTATTAGAAGCCTTTTATTAAATAAAAAAACTTTATTACTCAAATAAAAATAAAAAACAAAAATGCTGCTTTTATCATATCATTTTGTGGGAAAAAAACAAAAAAACATCTTGGCATAGTGGCGTCCTATTTTAGCCGTGAAGGCATTGTCAGAGGAGGAGAACGCCCTTCGGGGTGATGTTGGGGGCATCTTGAGGGCGTATCCGGAAGCAAATATGTCTCACTCCTGATACGTAACATTGTTGGGTTGCAAGTTGTATATAGCCCATAATAATGGGGCGTTACTTAGAAAAATATAACTACCACCAAGGAGTTCTAGTCGTTAGATGTCCCTCGACTGCTGTTCAAAAAAAAAAAGATGTCCCTCAACTTTAAACCTCGTTGGATATACTAAATCGTGTTTATACTTTATATACGTAAGCTTACTCGATCTTTGATGGTTGCGTTTGGATCAAGGCTTGAACTGAATAATTATACGAAAATATGTTATGATAGTTCCAGTAAATATTATCCAGAGTATCATTTCTACTGTATAGCATAAATCACACTATTTCGATAGTTGAGTGGACATTTGGGAAGTTAGGTTGCATTTCTGACGCTACTTCCATTGTTAGATCATTAAATTCTCTATATGTATATGATCCCTATATCATAAAACTCACAGTACTCGTCATCATCAACAACTCACGTTAGGAAACGGGTATCAGAAAAACTCATAATACTGATGGTCTTAAGAAAAAACCATTGAGAAAATGACCACAAACATATAGCAATCTTCCCATATATTATATATAAAGTTAGAACACAATACTCATGGAGGGCATGCGCCCCTTTTAAAAGCCTATCTTACAATTCAACACAATTCACAGTATGCATTACTTCAATTCCGTACATTTTAAGAGAAAAAAGAGTGATAAACCAAAAGAAAAGGAGCCCTTCCTCGTCTCATGATACCTTTGGGTGCAGCACAGCTATCCCATGGCATACTTCTGGGTCCAGCTTCGAGCGGTTGTCTCGTACTTGTTTCTGTCTGTTTTGTACATGTGAGCAATCTCCGGCACAAGAGGGTCATCTGGGTTTGGGTCGGTCAACAAGGAGCATATCGACAGCAACACCTAATAATTGTGCCACAAAAACACATCAACACTGGAGATAACCAATTTGTAACCATTATTTTAATTGTACAGATGGCAAAACGGGTGGGTCAAGGGCGGGTAGGTCAAGGGTAACAGGTAAAAAAGCACTTATAAGACATTCCAATGTATCAGGTTGACTAGCAAAAATTTTTTTTTTTTTTTTGAATAATCTATATGTAAATAAGAAAACTATCAATATAATAATTATTCAAATTTTTTGCAATTTAAAAGGTTCTGAACACTCGATTATGACATGGGTTACTTTAAACCTGCAGAACCCATGTCTCACTTCATTTTACATTAAGTTTTAAAATTTTACCCATTCGGCTTGATAGCATGTACAGAGAGCCCAAAACCAATATTCAGATAAACACGTCATAATTACCACCACTATCCAAACGCAACTAAAGGTTCTCGGGGTGCCATTGTCAATCACATATTTGGGTTGTTTATTAAGTAGGTGAAGCACGAACCTTGGAGATAGTAAGAGCGGGGCTCCACTGTTCTTTCAATATATCGAGACAAATGCTGCCGTTGCTATTGACATTTGGGTGGAAAACCTTCGTCCTAAAAGCTACCTATAGAAGTTGACCACAGATGTATGTTAAGTAGCAGAAAGAAATAAAGGGCTGTTTGGTAGGAGGGAATCATAGAGATTGGAAATGTAATAGATAATGAAAATAGTGGGAAAGAGAATTAGTATTTAGAAAGAGAATAGATTATGTCGGTACAAACAGAGAATGAATATGAGAGAAATACAAAATTTTAATTAATAATTAAAATTAATACATATAACATCATCAAAACAAAAAAAAATAATAATAAAATTTTCCATTCTCACCCATTCTCTACAATTTATAGAGAATGGAGAGAATGGAAATCATTCCCACTTCTCCATTCTCATTCCCATTCTCCAGTGCAACCAAACAAGGGAAGTCTTTCTCATTCCCTTTCTCCCCTTTCCTTTCCATCGTACCAAACTCCCCCTAAGATACAAGTTATGCTAAAGAGAGCTTGATACGATATAAAAAATGTAAAGCTTACTTGATACATAGAAGTGAGATCAAACTAAGATTAGCTCTAGTCTACTTTAGGCCTTTAGGGGATGTTTGGCTTAGCTTATTAAAGGGGCTTATCAGCTTATTAAGAGCGTAATAAGCTCATTTTTCTTTTTCATCCAAACAGCTTTTCAACTTATCGGCTTATTAGGCTTTTTAAGCTGATTTTCTAAAGCCAAAGACGCAGAGCTTTTTTAGATTGGCTTATTAACCTTAATATGCTTTTTGCTAATAAGCATAAGCTCAACAAAATAAGCTAAGCCAACCAGCCCCTTAATACGTTAAAAGCAGAGGTAGCTAAATGGGTGGGTCATGTGAGTTGGGTCAAAACAGGTTCAGATAGCAGGCATCGAATATCAAAACATTTGACCCAAAATCCTTGTTCAGATTTTTTTATTTTTTATGATATATATGATTACAACTACTATATTCATAGATTAATAGGCTTCAAATTTCTCTTACAGAGTTGCAGTATATCTACAGGTATATGTCCTGTATTCATTATAGATGCTCTTATTTGACAAAACTTTGCAGTTTGAGTGTCTTTACATTAACTTTCAGAGAAAAAGTTGATACTAAGTGAGATTAAAATGTTGAACATTGAAAATGAAGAGTATCTACAGATTAACACTTTTTCCTTTGAACATTGTAACTGATGGTTACCTTAGGTGGCTTAAAAGGATAATCTGGAGGGAAATGGATAGTAACTAGAAACACTCCACCCGAATAAGGACTATCAGCAGGACCCATAATTGTAGCTTGCCAGTGAAACATGTCTTCCGCCACTGGGCCTAAAATTAAAGTAACAAAACAAAAATGAGGTAAATGAAATAAAAAATTAATCATTTCACATTGGTTTACAATCAACCTCGGGCACACATATAGATCATGTATGTTTAGCTGTTTACAAAAAGTAGGCCAATTAATGATGCAAACGCTGGAATATATCCATCTCAAAATAACGACTTTACATAACTGATGCCATAATCCCGTAACGTATAGTAGCAATACAGTTATACAGAATAAAATTGACTCTAAATTTCACATATGACAGAACAGGGAGCCGGCATATCTTAGTTCGATGAATAATTACTATAATAGGTCTGGTGGTGGTAGTGATGATTGAACCTTGAAAATACTAAAGAAAGCACCATGTGGAACAAGCTTGGAGACAAATTTAACCAAGTTAATATGCAAATGCAAGGAAATGTTCCACCACATCAAAAAGACAGGTTCAAAAAGACAGGTTATGGACAACGTTGTCGATGTTATACAAATCCTCCATCTCAATATAAGCCACACACACAAGTTGAAGATCCAGTATATAACATAAATACCGTCAAGAACATATAGGATTGCTGATGGTATCAAACAAAGTGAATTTGGCCTTTTGGATAACAGAATTTATAAAATAACTAAAGTAGGCAATGGAAATGTTGTTAAGTTCTGTACTTATATTTGATATCTTTTTACACTCACACTAAGAGGGTACACCTCAGAAGTTTGGATACACATGTATAGACTCAACCTTGTCAAGCAACGACTAACAAGAATAATAATGAAAAGCTAAGTGGGAATTCTTTTGTAGCCGAATTACTATTATATCCATCTCTTTTCGGTACAATATCTACCAGAAATCCATATAAAAAGTTAAAAACAGAAGAAAGTGTAAAGCTAACCTTGCTCCAATAATACACGAGGGTGATTGGCTACCGAAAGCAATGCAAATAAGAGCTGACCTAACCTAGGTCTATGCTTCATATTATGCATAAACCTAGCTGCCTACTTAGAACATATTCAGCTTCATCCAATTGATTATAGCATATGTTCTTCTGCAATTTCTTTTTCACCATTGTAAACTTTTGTATAAAGTTGCTACCAGACTTTGTTTATAGCAATTGTCTTTTGAACATATTTGAAGTTTCCCTATGTGGTGTTCATGGCATGTTTTTAATTTCCCGTTTCCAATCAATGGCTTTGCCATAAGTCACTTGTATCTCTAAATTTTGCCGCTAACTGCAATCCTAACTTAGCAGAAGATGGATACGATATTGCTTGGTAAAATTAACTCATCAACACCCAGTCGTTCAGTGAGATATTCTCCACAATTAATACCAGATTTCTAACGCAATATCCTTCAACAGAACAAGCCTACTTTCCAAACACCATATGGAGTCCTAATTACACATAGTGTTTGCATTTTCAACTTTCTATATTTAAGATCTGCAAGAACCGTTAATAAAAAGCAGGTGTGAGAGAGTGAGATGTTAAAAACTCTCAGATACCTCTTTCTAATGTTCTCAGTAGTCCGACAATATCACCTCATACATCCCAAAACTGAAAGGAGACCCAAGTTTTGATTGGAAATGGGAAACTTATCTAATCATGAAGTGTAATAGAACTCGAAATTTTAAGATCACACTTATGTTTATGTATATGCAAAACTAATATCAATCCATAACTATAAATAATAACAAGACAAACACAACGGTGTACAACAAGGTTATGGATGAACTGACATAAGCACTAAGGACATGGTATACCAATGAGTAAAGTGCATCGTTGGGCATTCACAGTCAAAGACCTTGACAGCACACAAAATGCACAACGTTGGTATCCAGACCACACGCCCCACCCAAGGACAATCTGACAATATATGGAATGTTCAGACGGAATCAATCACCCACTAAGAATAGTGTTATCCCAACCTGAAAACATTATCATATTCTCAAAGTCATCTTCTCCGTAACCAACTGGCTACACAACCAAGGGTCGATCCCAAAGTTGTAGCATTTGGATATTAATTTCACCTGAGTCACAACTAGATATGCCAAAAGGAGGTGACATGTACGCAACAAAGATTTGTCATACACATACGGTTAAACGGAGAACGTTTTCCCTGTACGAGTTACCGGGGATGGCGAGTCATTTTTTGACTCAGATGTAACGGCTTGGCTGGGTTTTATTAATATTATTATTATTTTTGCCATGGCCGGTTCCAGCCATCCCAAGATATTTTCCTAGGACAGGATTCGAACCTGAGACCTCTAGGAAGGAAACATGATTCTTTGCTCCAAATACCCATAAATAAACAACTTTCTCTTAAAGATCAAACAATAATTCCGCATAATCACAAAAAAAAAAAACTTGAAATTTAAGTTTTGTTCTCGCTTAATGGCGCAGTGGCCACCTGCACCTACTTTAGGGGGCGGGACGCGGGTTCGAATCTTCAATTAACACTTG
>JAOXNX010000028.1:20133392-20145223 GCA_028566075.1 Solidago caesia
CATCTAGTGCCACATTCGATACCGTGCAATATCATACCGCGCCCATACCACTACCTCGGCGGCGGTGTTCAAGTGTGATATGAGGTGATACCGCACCTCATACCGCACCCATTGCCAACCCTCTAACAGATAATAGTAACCAAATTCTTTCACATCTTGGTTGTTTTTATTTTTAAATTCCATTTATTTTATTTCATCCCTTTTAGATTAATAGTCCTAATAGAAAATTTGATTTAATATGGTTATTATGACATGTTAGTCCGACCTATTTAATATAACGTTTCTCGTTTTAATAAAATTGACTGTTAAAAAAAATCAATATGTTATTACTTGGTTGTTTTAACATCGAAAACAAACCAAATACCACGTAAAAAGTCAAATAGACGAGAATCCATTCGTGTGCCATTTTGAGCATGATTAAAAACGACTATTCTAATACGAGTATTTAAAGTGTGTTAAGCTAATAATATTTGTAGATTGTAAAATAAAATAAAATGGAATACGAGGCTTTTATGTTTTCACATAGTGAAATACTTTGATTTGTGAAATTAAGAGAATGAAGTTTACGTCAAATGAAGCATTATCGTCAATAGGAAATCAAATATTAACGGTTTAATCCTAAAACAGGTGCTAATAGAAACAGTTATTCGTAACTTGTGTATATGGTTACAGTTTCTTTTTATATGTTTTGTGCAACTTAGTTTTAATGTTCGAAGAATTCGCGACTAATTATACTCGGATGCAACTACAACTACGAAACGATGCGATCCACCATGATCCTTGAAAATCAGGGCAAATCATTGAGGGTTACTGAGATTTCGATCTACATTAATACATTAATTTGAGTATCATATCATTTTGTTACGAACAATTTTTCTCTAACTCATACAAAACCCGACATATAGACTTAACGAGGCGACATCTTAAAGTCGCAAGACAACGGAAATAACAATCTGAAAACTTAAATATATTATCTTACATATATCATCATAGCTTTAATTCGTTCCATTATGGGGACTAGAAATTTATAGCGAACGAATTACCAAAGAAATAATTGTAAAAGGTTAACAATTAGAACCTGGTAGAACAAAATGAGAATCAATATATGAGATTAAAGGGTATGAGGTGGAATAGGGGGCGTTTTCGCCTTGAACGCCTCCTGAACTCCCGCTACATTGACCGCCTAGGCGTTTCAAGCTTTTTTTTTTTCCTCCTCCATGGCTGGACAAGAACTTTGACTACGCAACTACTTTTCCAATTTCCCATGCTATCTCTCTCACTTTTTCCCCTACTTTCCCCCTTTTTCATACTTCCAAGCAATGAGGAGGAGCCAAGTGTTGAAAGATGCCCCATGGTCATAAGTTGTATCATCCTCACTTTTTTGAGAGGCATCTTGGATGCTGACATAGCACCATGTGATGGAAGACACCCTCCTATGGAACACCTCATACCTTTTAGTCTAAAGGGCTTGATTGCTAATAATTTAAAAGGGCCACAAAATTTGTATGCTTCATGTATGTGACTTTATTAATTAATGGATGGATGTAGCCATGCACAGGAACCGGTTCTTGAGGAACCGGAACCGGTTTTTGGTCAACGGGACCAAAACCGGTTCCTAAAATACCCGAACCGGTTTCAAACCGGTTCTTGGTCAACATTTACCGGTTTTTTTCCGGGTAGTTTTCGGTTTTTTTGGCAAGAACCGGAACCGGTTGGACCTGGTTTTGTACCCGATTTTTGGACCCAAAATAGGAACCGGTTAGGAACCGGCGGTTCCTAAAATACCTGAACCGGTTCCTCAAGAACCGGTTTTTTCGGGTTCCGGTTTCGATTTTTTTTAACCGGTTCCTCAAGAACCGGTTTTTTTGTGCACGGCTAGATGGATGGAATGTAAAAAATGTCTTGTTAAAAAACATTAAGTTACATATTTAAATTGGGGATCTATTTTATTAGGGTTTTTTAGCGCGGACTCGGTTAAAACAACATATGTTAGAACTCTCGATATTCGTTAATAATTCATATCTTAAAAAAAAAGATATTTAGCACTAAGATAAGTCAATAATTTTTTTATTTTATTTTTTGTTTCAAATAACAATATTTCATTCGAAAAAATTACTGTGTCTATTTCAAGTATGCAAAACGAAACAACAACAATGTACTCGTATATAGATCCTTTTAAATTCCTATACTAAGATGGTTTGAATAATCAAATAGTTTTTAAGTACAATTATACATAATTAAGTAATGTCTGTTTATCATAACGCAAAAAGTAGTAAAATGTATATCACCAAAATTTGTCATGCCATTAATCTTGTTTATTATATTGAATTAATTTCATATATACCCTTCCTAAACCACTAAATATCATATATATCCAAAGTATGCTTAAAAACCATTGTACATGATGTATTTAAAATTTGTATTTTGGGTATATATGATATTTAGGTGGTTTAATAGAGGATATATGATATTTTCCCTATTATATTTGTATAATGTGTACACCTCACAGTTTTGATAAGAGAAAATAGCATACATACCCAAAATCATCCAAAATATACGAAAATATTCAAAATACTCATCAAAATCGCAAACCAGGGCTTGCGATTCTGAAAATAACAAAACAGGCTTGCGAATCGCAAGATTTTGCAAAATCGCAAAGCATAGCTTGCGAATTGCAAAATTTTGCAAAAATGCAAAGCAGGGCTTGCGAATCGCAAACTATGGTTTTCGATTATGCAAAATCGCAAAGCATGACTTGTGAATCCCAAGCCTTGCTTTGCGATTTTGTAAAATCTTGTGATTCACCACCCTTTTTTGCGATTTTTAGAATCGCAAGCCTTGATTTGTGATTTTTATGAGTATTTTGTAAAAACTAAAAAAAACTTAGGTATTTTTATATATTTCGGATGATTTTTGGGTATTTAGGTTATTTTTTCTTTTGATAATATGTAAGGTATACATATCACTATCTTAATATAAACAATTTTCTAGCATGAGCGTGGTAGATGCTTTTCAAGCCAACGCAACCTTTTTTCACATGTGTTAATATCCAACATGACTTAGAGCTTTGATGTTTCTTGTACAATTTTGTTCCCAAACAATCATTTTTTAAGGGTGATCAGAAAAAAGATTTAATAACAGTCATGAAAAATATCTAAGTTGAACCGTGTATATTTACATCAAAGACTCATTTTTTAATTGAATAACTTGAAAAAAGAAAACAACATTCATTTAATCACCATATCTTTTATTCTTAACAAATTCATCAAGTAATTATACCACCACCAATGTAACCTAGTAGTCATGTATTCTGATGTCCTACAAGAAGTCCCCGATTTGTATCGTACTAGATAAATATCTTAGAGGTGACTAAAAAGATTTTTAGAAACACTACTAGATATCTTGGTTAGGTATTTAAGACACACATTTTCGCGTTAAAAGAAAGGTAATAACCTATATGCTTCTAGTAGCACTTAAGTTAGGTGCTTACAAAGGTAAACAAGGAATTAAATGTGTATATTAGAAATAGCTAGATGACCGGAAATATAAATTTATTTTATAAATTTGCCTTGATATTAACTAAGTTAGGTGCTACTAGAAACATAAAAGTTATCCTTTAAAAGAAAGAGATAGTAGAAAAGGTTGGAGGGCCTTTTCTACTATTTAGGTAGAAAATTGGAAACAGCCTTTCTACTTAGGTAGAGGTAAGGTATGCCTACATCTTAACCTCCCCATACACCGTCGAAGTATTGGGGCTCAAAACCCGCGGAAGACGGCTATGGGCAGTTTTTTTCTTTTCTTTTTAGATATTAGAAAAGGAAAGAGACTTTTTTATGTAGTTTAGAAAAAAACAAGTAGTAGATGTGTAAATTTATAAAAGAACATGTATCATGTGAGGTGACGGATTAAAACACGATTTTGTATAAGAAATTATTATACACAATCCAATCTGATCTGATCTGATCACCACTCATCATCGTTGGATCTTTGCCATCTGCCCCAATCTCCTCTTCATCAATACCCAATTCCAATTAAGCCCCAAGCCAAATATCTCTCTCTGTCTGTTTTTTCTTTCTGATTTTAAGATTTAAAAAAAGAAAACAGACAGAAAGTAAAGATGAACGATGCAGATGTATCAAAGCAGATTCAGCAGATGGTCAGATTCATCCGCCAAGAAGCCGATGAAAAAGCCAACGAGATCTCCGTTTCCGCTGAAGAAGTAATTATTAACACTTTTTTTTCTTCTTAAATTCAATTTCATTATAATCTATTTATTGAAATATTATTTGCTATTTAGGGCTTGTTAACTATAATACTATATCAACTTAAGATTGCGATTTGGACCGGTTGGTGGGGGACTGATAATGGATCGTTTAAAAAAAAAAAAGAAGCTAACATCGTGATCAAACTATTTAAATTAAATATGTATGTACGCAGTTAGTGAAATTATTAGTACTATTCAATTATAGTTAATTTCAATTGTAGTTTCTATTAAAAAGCCGTGTTTACGTTTGTGTTATAGTGTTATATATATATATATATATATATATATATATAAGATGAGATATGATTGCGATCTGTTTGTTTACGGATTTAGTTTGTGGACAGGAATTCAACATTGAGAAGTTGCAATTAGTGGAGGCAGAGAAAAAGAAGATCCGGCAGGAGTATGAGCGTAAACAGAAGCAAGTCGAAGTTCGTAAGAAAATGTATAACTCAACTTTATGTTATTTTTTTAGTTACAGTTTCATTTGTTTCGTGAGAATGCTATATTTACTTTAGAGTTTAGACTATGTAATAGCATTGTACTGTGCAATGTGGCTGACAGATAGTTTGGGTAATATCTGGTTTCTTTAATTTTAAATTCAAAATTGAGTTGAAATATTCGATTTTAAAAATAATTCAAAATTTCCAGACGGCTATGGATGGCGGTCGGTGGTAGTGGGGATAAGAGACGGTGATTTCTCACTTTTTTATTGGGTGGGCAAAAGGTGTTGTGTTACTCTCTGGTTAGTGTTACTTACTCTTAAAGGGGGATGGGTAATACTAAGATGATGACATTTGGAAAAATCAAGGAATAGGATTAAGAGAGAGAATTAGTAGAATCCACATGTCATATTCTTATGGTTTTAGGACAATTTGGAGGCTAATGTTTAGGAGGATTTATCAATTTCCATGCTTTTAATAATACTGTACTGTAGAATTTTGATATAGATATGATAATATGAATAAGTTGTTAGGTTATATTATATATGTATTAGATCGTTGAGTAACGCTGGTCCGCCATCATGTATTTAGTTTTATTTTTAAGTCTTGAGATTATAGTATTATGTTACAGTAGTTAGTTCAATCAGAATGGAAAAGGACTTTCTTGCTAAGTATAGTGTATCTGATTGCTTTTTACCATGTTTGTTGTAGTGAGTATTCCATGCAGCTCAATGCTTCTCGTATCAAGGTTCTTCAAGCACAGGATGACTTGGTTACTGCCATGAGAGAGTCAGCATCAAAGGATCTTTTGAATGTCAGCCATCACAAGTTTCAACACCATCATAACTATGAAGGACTTATGAAATCTCTCATTGTCCAGGTAATAATTGAACATGACCCGTATGAAATAAAAAAATTTATACCATATAATGGCACAACACCATATTGCCTAAAGGCTAAAGACGTCCACTTGAGGCAATTTATTGAAAAGTTTATGAGGATATGCTACTGGGTGCCGCATGTGATATCCATACCTTCCAGTGTAGTGTTTTTTCTTTTTATCATTTATGGATCTCGTTGTCGTTTTATTTTTAAATCAAGAGGAAGGTATCCTGATGGATGCAAAAGCTATATAAACCTGCCTAGGCTACAAACATGTTACATTATCTTTGTATGGGTGAGTCTGGCAGGTTGGGTAATGGGTCAACACACCTTTATGTGCAGTTCCTATTTTGTTTCTCATTAATAGTTAGTGTAATAAGTATGATTAAAAATTCAGTTTCATGACATTAATTTTGAATAAATTGATTTAGAATGTACGAAAAATTCTAGGTGGCTTTTGACTTGTTTGACCTATTTGACCTGCTCCCTTTTTTAAACAATTTTCTAGCTAACCCATTAAAGACGCAAAATCGACCTGTTCATAAGTAAATGGGCTTGAAATTGCCACCTTTACTAATATGCAACCATTTTTGTTTGAAGAAGGGGACTTTTGAATTCTTAGTTGCTTGAATGACCGGGACATATTTCACTTTTATTTACTTATCTTTTTATGGGAAGAATTTCACTATTGTATCACTGATATCCAAGTATCCAACAAACTATGTGTTTCAGGGTTTGCTCAGACTGAAAGAACCATCTGTGTTATTGCGTTGCCGGAAAGAAGATGAGCATATTGTCCACTCCGTTCTGCATGCAGCAAAGGCAGAATATGCAGGGAAAACACATGTTCATGAACCCGAGGTCATAGTTGACACTATCCACCTTCCATCTGCCCCTTCTGATAAGGATCCTCATGCTCTTTCCTGGTACATCTCTGTTAAGTCTAATTATGCATGCATTAATGATCCACACTATATTTTATAGTACCCATTCATTAGTTTTAATTCTCTTGATTTATCGGGAAAACACTTATAATATCCTCATGAATTTTCAGCTCCGGAGGTGTAGTTTTGGCTTCCCGGGATGGTAAGATTGTGTTTGAAAACACACTTGATGCTCGTTTGGATGTTATATTCCGTGGGAAACTTCCAGAGGTACCTTTCCGTTCACAGCCTTCTCTCAAACAATTATTTGTTCCAAGGAAATTTGTTTTAACACATGATATGCTACATCTTAATAAGATAGAAATTGTGATAACTCAAGCTTATGAATCTATAACAAATTGCAAGTGCTCTCCCGGACAGATATACAGACTGCTGTATGTATCGATTTTTGACAGATTTCATCCGGGTATGGGTTTTTGTTTGTATCTGCAAATTTCTCAGAAACAATACAAAAGATATACTTTGATTATTCAAAAAATCTGAGATATTTGATAGATGATACTCCGCTAGATACTGTGTTCGGGTTTTTAATCATCTTTGTACTTGACAGTCCCAATTATTTAGTGTGGATTGGTTCATCATATAAAGTCTGTCTTTTACGTCAGAAGTGCATTTTTGTCCCATTTGTGAATGAGTATGGATAAAATCAGAGAATTTAGCTCAAAGATAAATGGGTCAAATACTCAAATGGGTTAAAACTTAAAAGTCGGCCAAAATGTGATTTAAGCTCATGCAACCTCTTAGGTTGTTTTATTTAGTTTGTTTTTTATTATTATGCAAATCATATAGTTTTTGTGATCATAATGATTTATAAAATGATTACGTTGGACATGTGTTTTGGGTCAACCCAAACCCGACCGACCCGTACCAAAGACGGTAACCGAAATATTAGTAAGAATATATGCTTTTTGTTCACCTTCTGATTTTAGACCCTTACTTTGCAGATCCGCAGGCTGTTGTTTAGCCAGGTAGCTGCATAATTGGTGATATTGTGCATCAATCTATTCATTTCAAGCTTGTCGGCATTAATGAGAGGAATCAGCATTGGATGGTTTTCAGTGTAATTCGTGTTTAAATATTTATGTCATTGTGAGTCTGCTTAGTAGACATGCCGCAGCCATGGCAAAAGACACATCCCATTCGTTTGAATAAATAAACGTTGCTTGTTACTTCCTATGTATTCTTTTCTAAAGAGTTTTGTCACTTTTGACACTTTTTGCTCGTGAACATGTAATCTTTAAACCTCCTTTGGGCCTTACGTGTGTTTCTTAAGACGATTGTTTATTGCTTCATTTCCATCTGCAGTAGTGTAATGTGCTTCGGTATCACATGTACTTGTTAATGTATAGCTACTTCGTTACAATTTTGATTCCTTTAGCCGAGAACACTACAAAAAAAAACCCAAAAAAAACCTGTTATTTCTGTCAGACTGCACAAAGATTTTAGATCTTTTTTGTTCTGAATGATAGTCCAAAATTAACCTTCTTCCATTAATTTGCTATGTATCGTCTCTCTATAACTTGAATGCTGCTATCTTTTATGGATATTTTTAGGAGGATGGTATGTTTTTGGAGCCTTTTGTAAAACACGTATGGTTAAGAAACATATTTTTAAAACTCGTATACCCGGACTTTCCAATTCCGGACTATGCCAACAAGCCAAAGACCAGTCTTTGCGATTCTGGGTTTTGCCGACGTGTATTGCCAACTGACACAGCAAGGCTACGTGTATACCTTGTCTAAGACCGGAATTCCCAATTCTAGGTTTTGAATTTCGGTAGATATGATTTGTACCAAGGATCTGATTTTGGTATATATGATTTGTCCCTTTGTTTGAATCTATCTGCAAAGTTTTGCTACACGCAACATACTGTACACCTTCTCACCAAAGATCTATAGTAGCTCATAGCCTCTTGTCGTGTCAAACCTTGGCATAACCTGGAATTGGGAAGTCATGTCTTTGGTTTGTTGGCATAGTCCGAAAATGGAAAGTCCGGGTATACGGGTTTTACAAATATGTTTCTTGACCATACGTGTTCTACAAAAGGCTTCCAAAAACATACAAATTCATATTTTATACGGTCATTAAAACGGGCCACTAGATTATTTAATTTGGCAAAACCACAACCGGGTCTACTACCTTCAACAATATTCGATCATCCCAAACCCGAGAAGATTTAATGATCCTCTTTTGTAATTGGGTTGTTGCTACACATTTTGTAACTTATTATCTAGCACATTGTCACTTTGATTATATATCAAATTTGTTGTTAAAATTAAAATAAAAAAGAAAAAAGTTTTAGCAATTACAGAACTTGAACAACTTTTATGAAGGGCCAGAAACTTTAGAAGTTGCGCATGTTTTTATATCGAAACAAATATCCACATCTATACATATGAACAGCCTCAATATATGCAAGTTATGTGACAATTATATATGACATAAGTTTTTTCAGCCCATATCACTTTTACACCCTTGCCATTAATCTCCACCCCGGAGTGTGGGGAAAGCGTAAAAAATATAAGCTCACGCTGAACGTCGTACGCCGTAGCAGTGTGGGGCGGTTTCTGAGCGACTCCAAGGGCCAGCTATCGCAACATTGAATGACATACTGCTTGAAAAAAAATTACTCATCAAATTCAGCAAAAGTGTAATTAACTCTATTAGTTTTAATGCCGTGCATTGAAAACAAATTACTCTGATATATTCGGATATCTTCATCATCAAATAAATCTGCATATTGATCTAATACACTGACTTCATACAAAGCGCCATTTTTCACACTGTAAACAAATAACCGATTTCGATATTGGTTAGTCATAACAATGTCTCCGGCTTTGTTCCAAAAACCTAAAACCTTTACGTATCGATTAGGAAGAGGCGGTCTTTTGTCGAAACAACAATGCATCTCCCATTCTATCCCCTTCAATACCAAAACCCCAATTTTAAGGTCAACGGAATCATGATACACAAATCCAACTTCATTACGTAGACCAACCAAATGCTCATCGACCCAATTGAAAAATGTTTGTTTAGGGGCATCAATCAACCCGAATTCCTCTTTTTTAACATCGAAACATATTACTTTTCTTCCTAATTCATTCGTTGGCGAGTAATCTAGACAACTAACTAACCAATGCAAACGACCATGCGCAAATATACCTTCGCCTCTTATGGGATAAGATGGGACTCGGGGTATCCTTCGCCATGAGTCCGTCCCCAAGACATGCACCATGGTGCATAGATTTTCGCTGACGTTATAAAATTCTGATGAAGAAACATAACCTTGAAGCAAAACACACACCATCTTGAAAGTATTGGTAGAATCATCAAAACCAAGCCCACATGACTCTTGTTCGATAAAAGGTGACTTATATAACCAAATATCGTTGGGTGGCAACTCATAACATTCTTTACGTAGAGGATGGATTACAACGAAATTAAATTGAGCTCGATTATGATGTTGTCGTGATGAATATAGTAGCCCATTGCAAGAACCTAGAATTATATCGTTTACAGTAAACGAAGAGGCCCTTCTCTTACACTCAAACTCCATAATCGGGTTCTTACTCACCTCGATGACAGTCGTAGTTAGTTCCCTAGAATAAATGGTATCCGAAAAACTGAGTGTGCATGGTAGCTTGGAATGATCACCATCACCGGCCGGAAGGTGAAATATGATACAAGTGGGGGGTTCTTCGACTACTCGTCTAGCATGAATGGTTGCGAGGTAAGAATCGTTGATGTATCTGCACCACTGTTTGCATACACACTGGAAACAAACCAAAGATTTCACCGGAATTCTTGACAAGATGTTGTAGATGGTGTCTAAAGGCAGCTCATCCATATCTTTGGCACCACAGCTCAAGGTCGTCCAAAGATCGGTATGGTTTATCGCCAATGTTAAAAATTTATGACGATTATTATATATATAGTTAATTTTAATATGAAATTTACAAAGCTTGGGTCTTACGTCAATATATATATGTCGGTTTATATATTTCCATTATGCTCCTAGGTAGATTAATTTATGTAAATATATATATATAATAAATATAAACTTAATTTGTAAACTCAGGAAGCTTGGGTCTTACGTAAATGAAAATGTGCACGTAATTAAATGAAAATTGATACTTACGATACAATTAATTAAAATAAATAAGTAAATATTAAAGACAAAACGCTAAAGATATTTCTTTTTATTTTTCTTCTAATTCTTAAATAGGGCCGACGTTATAAATGAATCCATATCATTCGGCTACTCTTGGGCTTTTTTTATGGACCAGGCCCGTGTTTTTTTTACACGACTTGACAACATATTGTTCTTAGTTACCCCTATTGAATTTGTTTCTAACTAGTTATTTATTTTTCATTTTTTTATGTACGCAACACATTCATACAATGGTTAGATATAACTTTGTTATGAACTCCTTGAATTCAAATCGAGTCGAAGAAGAACACCACCCAATCAGCTTGAAATAATATGTATAAAAATGGAGTAATGACATTTGGTGCATCGTTTTTGTAATTAAATGAGCCAGTATGTAGGGTGCAGAACAAAGGAAGAAAAGGAAATACGCTTGTAAACCTAAGTAGTACGGAGTATATAACTAACTAGTTATAATGATAGGGTATTACTGTAATAGAGATTGAGAGCTTATACTTCCCACCTTAATTATCAACAAATTCTACCAATGAGCATTCGGTCTAGTGATCCAAAAAAGAGGTAGGAGGCTTTGCTTCTCTGGTCCGGACATTGGCATTGAATTACTAACTTGTGGATAACTAACTACTAACATTTTTTTCGTTCAAAAAAACTATTATTAACGACCTCTGACTAACATTTAACAACCTCTAAGTAATTAACAACTTTTTTAACTACTCACTGATCACTTCCGCATCACACTTATTTGCTTACTCTACACATAGTCACGAACTATGCACGTGTATATATTTTGAACTTATAAATGCATATATATATAGTTTAAATGGAAGGTGATAAATTTACATGAGTCTTTATCCATCCACACAATTATTGTATTATATAGTTTTACTGTACCATCTTTTTAAGCAGAATGCATGTACTATTATAATATAGTCTTTTGAAAATTAAAAGTACATAAGCATATTAGAGCGGACCGAGCTATAGACACCCCCGATATTTTCTATAGACACCCGACCCCCGATCATTTACAACGGTATATTTAAATTTTCCTAAAAATTTATATATAATAAGTTATGACGATAAAACACAAATTTCAAATAATTAATTTTAAATTTACGTTTTATCCTTATAAC
>JAOXNX010000028.1:20152854-20169970 GCA_028566075.1 Solidago caesia
CACAAACATATATAGCACAAGTTACAATAATGGACAAGGCCAATACCCTTCCATTGTAACCTGTATTTGATGACATACACATATGGCTTTATTTATACTACCTGATTTGTCATATCTTATTAAGTTACAAATCACATAATTTAAAATAGAGCATTTGCTTTGTTGTATAAATATGTTATTTTGATATATATATATATATATATATATATATGTATATATCTAAAAATAGTTTCAGATTTAATTTATGTATACATTACAAATTATACGTTCAACTTTAATGACAATATGATCCACACTATATATTTTTAATTTATAAAAAGAATCTTATATTATTTTCTATAGTTTTAGCCATAAACATACTTCATCAAATAGTTACAATTAATATATAAGAAAACAAAAGAGATACAACAAAAGGATTAAGATTTACCACCAAGCAAAATTTAGTTTTTGTTGTAGTTGGAGGATTCCACCGAAAGAGAAAACAAAGATATAAAATTTTGGGTTTGTGTTTGCCTTCTGTGGTGTTCGATCGGAAGGAGAAAGAAAAGGGTTTTATTTATAATTTAGATAACTAATGAGATATGTGTTAGAGTTTAAATATAATTAGGATAGGTAATTTGTTGTTAAATAAGTGTTGGTGTTGAACAAAATTTAAATTGAGATTATCTTATGTATGTGGCCGAACCATACTAACCAAATAGGGAAATTTTATGTATGTGATGTGTTATACTTTTGATTATAGCTTTTAAAATTTTTAGATTAGTTTATACTTCCATACCTTAATAACTTAATTTATTATTATTATTTATTATTACATATAGGTATTATGACCTTTCATAAAAGTGCTATAGACTTTAACTCGTCACTAAGTAGTGTATAAAGATTTATCAACATCTAGAAATGAATATAACAGATAGCATCACGTCTAAAGGTAAACGAGAATAATTATAGTCTTCTAGATTCCATATAATCTAGGAAAATAAAGTGACTAAAGCCTGAACTATTGAAAATCCAGTTGATAGGAGTCACATATTGAAATGATCACAACATCTCTATGTTTGTTATACTATGTAGGCACATTGACTAGTCATGGAAATCAAATATTTAAGCAAGAGACTATATTAAATTACCAGTTTTGGTGACGGATGTCACAGTCTCCCCCAGTTAGAGAATTTCGTCTCGAAATTCAGCTGGAACTACCATTGGAATCCACAGCACCAAACAATTGTGGATATTTGCTTTTCATCTGATCCTCTCGCTCCCAGGTAAACTCTGGTCCACGTTTCGAGTTCCACCGGACCTTGACGATCGGAATCTTGCTTCGCTTCAGTTTCTTTAATTCTCGGTCCATGATCTCAACTGGTTCCTCCACAAAATGCAGTTTGTCATTTATTTTAATTTCTTCCAACGGCACATGCAATGTTGTATCCGCCAGACACTTCTTGAGGTTCGATACGTGAAATGTATCATGTATCCTACTTAACTCTTGCGGTAGTCTTAGACGATAGGCTACCGGACCAATCCGTTCAACAATTTCAAATGGTCCCACGTATCGTGGTGCCAACTTTCCTTTCTTTCCAAAACGAACCATGCCTTTCCAAGGAGACACCTTGAGCAACACTTTATCACCAACACAGAATTCTAACGGCTTTCGTCGGTTGTCGGCATAGCTCTTTTGGCGGTCTCTAGCTGCCTTGAGTCTTTCTTTGATCTGAAAAATCTTATCTGTCGTTTCTTGTACAATCTCTGGACCAATTAACTGACTTTCTCCAACCTCAGCCCAAATAACAGGTGAACGACATTTTCGCCCATATAGCGCTTCAAACGGAGCACACTTAATACTCGTGTGATAACTATTATTATATGAAAATTCTACTAGAGGGAGGTGAATATCCCAGCTTCCCCCAAAGTCAATCACGCACGCTCTAAGCATATCCTCCAATGTCTGAATAGTACGCTCGCTCTGACCATCGGTCTGGGGATGGTAAGCCGTACTCATGTCTAAGCGTGTTCCTAACGCCTTTTGTAATGTCTGCCAAAATCGTGACGTGAAATGACTATCACGATCAGATATGATGGACACTGGCACTCCATGCTTTGCCACTATTTCTTTTATGTAGATCCTTGCAAGCTTTTCCGTTGTGAACTCCTCGCGAACAGCTAGAAAATGCGCAGATTTTGTCATTCTATCCACGATAACCCAAATCATGTTGTTCCCACTGCTAGTTCCGGGCAACTTGGAAATGAAATCCATAGTTATTCTTTCCCATTTCCATTCGGGAATTTCTGGTTGTTGTAACAAGCCCGACGGTTTTTGATGTTCAGCTTTGACCTTCAAACATGTTAAACATTTACTAACATAAGTGGCTATATCCTTTTTCATTCCTGGCCACCAATACAAATCCCTAAGGTCTTGATACATTTTGTCCGCTCCCGGATGAATGGAGTATCTGGTTTTATGTGCCTCGTCCATAATTATAGTTCTCAATCCACCAGCCAAAGGAATCCATATTCGTCCTACAAAATACAACGCCCCATCCTCTTTACGTTCTAACTGTTTCTCTAGCCCACACAACCCTTCATCATGCACGCTAGTATTTTCTAATGCTTTTCTCTGGGCTCCAATTATCCTTGTCTTGATATCCGAGTGAATTGTCATAGTCATTGTTCGTACTCATTTTGGCTTAATTCTTTCTTTCCTACTCAGTGCGTCAGCCACAACATTCGCCTTACCCGGATGGTAGCGAATCTCACAGTCATAATCACTAAAAAGTTCGATCCATCGCCTTTGCCTCATGTTCAGCTCTTTTTGATCAAATATATGTTGGAGACTCTTGTGATCTGTGTAGATCACGCTTTTTGTCCCGTAGAGATAGTGTCTCCAACATTTGAGTGCAAAAACCACCGCACCGAGCTCTAAATCATGGGTGGTGTAGTTTTTCTCATGGACTTTGAGTTGTCGAGATGCATATGCAATCACTTTACCCCTCTGCATTAGCACACATCCCAAACCTTGGTTTGAAGCATCACAGTAAACTACAAAATCATCTGGGCCATCAGGAAGGGTTAGAATTGGAGCGTTACATAAATTCTCCTTTAGTGTTTGCAAGGCTTTTTCTTGTTTATCTCCCCAGTCAAACTTCTTATCCTTCTGGGTTAGTAAGGTGAGGGGTTGAGCTATTTTCGAAAAGTTTGCAATGAATCGCCGGTAATATCCTGCCAAGCCTAAAAATGAACGAACTTCGGATGGCGTTGTAGGGGTTTTCCAATCCTTTACTGCTTCTATTTTACTGGGGTCAACATGGATTCCCTCACTACCCACTACATGTCCAAGGAAATGAACTTCTTGTAGCCAAAACTCGCACTTCGAAAATTTAGCAAACAACCTCTCTTTCCCAAGTAGTTCAAGAATCATTTTCAAATGGACCTCATGTTCTTCCCTAGACTTTGAATAGATCAAGATGTCATCGATGAATACTATAACAAATCTGTCCAGATACGGCTTGCATACGCGGTTCATCAGATCCATGAAAACCGCGGGTGCATTAGTCAATCCGAAAGGCATGACTAGGAACTCAAAATGTCCGTACCTAGTTCTAAAGGCCGTTTTTGGTATGTCCGCTTCATTAACTCTGAGTTGATGATATCCGGAACGAAGATCTATCTTCGAGAAGAACTTCGCACCTTGGAGTTGATCGAACAAATCGTCGATTCTAGGGAGGGGATAACGATTTTTAATTGTCAGCTTATTCAACTCCCGGTAATCAATGCACATCCGAAAAGCACCATCCTTTTTCTTGACAAATAGTACTGGTGCTCCCCAAGGCGAATGGCTAGGTCTAATAAAACCTTTATCTTGGAGTTCTTGGAGTTGGTTAGACAATTCTTGCATTTTGGTAGGTGCCAAGCGATATGGAGCTTTGGCAACCGGGGTTGCTCCGGGAATGAGATCTATACGGAATTCAACTTGTCTTAGGGGAGGTAATCCCGTTAGATCTTCGGGAAATACTTCTGGAAAATCACGCACAATAGGAATATCTTCAAGTTTATTCTCATTAGTCTTTAAGCCCATGAGGTGCTTTCGATCTTCTTCTGGCCGTTCCCCATAAACCTCTAGCATTTCACCATCCACCAGCGGTATACGAATCACCTTTTCATAACAGATTATCTCTGCTTTATGCTTCGATAGCCAATCCATGCCCACAACTACGTCAAAACTCCTTAACGAGAACGGCAGAAGGTCAATGTGAAAAAGATGGCCCTCTAATTCTAAGACACAACCATTTAGGGTTTTATCAACTCTCACGTATTTTCCATTAGCTACCTCAACCAAGTAATAAGTATTCAAACTACTGGGCTCTATATCTAGGAGTGGCATGAACTTAGTAGAAACAAAACTAAAATCAGCACCAGTATCGAACAGTACAGTAACAAAGTGATTGTTTAAGGAGAACGTACCCGTCACTATGTTTGGATCCTGACGAGCTTCATTTGCTCCCATGATAAATGCTCTTCCACGGGCTTGGTTGCCATTATTCCCTTGAGTCTGATTCCCACCAATGGCTAACACCTGATTTGGATTATTACCTCCCTGACCCAAAGTTCTGTTCAATCTTGGACACATGTTGCGGTAATGATTAGTAGCGCCACACTCATAACAAGTCCCACGATTTAATGTCGGCTTGACTGCATTCACTGGAGCCACTTGATTTGGCACAATCCGACAATCCTTTGCAAAATGCCCCATCCGATTACAATTCCTACAAGTACGACATGGCACAGCCACGGGATGGTGATAATTACATCTAGCACACTTTGGCTGAGTGCCACTGTACTCTTTCTTTACCGGATTGGTTGCCACCAATCCCTTCACTACTTTAGCCTTTTTGTTGTCACTATTTGTGTTCTGCGACCTACTTGTTTCACCTCCATCCTTCCTCTTTTCACTGACTTTGGACAGTGACCCATTTCTTATCATCTCATCTGTTAAAGATCCTGCCTTCAGAATGGCACTCTGGATCGTGGGTGGCTCAGTTGCTGCCACAAGTCCACGAATCTCGGAAACAAGACCATAGATGTACCTTTCAATCCTCTTTGATTCCGGGGTAACCAAATGTGGTACCAGTTTAGCGAGCTCATGAAACCGGTCAGTGTAAGCAGCATGTTTTGATCCGACCATGGAGTGATTCCAAAATTCATTCTCTAACCTCTGCATTTCATTTTTCGGGCAAAATTCTTCCACTAGTAATGCCTTGAATTCATCCCATGTCATTCCCAAAGCCGCTATTCTTCCCCTAGCGTGCAATTGGGTGTTCCACCACGTCAAGGCTTTATCTGTCAGTGAGGCTGCGGCATACCTTACCTTCTGATGTTCTGCACAGTTGCTGATATCCATGATAGATTCCATCTTCTCTATCCATCTAGTGACCGCTATTGCTCCTCCCTTGCCATCCAAATCTTTTGGCTTACAATATGAGAATTCCCTATAAGTGCAACCATTACCACCTCCCATGTTATTATTATTGCCATTCTCACCACCATCATCATTGTTGTTATTCTCATTGTCATTATTGTTATTGTCATTATTGTTATTGTTATTATTGTTATTGTCATTATTGTTATTGTTATTATTGTTATTGTTATTAGCATTAAGGACAGCAGCGGTCACTTGTGTGACGATAGTAGGAACGAGTGCCGCTATTTGCTGAGCGATCATATTTGCAATATCAGGATTTCCACCATTGTCTCCACCGTTGTTGTTCCCATTGTTTCCACCACGACCACCACCTGAACCCCCACGTCCTCCTGCTCTTCCACCTCTAGCTCTTCTTGGAGGCATTTTTCTAAACAAAGAAAAACGAATTATAAGCATTTGATGGAAATTCAACAATTACCTACTACATATGGCATCCTTGCCTATCACTTATATCCAACCTCTTGATCAATGCAAATATGGTCATATAAACACATGTGTGTTGTGATGCACTTGTAATTACGTTGCGCACCATAATTACAATTGCATCCTTCCATACATGTATTTACCCCCCAATTTCACATATCACAATGATCTCCATTCTTACTATGAATAACAATCACCACGCATGCCAAATCATAACACAACACGATATTCCAATCCAAAACTAAAATATCAAGTTTTCAAGAAAGATCCAATGTTCTACATAAATAAAAAAAAATATCCAAGATAAAAGCTCAAACGAGTCAATGTACTTAAGGAAGAAAGCAAAACACTAGATGGGTATTGTTCTAGATAGCCCTAAAGACTAATCCTCCCACGCACATGTGGCATCGTATGGAGAGTTAGAGTGGATGGTAGGAGAGTAAGAAACTTTGTGTCGTTTGGGTCCAACCCGACTCTCTCGGGATTCGTCTGAGTTAGCTGGACTATAGATCCGCTCTTGAACTTCGTTCATAGGTCGCAATTCACTCTCAGCATCTGAGCGGTAGGCGGGATCTAAGTCAGATGGGGCTTCTTTGTTGAGATTTTTCTTAAGTTTTCTTTTGTGGAGATCCTGTTCCTGATTTTCTTTAGAGACTTCTTCAGGTTCCTCTTCGGTGTTTTCTTTATGGTCTTTTTCAGGGTCTTCCTTGGAATCATAGTCAGGGTCTTCTTCAGGCTCATACTGAGAGTCATCTTCAGGATTTTGAAACGGTTCCTGAGGTTCCATTATGGAGGTTTCGGGTTTGGCGGGTAAATTCTCATTTCCACTTAGTGAATGAGTGGGATTGAAATTTCGGGGTCGTATGAAACTCTTTCGGGCTGTTTTCTTCGCGCGTGCCATGGCTAAACAACCCACTACATTAGCAATAAGAGTCAAATGTCTTCCTATTTTATGTACATAAAGATTCTTACGTAGACAACAATTTCACACGAATAGAATCTCACACAAGTGCTAGTATCTCATGAAACAATACACACACATATATATGATTCACACATAGTTCCTATTATGTATGCTATATGAGGGTACTTAGGTTATAGTCTAGGCCGAACCACCTAATTCTCTATAACAACTTGGCTCTGATACCAATCTGTCACACCCCACCTTAGGCGGAAATGTAGGATATGACGGAAAGAATAAACATAGCACTTGGACCTTGTAATAGAGTTTTACTAAATGAATTCAAAGAAATGTAATTCCCACAAGCGGGGCAAAACTAAGGCAACATGCCCCAAAGCAACAATTGTACCAAGTATCAAATAATAATGAAATTCAATGTTCAACTTGCAAACTAAAAACTCATGGAGAGTCTCCTTATTAGTCTGACTAAGGTCCATAATCACTAGCTCCTCAAGCATTGTTATTACCTGAAAAGAATGCTCGAAAATGTCAACACATGGTTGGTGAGTTCGTAGGTTTAAAATAACATAAATAGCTTGCTGTGTAGATTGAGTAGGACAAATGTGTATAGTGTCTACGAGTGCAATTAAGTGTAATAGATTACCAAACCGCAACTGAACCTGTGACTAGATTTCAATAGATTAACAAACTTGCAGATTATATTCACCCAAGGTCAAGATCACAATGACAATAATTGGTCTAAGCAACTAGTATACCAATTACAAGGGTGGGGGTGTCAACCCGATAGTACTATCAATACCTCTCCGTTGATTCCAACCCGAAATTAACAGAATAACACATCTTACCTCAGCGGTGAATTCCACATGTGTAAAACAAAGAATAACATAGGTTCCACATAATGCACACAAGTGGCACACACATTTATGTCCAAAATATGAAATACATTTAATCACAAAATAAAAGATTTGAAAACAACTTTGAGCATCTTTTCCCCCAAGAAATACTACGAAAAGGGCCAGGAAAACTCACCTCAATATGCAAATAGTAGTAAGCACCCAACAGATCAACTAGAATCTACACAAACATATATAAGCACAAGTTATAATTACGGCCAAGGCCAATAACCTTTTATTGTAACCCGTATTTGATGACATACACATATGACCTTATCCAATATGTTTAATGCAAATTTTGTTACTTCTCATTAAGTTACAAGTCCTATAACTTAAAGTAAAGTATTTGTTTTGGTGGTTTATTCTTTGTTTTTATAGGCTCATATTTATTAAAATTTTAGATGACTTTATGTATTTTTTTAATTGATTGAAACGAGCTAATTAAGCTTCCTAATTTATATCACTGTAACTTTGGAGTGTTAAGTTCTTATATGAATTTTTCCATAATTTATCTATTATGTTAACTATTTTTAATAATTCTATAGTTACAAATTAGTCAGAAAAGTCATTGTTCTCGCACTAAAAGGTTTTATAAAATATAAAGACCTTTAAAACTTGAGAAAATTCCTATATTTTTACCATGAACATATAACACCTTAAACATGCTCCATAAAAATTTTCAACTTCTAAATCTTAAAATTGACCAAGTTATGGTTATTCAAAGTCGGCTCAATTCTGTTCAGGAAACTCAGCTTTTAGCAGTTTACTTATAAAATCCGTTTGACCAACTAAAAATCCATGTTTTGACATGAAACCACTTGGAACAGAAAGTAGACTTCCTGAACTTCAATTTAGACTCCAAAAACGCAACTCAACAATATTCTATGACCAAGTTATAATTTTACAAAGTTGGACCATTGAACCTGTCGAGATTCTAAAATAACTCAAACACATTCTTTAAATACTAACACCTCAACAATTATTCTATACACTCGAAATTTATAAAACTTATTTTACCCTGTTATTTACATCTTTATATTTATATAAATAGATTTTCCAGCTTTTTTATGATTTTGTTCATATCCTATAATTTATATGTCTAACAATATGGTCCCTACTATGTTTCAACTATTTTATAATCTATAAAGTCCTTGACTTTATTTTAAATTTATAAAAATCAAATCTTATTTTCCTGAATTTTTTGGCCATAATAATATTTTCATCAAATAGGTTATAGGAAATTGATAAATACCTTTATATAGAATTTGAATTTAAAAAAATAAGAAAAAAGAATAAGAATTTACCATCAAGGTTGATGATCACTCCTTAGATGTCAATGATCCAAGAAACCTCCGGGATAAATATTGCTTGACAATTTTGTTAACTAAAAATTTGATGTTTTTGGTGCTTCCTTGTGTTCGATAGTCCGTAAAAACAAAAAAAAATAGGTTTCTTCATTATTATTATTATTGTTTTGCTCGGCTATGACTTTAGCAAAGAAACCACTCTAGTTTTCTTATCTTCTAGGTTTTCCAGCCACATGACACAATTGTCAAATGGATCTATATATATAAATTTATGGCCATTATGGCCGAATTCCATTCCTTTGGATTAAGGTTGTCAATGGGTTCAGATTTGGGTTGGCGAGTTCGGGTTAACGGGTTGAAAATCTTTGATTTTAACCCGACCCACTAAAAGTTTCAGGTCAGAAATTTCAACCCTGACCCATAACCTGTCAACCCGAACCCAACCCACCAACCTGAAAAAAATCGGATTGGCGGGTTCGCGGGTCAAGTTTCGGGTTGACGGGTCAAATGGGTTGGTGGGTTAGCGGGTTGGAGGGTTAATTTCAGGTCATATGGGTTGGTGGGTTGATGGGTTAGTGGGTTGGTGGGTTGATTTCAGGTTAGATGGGTCGTGGGTTGGCGGGTCAAATGGGTTGGTGGGTCGACCTGTTAAATTTTTTTATATAAACTTAAATATTTTCGGGTTGACGGGTCGACCTGTTAACCCAAAGGGTCAGCCCGAAAAAACCAGGTTAGTGGGTTGACGGGTTGATGGGTCGAAATTTCACAACCCTAACCCGTTTTTTTGGGGTCGGGTTTCGGGTTGGGTCGAATATTGACAGCCCTACCTTGGATAACAAGAATTTGATTTTTTTTTCTTTTTTTTTTTGAAACTTTAATTTATTATTTATAGATTTATATATTATCCTTTATCTAATTGTTTCCATTATCTGTATTTTATTTATATAATATATGTCTTATATCTCTTCTAACTACCCAACAAATGGAATCATTACTAAAACAAAATTATTACTATCATAATCAAATTATTATTATTAATAAATATTATTATTATAATTTAGATTATTATTTTATGAACTTAATATCATAAATGATTAGTGTGTAGAGAATTTAACAATGACTAAGAACGAATAAGATGAATAAATTCATCTTAAAGAAATACTAAGAAAAATCATAAATTTCCTAACTCCAATAAAATGATGAAGATCAAATGACTAAAATCATTTATCTCATGAAATACATATTCATATGTTCCATGAACCACATAAGCACAAAATAATCTGATCAAATATGTACAAGCCAAGTTAAAGTCGAAGTTGAATAACTCGCTTTGGTGACAGGTGTCACAGATTTCTAGTTGGCTTCCGCATAAATAGAATTTGAAGAACAAGTTTGAGAGAAGACTTTCACTTCTAGCTAGCTTCCGCGCAAAATGAATTGTTGAGGATAAAAGTTCAAGAACACAATAGTCTTTAAGAGAATTGTAAAATATTGAAAGAATTTATTGGTATAGCACTTTTGTATTATTGTTTAGATTCGATCGTGATACTTCATATTTCCAAGTGCTGTTTTGTTCCTCATATATGTTTTCATGGATCGAAAACAAATGGACCTTACGAACAATACACTCTATACGCCTCTTCAAGCTAATGAACCATCTGAAACGGGTGAAAATGTTACTCCAATGGCTAAAGCGGGAACTCTAAGTAAATTCACATTCTGGTGGCTTAATCCGCTGCTTATGAAAGGAAAACATAAAGTACTTGTTGCAACCGATATCCCCAAGTTACGAAATGAAGATAGAGCAGAAGTGTGTTATTCAAGATTTGTGGAGACATTAGAGAAACGAAAGGAAAAGACTATTTCGGGTGCTTGTGGTGATCATTCGTCCATGTTGTCAACATTGTTTATTTGGAAATCTAAGGAGCTCGTGATCACGGGGTTCTTTGCACTAGTAAAAGTACTCTCTTTGGCTTCAGGACCTTTAATTCTTCGGGCTTTCATTCAGGTTTGCCAAGGGAAAGAAAGTTTTGAGCATGAAGGTTATTTTCTTACATTAGCACTATTTCTAGCCAAATGCCTAGAATCGATATCCGAGAGACAACTAAACTTTAGAAATAGATTGATTGGGCTTCAAGTGAAATCTATGTTATGTGCAGCCATTTATCAGAAGCAACTACGGTTATCAAATGATGCTAGATTGCATTACTCTGCCGGAGAAATAATGAATTACGCCACTGTGGATGCAACCAGAATAGGCGAATTTCCATTTTGGTTTCATCAGATATGGACAATAGGTCTGCAAATATGTCTTGGGATACTTATAATCTATTTTTCAGTTGGAGTAGCAACATTTTCAGCTTTGTTAGTTGTAATCTTAACGGTTTTAGGAAATATTCCATTGGGTAAGTTGCAACATGGCATCCTAACAAAGCTCATGGCGGCACAGGACAGGAGGTTGAAGGCTATAACAGAGTCCATAGCAAACATGAAGGTTTTGAAGTTGTACGCTTGGGAGACACATTTCCAAAAGGCATCCGAGAAGTTGAGGAATGAAGAGTCAAAATGGTTATCAGCAGTTATCTCACAAAGAGGCCTGTACTTGTTTCTTTTTTGGTCTTCTCCTGCAATTGTAGCAGTTGTGACATTTTACACATGTTATGTGATAGGAATACCGCTTGATGCTAGTAACGTATTCACGTTTTTAGCAACAATACGGATTATTCAGGAGCCTATAAGGCTTATTGCTGAGGTTGCAGCTGTGTTTATTGAAGCTCGGGTTGCCTTAACTCGTATTCACAAGTTTTTAGAGGCACCGGAGTTGCAGAGAGAACCAAAGAATCATGTAAACATAGATCATGGATCAATAATAATTAATTGTGAAATGATTTCATGGAATGATGACTCTTCAAAACCAACTCTGGCCCAAGTAAAGCTTGATATAAAATCTGGTGAAAAGGTGGCTATATGCGGAGAGGTTGGATCAGGTAAATCAACTCTTATATCAGCTATTCTAGGAGAGGTTCCAAACATAAAAGGCACAGTAAGTCTTGCAACATATCAAGTCTATAAAACAACCGACATATTAAAAGTTTGTAACTAAATTTCCAATTTCAGGTTCAAGTTTATGGAAAGGTGGCGTACGTTTCCCAGACAGCATGGATCCAAACAGGGACTGTTAGAGAAAATATTCTATTTGGATCGTTAATGGAGGATGCTAAGTATGATGAAGTGGTTAAGAAATGCTCACTTGTGAAAGATATCGAGATGTTCCCATTTGGGGATAAAACGATTATAGGAGAAAGAGGTGTGAATCTAAGTGGTGGACAAAAGCAAAGAGTTCAGCTTGCACGGGCGTTATACCAAGATGCAGATATATACCTCTTGGATGATCCATTCAGCGCCGTTGATGCACATACTGCAGCCAGTTTGTTCAAAGTAATCAAAGTTCTTTAGTCTTAATTTTTTTTTTTTGTAACAAACTATATAATCTGTTGACAATTTTTTCTGCAGGAATATATTATGGAAGCATTATCAAGCAAGACGGTGTTACTTGTAACTCACCAAGTTGATTTCTTGCCTGCTTTTGACGACATCCTGGTGAGCTCATTAGCTATTCAGATACTAGTCCTTTTTATGATTTTTCCACAATGTGATGTCTCTTAGATGCTTGTGATTCCGTTGATAGTTAATGGCAGATGGGAAGATCGTGCAAACAGGAACCTATGCTCAATTGCTTGATTCATGTAAAGATTTTCAAAACCTTGTCATTTCACTTAGCGATGCTTCTAGTTCAGAAAATCAAGCCGCCAATGAACCTCAACAAATATCTAAATCTACAAATCAAGAAATCGAAAAGGTTTACATGAAAAAAGAGATAGAATCTTCTCTAGGAGAACAACTCATAAAGCAAGAAGAACGAGAAGCAGGGGACACCGGTCTAAAACCGTACAAACAGTATCTAAGTCAGAGCTACGGCTACTTCTACTTCTCTATGTCAGTTTTGTCACATATCTCGTACATAATAGGACAGTTTTTGCAGAACCTGTGGTTGGCTAAGGAAGTGCAGGGTTCTAATGTCAAGGAGTTGAATGTGTTGCTAGTATACATGCTCCTCGCTTTTGTGATGATGTTCTTTTTATATGGAAGATCTCATTTTGTAGTTAAACTGGGAGTTAATACATCTATAGCAGTTTTCTCCAAGTTAATTAGGTCTCTCTTCCGAGCACCAATGTCATTCTATGACTCAACGCCGGTTGGAAGGATAATCAGTCGGGTAGGTCCAATAATGTAAAGTTGTAAAGTAGTGCATATCATCATTTTTTTTAATGAACTACACGAAGCTTATGAATTACCTTCTTGTAGGTGTCATCTGATTTGAGTGTAGTGGACCTTGAATTGGCAATGAAGTTTACAGTTGGCATAGGCACGACAATGAACACTTACTTTAGTTTTGGTATCTTGGTTTTCCTAACTTGGCCTATTTTGTTTGTGATCATTCCAACGGTTTATGTAACAATCCTTCTACAGGTAAAATTCTGTTATGTGGACTTAAAACATATACTTCCGATGTTCCTTACATGAATTGGTCGATTGTGCTATTAGTTCTTTATGATAATATATGTTTTCCAAAACTTTATTTTTCCAAACAGAAATTCTACTATGCTTCTACAAAGGAGTTGATGCGATTAGATGGCACAAGCAAATCGTTTGTTGCAAGCCATTTAGCACAGTCAATTGCTGGAGTTGTTACCATCAGAGCTTTTGGAGAAGAAGACCGTTTCTTTTTAGAGCATTTGCACCTTATTGATGGCAATGCGAGTCCATTCTTTCATAGTTTTTCATCAAACGAATGGTTGATCCAACGTCTTGAAATACTATGTGCACTTGTCGTTTCTAGCTCTGCCTTAGCCATAACCTTGCTTCCCTTTGACGCTTCCGACTCAGGTTTGTGACGCTAAAATATGAACCCTGAGCAATACAAAAAACTAAATGTTTCTCTAACTAGCAAACCGGAATACCAGGACTCATTGGAATGGCTCTTTCCTATGGTCTCTCGTTGAATATTTTCCTTGTAATTTCCGTGCAATACCAATGTCAGCTATCAAATCTAATAGTCTCAGTTGAAAGACTAGAGCAATACATGCATATTCCCAGTGAAGCCCCAGAAATAATAGAAGCCAATCGACCGTCAAGAAGCTGGCCAAGTACTGGTAGAATTGTCATTGAAAACCTTAAAGTAAGATTGATTGTCGACAGTTTTTCCATCTACAAGCTTTCGAAGTTTATTTATTATTTGGTTTTTTATGTTTTGCAGATCAGATATCAGGCAAATTCCCCGTTGGTTCTTAAAGGAATCAGTTGTGTATTCAAAGGCGGGCACAAGATTGGAATAGTTGGCCGAACTGGCAGTGGAAAAACAACTTTAATTAGTGCTTTGTTTCGCTTAGTTGAACCTGCAGACGGAAGGATCGTTATAGATGACTTAGATATCACTTCTATTGGACTTCATGACCTTAGATCTAGTTTTGGAATCATCCCACAAGAACCAACATTATTCAGTGGTTCCATACGATATAATCTCGACCCACTATCAGACCATAGCGACCACGAACTATGGAAGGTAAATTTTCCTAATTTAGACTTATGTTAGTCAAGCAATTCAATCAACAAAGGCGAACTTATATTGTTTCCAGGTACTTGAAAAATGCCAATTCCGAGAGGTGATTGAAGATAAAAAGGAGGGGTTAGACTCTTTAGGTAAGAAGCTTAACTTATTGACTTATGGTGTTACAAATAGTTAGATAGAGATTAAAAACATACATAACAAGCTACATATAGTTGTGCAAGATGGATCCAATTGGAGTTTGGGACAACGACAACTATTTTGCTTAGGACGAGCCCTTCTGAAGAGACGAAAAATATTGGTACTTGATGAAGCCACTGCATCAATAGACAATGCAACAGACACTATTATCCAGAAAACAATTCGAGAAGAGTTTAAAGAGTGTACCGTTATAACAGTTGCCCACAGAATACCAACTGTTATAGACTGCACGATGGTACTTGTTATGAAGGATGGTGAGTCCAAATTCTTTTTCATTAACTGGTAGTAGGATGAAAATTGAGTCATGTTTTGGTTGGCAGGTTCATACATCTTAACCCAAACCGTTAAGTTAATTGCGTCAAAAAGTTAACACTCAAACCAAACTCGTTTGATAAACAAGTTAGTTAGGTAGACCCATATAGGACCTATATTAAATGAAAACGTACACGAGTAAATATCAAGAATTTTTTATTTGTATTTTAAACGGGTTAACAGATTGTAAACGAGTTAGGAAGGTCAACTCAGACCCGACCAATATATTAAACGCGTTAGTTATGCCGACCTTTTTATGACGACCCAAACCCGTTTACACCCAACCCACATTCATTTATTTTCGTGTTGGAAAATTGCCACCCGTAACTAGTACCCATTAACAATTGAGGGATCGACAGTTTGATTCATCATAGTTGGTTATCTAGTGCAAAATGGCCATCACTTTCATCAAAATACCAGAAGACTGGCAAATGCAAATAGGCCATGTTTTCTTGGGTTTTATTAAAACTGAATGTATGTTCGCAAATCTTTATGTAATGAACAGAAATTCCACTTATACTATACAGGAAAGGTGATGGAATATGACAAGCCCACGAAGTTGATGAATGATCAAGCTTCATTATTCGCACAGCTTGTCAACGAATACTGGGCGCAACATAAGAGGTCTTGATCTATGCATCTATCTTGGTAACTTGCTACTTGTGCTACAATTCAAACAGAAAATATGTGAGAAATTTAACCAAATATCGCAAATTTGACAACTCGGGGTATACAAATATTTTCACCAATCAAAAGAAGTGAAAATTTTTGGTACCGCGTGCATATTATCAAATTTAGATTGTTTGGTTACCTTTCTCGAGAAACTTTCCGTTTTTCTTGATTAATGGTGTTAGGATGTGATTTAGATAATACTCTAATGTACTTGGCACACTTCATCTGTCATGTTACCTCAATAAAAAGCTAGTTGTTTGTTTTGTTTGGATAACATATCTCTTGTACATTTGGGCTTTCATAACCGTAATCGATAAATTTATCACATAAGTTGATAAATATACAACAGTTGTGTATTATTTACCAGTAAAACTTGTACATTGTGGTGTGTTTTTCAGCACTCTTTCATAATAGATGAGTGCTTGACATAGTTTCTGGGTGCTGGGCTGCTGACTGCTGTTATTTCATTGAGTTGCTGATGGGCTACATATATACCCACTATTAGGCTGCACTATTGGGCTACATATATAACCATATTTGAGCTATACTGTTGGGCTACTACTAACAGGCTTTTAGGTGTTGAGCTACTGAGGGGTGCTACTGCCATTCTCCTATAAACCCATACGACATCGATAGAAAAGGTTCTTCTACTCCTATTACTGTACCACGCATGAAATTCGTATCGTCTTCAGTTCATATCTTGACAAGTCTTCGTGATGCAAACTTTAGTCTGGTTCGAGACTTCAAATAGTTCAAAGTATTTGTTAGAAAGGATATTTAAATGAACATCGTTAATTTGAGCCTCTAGAACGTAAAATCTTAATCCTAAACTAGCCTTGTCCCAAATCCCAATAATGTTTGACTTGTCTAGGCTCAAATAACTTCATGTGTTAATAACTCTAGTTGGGTCTTTTTAAAACAGAACTAAAATCGTATCCACATAATGCGTTGTGATATACGGTTTATCAAAAAAATAAAATTTCCTATTGTAAATAGAACTTGCAAATTAAAAATAAAATTCATAAATTTCAGTTAGTACTTGCGAAAATGTGTGACGGTAAATGTGTATATAAAAACTGTGTTTGTTATTTGTTGGTGGAATTTTTAAAATGGAAATGATTATGTAGAATATATATATATATCACTACAAAATATTAGTAATTTATTCACACATGTTTTTATCATATATTCACATTTAAATGTGTTACAAATTAATAGTTAGTGTGAACAAAAGTGGTGTGACAAATTAAATATAAAAGTCCACACCTAAAATTGTGAATTTTT
>JAOXNX010000028.1:20237616-20250152 GCA_028566075.1 Solidago caesia
ATTTACATTTCCCAAAGTTAGACTAATACTATACATACGGTTTGCCACTCGGTTTGCCAAACCGATGGCATCCAAACTAATGTGAAACCGAATGTGAAGGGCTCGTGTAGAAGTGAAACCGAACCAAACCAACATCCTAAACCGAACCCATACCCTCCCCCCTAAAAACTAAAAATCAAACCGAACGGACCAATCCGCCCCGGTTGAGATATGATACATATTGAGATCTAACAACACAAAATCGATCTGAAAACCATCACATATATCATTCCGGGTTCAACCCGGGCATTTGAATAAAATTTTTGTTAATAACGTATACAGAAAAAATAATTACAGGTTTGTTTTGTTGTTATATGTATTGGAACACTATTGACCCAATCAAAGATCTTATAGTCTTTTAAAAGCCATAACAAATGATGGCATGTTATGTTTGATCAAGCAAACCAACCAAGTATTAGGAAAATAATCAAATATATATTTACACCATGTTTCCTTATTCAACTTTTAAACCAAAATCATAATTAATTAACAAAGCACACGACAAATTGTCAAAACCACCTTGGAGGTGGTTGTTCTCACAAAGTGACTATAATTTCCATTTTGGGCAAAAAAATCCCTTAAATAGAAGTTTGTACTAAACAACTCATATTACCAACAAATAAATTACTTAAAATTAGTACCTCTGTTCCCTTCCGGCTAGTCATGGGCAAAGAAACCGGATCGGGCCAACCCGGTTTGGAAAACCCGAAACCCAACCCGATTAGAAACCGGTTTTGGAGAAACCGGTTTGGGTTTTGTAGAACCCGGCGGGTTGAAACCGGTTTCGGTTTCGGGTTTCAAAATCGGGTTGAGACCGGGTTGAAAATCAGGTCGGGTTCGGTTTGGGTAAAAAAAATCCAAAAAAACCCTGTCAAACTTTGACCAAAAACCGGGTTCAAACCCGGTTTTTTATTTTGTTGACCAAAAACCGAGTCGGCCCGAAACCGGTTTATTGGAAAACAAAAACTGGTTGGATTAAATGACATCACTTTTATTGTTATAGACAGTAGTTGATCCACACTAATAAAAATGTATGCAGATGCATTCACTAAAACAGTTTCAGTTTTTTGTAGTGTAAAGATAATATGTAAAGTGGTGCATATTCGGGTTTAAAAACCTGGGTCTGCTGCTAGTAGTTATCAATATCATCTTACCCAAAAGAATTTGTCATTTCCAGTCTTTTTCGGATATAGATTTAATGCCTTTATTATCTGAATACACAAAAGATATGATAACACACAAGTACCTCAACACTAAAAGCACAAAAGAATCAAGAAAGATATACCTTGAGTTAAAAATTTATTTAATTTTCAACATAAAAAGTAATAAGCAACCTTTGAAATATAGAAGATATACCACAAACTATAGCTACTGATTATCCACTTCATATATTGACAAACAAAACATAAAAGCTCAAATGCATAATACTTAAGCCATAAACATCATTATTGTAGAACTTACATGAAGGAGATGACAAGTCATGAAACCCATTTGGCCTCTTATCGGTTATCTTAGAAAACCATTTATCTGCATTTGTAAAAATATGTTAACCTCACCTCAACTGGTTCATAAAGCATCAAACTTAATGATTCATAATTAAGGTAAATCCAATCTAAAGAATTCATGAGTACATCGACCACCTACGGCAAATTGACAACTCATAACTTTTTACAAAATTTTCGATTTAACAAATTGTGTATAAGTGTATTAATGTTGAACTCTAAACGTACTAAAGTCTTGTTTTATCATCACTTTTAAAGTAATTAAGCAAAAAGAATACTATGAAGGAGCAACATTATAAGCATAATCCACTTTCAAAATCATTTGCATCAATAAACACATGAAAACATTGTTGCAAATCTCAGGTCGAGTAATTACACATTACAAGGTCAGTGACCAAGGCACGTTGAGAAAAATCGGCCAAAAAAATCAGTTTGGTCAAAACTCGACATTAACTGGGTCAAACTGATACGAATCATCAAGTTCTGGTTCTCATTGGGGCTGCATAAAGATGGGCCGGTGGATCCATAGGGGTTCAGTTAACTTGTGGGCCAAGTTATGTTTACTTTGTTTAGGTTATGTGTCGTATTATTTACATGGGTGTTAAGTGTAAATTAGGGTATGTCCCAATATTATAAATAAGGCCGTAGGTCTTTAGGGTTATTCATTGAATGATGTTTTAACGTGTTATGCGTTTGTGGAGCTACTGGGCTCATATACCAGTTATCAATAAAAGTTTTCTTTTATCGTTCTGTTAAATTCTGTTTCTTTGTTCGGTTCATACCAAATTGGTATCAGAGCTTTTGCTCTTGTGGCTTGTGGGGGTAATGGCACGTAAAGTCAGTGAGGTTGATGCAGATTTGCAGCGGTTCCGACAGGTGTCTGAGGAGCAGGCTGCTTCTGTTGAGTCTCGCTTTAATGAGTTACGACTTGGGCAGGAAGAATTGAAGACGGAATTGAAGGCGGAATTGAAGGCTGCTTTGGAAGAGAACACTAAACAGTTGTTCAGTTTGCTTGCTGGGCAGTCACGTCCTACTCCTAAAGTGACGACTGGAGAGGTTCCGGGTGTGTCTGTGCCGCCACCAAAGGTCACGATTTCTTCCGGTCCGGAGACAGGGGGTTTAGAAAGTGATTGGGATTACAGTAAGTGGGGCGAGCGACGGCAGAATAGTCCAACTTTGCAATCAGGTCTGCGTTTTGGGGTGTTCGAACCAGGTAATACTTCGGGGTCAGGGTTGTTTCATGATACACATATTGGACAGGATAGCAATCGGGTTGGGGACAAACCAATGCATCAGGTTGATTATAGGTTACGGAAGTTGAAGATGCCGTTGTTTGATGGGTCTGATGCTTTTGGGTGGGTGTATAAGATGGAAAGGTTTTTTGAAGTTCAAGGTTTTGTTACTCCAGACGATAGGATGAGGGCAGCAATATTGTGTTTGGAGGGGCAGGCATTGGCTTGGTTTCGTTGGCGTGAAAAACGTGATCCCATTCGCCATTGGGATATGTTAAAAGCTGGTATACTTGATCGTTTTCAGCCATGTGAGAGGAGGAAAAAAAACCTTAACATTGCTCGTTATCACCATCACGGAAACGAGTCCACCACGAGTTACACACAATGGTGTGTGCTCGTGGTTGGAGCATCACCAAGCCATCACCACACCAGTGCCATGACCAACCATTGCTACCTCTGTAAGGAAGAAAATATTGTGGTACCGGTGATAAAGGAGATGGAAGAAAGGGGTTGTGTAGAAACAATGCAACTGCATTATTGGTCTTTGTCAATTAGTCTGCATTGGTCAATGGTATTACTTCACAATGGTGAACCCACTTAATTTTTTTTCACAATGATATGGGCTTTTTATTTTACCGGCTAAAGCTCGGGGTCATTGGCAGTTGTATATTTTTGTTGAGTGTACACATAAACTGATTTTCTGCGATTAGATGCATATTGTCTGTCTTCTAATCAAAATAATAAATCACTACAACTCCGTGGGAGTAGCATGCCTGCCAACTTTATTATCAACATGCAGCTGTCGACCAAGGTTCAACCCCTTACCAGGTGTAATCTCCAGTTATTGCATCTTGTGTGCATTCTACTATCTAGAGAGAGGGTGGAGAGGACATATGAAACCTGTCTCTTGACGACCTAAGGTGTTATGCTAGATGAGCTTTGGAACTTTAAGTAAGCTCTTACTGATAGAATCCGTTGGAACTATGTGGTTGTCATGATTCATGAAGGGGTTTATAATGATTTGAACTCTGATTGTTTCAAGTGTCATAAAGCTGAGGTATATTATCTTGTAAGAATCAAGCTAGGTTGTCTAGCATTAAGAGATAAGAAAGTGATTTCTTGTAACCTAGTTAATTTAGCTGTAATGTTAGTGTTACATTGTGACCTCATCAGGTACTCAGGTTAGTTGTGAAATGCTCTTTTTCTTTTAGAGTTTTAGTAGTTAGCTTTGTATAAAGGGTATGACTAGGTCAAACAAGTATATTTCATGCATTCTCATCTTCTCCATTTCCCAATGCTTTCTTACTGTTTGTAAGGCACACCGTGATCTACCAGTAAATATCCATCAAGGATTCTTCAGACTTTTTGCACAAGTATGGTTTATTATACCTCTTTCCCCACTTATTATCTTTATGCTGCTGATTGTTATGCTGCAGTTTGCTGCTTTCCACCAGTGTAATGATCATTGTGAGAACTGTTGGTGTTTTTCCTTGCAACTTGAATTTAATTTTTTTTATAGTGCGAAGAATTGGTATTTGTATATTCTACTATGATGGTCTCATTAATATTACTCTTTAGGTGACATCCATGGACAGTATTCTGACCTCTTACGGTTGTTTGAGTACGGTGGGTACCCCCCGGAGTCAAATTACTTATTTTTGGGAGACTATGTTGATCGTGGTAAGCAGAGCATAGAAACAATATGCCTTCTCCTTGCTTACAAGATAAAATACAAGGAAAACTTCTTTCTTCTCAGGGGAAACCATGAGTGTGCTTCCATCAATCGCATATATGGCTTCTATGATGAATGCAAAAGAAGGTTTAATGTCCGTCTTTGGAAGACATTTACTGAGTGCTTCAACTGCCTGCCTGTCTCTGCTCTTATTGATGAGAAGATACTTTGCATGCATGGAGGACTGTCTCCTGACTTAAAAAACTTGGACCAGATCCGGAATATAGCCCGTCCTGTTGATGTGCCAGATCAGGGACTTCTTTGTGATTTGTTATGGGCTGATCCTGATAGAGATCTGGAAGGCTGGGGTGAGAATGACAGGGGGGTGTCATATACATTTGGGGCTGACAAGGTTTCAGAATTTCTTGAGAAGCATGATCTTGATCTTATTTGCAGAGCTCACCAGGTACACAAATCATTTTCTTTTTCAAGCCGTTGTCATTGTTTCGTATTATTATAAGTGGCTATTTTGACCCATTTACTTATGAATAAGTTAATTGAACTTGTGTATTTCTGAAAAGCCAAATGGATTGAATCATAAAGCTTTAGGTAAAATGGGATATAAGTGACAGCCACTTTGAATGCATCCAACCTACAAATTCTTTGGTAATAATTTTGCTAACAAACAAAATTAAGTAGTTAGAAACCATTTTAGAAAATGGACATAAGAGTGTATGGATCACCTGTCCTGGCTCATTTTGACCCGTACAAAGAATGACTTTTTCAATCGGTTGCACAACCCAAACATTTACCACCTCCAGCTTTATCGCTACTTGACACATGCAGTTGGTTTGAATCTGATATACTGTTATCATTATCTGTTTATCCTAATTCATAGATAGTTAAAGGGCCTTGACATCTATATTCTCTGATTATATGAAATTTGTAGCTTACTCATCTTTGTGATGCTTTAAAGGTTGTGGAAGATGGGTATGAGTTTTTTGCAAACCGGCAGCTGGTAACCATATTCTCAGCCCCAAACTACTGTGGTGAGTTTGACAATGCTGGTGCAATGATGAGCGTGGATGATACATTGACATGTTCTTTTCAAATTCTCAAAGCCTCGGAAAAGAAAGGGAGGTTCGACTTTGGCAACAATATGTTAAGACCAGGAACTCCACCGCACAAGGTAACTGGGGTTCCTTTGTCCTAAATAAGCATGATCTCTTTGGTGTCAGTTAATTAATCTATGCTGATTTTTTAGGTATTTCATCACCATTATAATCCCACTTTGTTAACGTCTGATTTTGTGACTATATTGTGGAACTGGAACATTCGCTATAACCAGTCATTTTGACTTTGTCTAGTTATAGAATCCCAAGATAATTGAAATTGCATCTTTGTAAAGATGCAGACCTGGTTTTTTTTTGGTTGACCTTCGACTACTAGAGTGCATAACCCAACTCCTGTGGTCCTGCCTAATATCTCCATCTTTTGAGCATGAGATAATCATCATAATAGGATCAAATTTTACACCACAGTAATAACAGGGATCGGAATTTTTAACATTGTATCCTCGTTGTTAAGCTGTATGTCTTTGCTGGGTTTTTTTTCTGTATTTTTTTTGTATATTTATAGTTCATGAATTAAGTAGCAGTACAAATACAGTGAAGTAAGACTACCCCCTTATTTAGATTAATGCCATACAACAAAAGGAAAGACGAGAAAACTATCATACTTGATTGTTATAATGACATATTGGTATTCAGGTTACCGTTTCAGGCTAGGAATACTGTTCGTTTTGAAATGTTTAAAATGTGAAATATGTGGATTCATGCTTATTACATTATATAGAGTATATGTTTTTTTAATCTGTATGAATGATTTCCATTCTGTCAGAAACTTGATTTCATACTTGTTAACGTTTCTGTTTCAGGGTGGAAAAAGATGATTGTTTTTCACAGAAGCTGCCGTAAGTCTTGAAGATCAAGTACCGCATGTCGTATCTTCATATGCTGTCTATTGTTAGCAGAAAAGGTTGTAGGGATACTTTTATCGCATAGGTATAATCACTGAAGCTGGCACCATATGCATCTGCATGTTTTTATTAAATGTAAAATGACAAGTTACATCTAATTCTTGAACAATTGTTAAAGGACCCCCTTCCCTCACATTGGTGTTTTTTCAATGTGAAAGATTTTGTTTGTAGCGTCCCCTTATGTTTTTACTTATTTGAGGTATCTTTGGGTTAATGCAAAGCGCCCCCTCTTTTTAAACTGGTCAAAGTGTGGCTATTTTAAGTTTTTATGTGACCCACCTTAGGCACCGGAAGTTCCCCTTAAAAGTTTGGTTATTTTAAGTTTAAATGTGACAATAATATTATGTAGTATCCTGGTTTTGCATACTTCTTTTATGTGCACAAATTAAAGGCAAGAGATTTAGTTTATTGTATTACGTGACGGGAGTCCATGACATGCTTGTTGCGAGTAGATATGCATTGCGTGTTGTGGTACTGAGGCCAAAGTTACAAGATAGTTCGCCATTCTCCCGTAAGGTTGTGATGAAAAGCATCTTGAATCTTGATATCATGTCATGTATATAGTAAGACTTTAACCCATGGTTGATGCGTCACCACACACAATCAAAATCAAAGATTTTTATCAATTGTTATGGCTAAAGAGTCACCCACTATTCCTATTTCCTAGTATGATTCATCCTTGTGATATTCATCAATGAATAACTGATTGTTTCAACCTATTTACTTAACCACCATCAAGGTAGTTTAGTGGTTAAGAAACTTGATATCCTTTTAAGAGGTCTCAAGTTCGAATCTCATTAAGTAATATCTTAGAGGTGGTTGTTCAAAAACGGCCACGCTTATCCATTTACCATTTACATTGTATTACATATCATAAAAACCTCAATCTCTTACACTGTGTCATTAGTATTAATATTATTATGACTATTAGAAGAAATTTGAATGCTCGGCATTCCTGTGCACACCCTGTTCATTACTCAAAGAAGAACTTTGAATAAGTTACTGACTTACTAGCTGGTTTTATACGTTGCACACCCTATTCAATTCTATTATTTCATACATCATTAAGTGTTTATGACGTTATAATTACTTTTAGTGTATTTATGATTGATACTTAGGTTCATAACTTCAATCAAGAGTGTCATTGAAAACCAAAACCACATATCATTATTTGAAGTTCTTTTTTTTTATTTTTACAATGGGTTTTACCTCGGAAAATATAATATAATCAAAAAAATAGTTAAGTACAACGAATATGAGTGAATATCATATTTTGGCCAAAATGCAAACGACAGAACAATCTAAAAATCTCAGCAAGCAATAAGCTATTTGAACTTGACTGTTACATTGAATACACGCCAAGTCATCTTTTTGGAGGCTTGTCTTTAATCCGATGACAAAATCACTATTAAAGTTTTCATCTCAACGGCTACCTCCTATTTGTAGTGGTTCTCATATGTAATAAAATATATAAAAACCGTAAGTCACAAATAATTAAATTTTGTTATTGAGTTAGTTAATTGTATAAATAAAATAATGGTTATAAATAACAAAGGGTTGATTATAGAAATCATCTTTGTGGTTTATAGCATAATATATATAGTTTTGGTCTACCGTAAGTAAGTGAAGTCGATCACATGCCAAGCACATGAAGATAAAAAGAACTTTTTCAACTTCTTCTTATGTTTTTCTTTATCCTGAAAAACACTACTAGAACTTCAAAGAATATACTTGCACATATTTACAAATAGCCATTTCAACTCATTACCTATGTGTAGGCTGATCTGGGTTATATTTTATCTCTAATGGAACAAACGGGTAAAATTATAAACTTAAAAGGAAACCAATCAAGCAGTTCAAACAGGTTGGAAGTCGCAAATTGTATTGTAAATACATATAATCTCCTCAATTTGTATATTCGTAAAGTTAGATTAGATTATTATTTATTATTTAAGTATATAATTCAAAAATTCTGTATACGTATTTAACACACAAATTAGTAATAAAAACATATACATTTTTGGACAAATGATATTTCAAATCAACTCAATCTTGTCCGTTCAAGCCAGTAGAAAACTACAGAATTTATTTATTTTTGAAAATTTTTGATTTGTTAACCAACCAACCCATTGTCTCCCATGCATGCCACATGTATGTGATCCATATTTTAGATATTAATAAAGGCATAAAGCAACTGATTCGTTCATAGGTTCTGGAAGAAGTAAGTGTGAATGTTTCTAAATGCTATTTCGCAGGATCAAAGCCAAATTTCTGCTTCCAACAATACGCAGTTACCGACACATGAACTGGGACATCGGATACCAAACCAAATGTCACTAGGATGGCACCTGTAACAAATACTGTTTTTAATGTTATTTCTCAGGGTCAAAGTCAGGTTTTTCTTCCACCGATGTGCAGTCAAAACCGCATAACTCAAAACAATATGAGTGATGGATATGGTGGGAGGTACCCGAAGCCTGTCAGCCACATAACAAGAATTCCAGTTGTTGTTCAGGCACTTCCAGCTCAAACCTCCACAGAAGTGGTTAGTGGCTATTCACAACAACAATTTGCTCTGTCTCAAATGGATCCACATAAAATAATGAGTATGACATCAGCTTCACCTTCCCAGAGCATGTGCTCACAGGTACAAACGATCCATTATCATCTTCATGGTCTTGTAATTTGTACTTAATGCTGTTAACATTGGAGCTGGCAAGTGGCAACATGTGCAGATTGGAAAACGGGTAGAAAGGGGTATTTTTTGCCCAGTTTGACATGGGTTTGGGTTGACCACACACTTCTTGTCCAAAAATTAAGAATTTCGTACAAACAGTTAGTTTATCAAATATGGTGACAAAAATCATATTGATTAAGTTCAAGATGATCAGTTTTTCCTCTTAAAGCAACTCTAATGCTTTATAATTTTCATTTTTACTCGCATTTCCCGTGTAGAACTGAGTGCATCAAGATCACTCCCACATTTCAAGTCAACCTTTTCAGCATTCTATTTCCCATCCAAGTCCACCCCAAAAGTTAAATGTCTACCCGAATAAATCACCTCATCCACCGGATCACTTAAACTCTCACCAACAGCAGTACTTAAACCGGATGATATCAAATTCGGTGCAGCCACTTGCTAAGTTTTATGAAGTTCAGGAGGGAGTAGCAAGTCCGCAAATGGTCTCGCAAGTTACAAAGAAGCCCGACACAATATCGATTTTGCTGCTCAACAAGCTTTCGAAATCAAGAACTGGAAACCACCTATTCCATCTCCTCTCCAGACTTCAGGATCATCTGTACCCATGTCATCATCAGACCAACAAAGAGGTACGTCTTGGAAAGGGTTTATGTTGGGTTGGGCCAAGTGCAAATCCTTTTTTTTTTACTCTTTTATTTATTGAACTACAAATATTTAATGTAGTAAATATGATTACAATAGCTATATTACCAAGGTGATCTTGTTTCAACTGGAAGGATTTAGAAGGTTTTTTGAATTTTAAACACCCTATGAGTGACATTCAGCCAGTTCAATCTGTTCCATTTATCCATCAAAGGTCTAAATTTCCACCTCTAATCATAACTAATATGCAAATTTGGTGTTTTATGCATCTCATATTCTGTGGAACCATGTTCCAGGTCAAGCTCAAAGGGGTGTTAGAGGTGTTAGCTATTGACCCAGGAAAACCATATCTGGCGACCAACTGGACAAATGCGTGGAAGCTTGTCTGGTCAAGCTTATTCAGATGCTCATAATCAGTTTATAATCCATCCAACTCAACCGCTCTAAGCTGCTAGACCACCTGTTTTGAGCACACCCAGACCAAACTACCGCCCCAACTGCAAGCCTTAATGGGATACAACTGAAATGTTCAGAATTATCAAGACCCTGCAAGTGGTTTGGTGTTAGATGGTGGTGGTAACAACAGTGGTGCTGGAGTTTTTTTTTCTGGTAATTATTAATTAGGATGTCACCTCAGTGAGAAGATAGGAGGGTGTAGAGAAAGCATGGCCAATTTTGTATGTAGTGACTAGTGGCTGTGAAACTGCAGATTGTGGTTCAATTTATGCTCACAAACCAATCCTAAGTTGTTTAGAATAGTTGCTTTCGGGTCACACTTTCTTGTTAACATATTCTAAGTGATGTGCTGACTGATATATATGCAAGGCATATTACAAAATATTTTTAGGACACGAAATATCTGTTGCACTGGATGGTCTTCTGCAACTTGCGGTACCCAGGTCAAAGGAAGTTTCTTAACAGTTGGCTACTCTTCCATCATTGTTGTGCATAAGCATGTTGATGTTGTCTTATCAGGAGCTCCGAGTCCAAAAGGAACCATATTTGGAATCATGGTAGACCTTAGCGATTACCCACGTTACCAAATAACTCCCTCATTCCTTGATCATCAGCTTGCATTCATATTCAAAAAAGGCATAAATGAGGATAGTCTCTCTTTGGCTAACGGGTCAAAACAGGTAATATTATGACGAGTAGGTTGACCTGATAGTTTTTTTGTCCAAAATTTTCAACTATATTTATGTTTGACATGTGTGTTTAATTTGATTAAATATAAATAAATTCATGTACAGTTGGGCAACTATCCGATTTCAACCCATTTGCTCTGTTTTACTTTTGGGGAAAATCAGTTCCCAACTTCTGGTTATTTTAATTAAATAACCAGATTGTTAGGAATGTCATCTGTGCCGTTAGGAATGCTTTAAAAAGGTATGAAATCCAACTCCAAGTCGTGTTTCCTTTGATTTCCGGCCACCAGATTGTTTCCATGTCTTATCTTCCGTTTCTCATCGAAATCACATGACTAAATTCATGAACCTTTTTGTGAATTTCAAATGTTAACATTTTTCCCCATCTGATTCTCGCCCCACATTTTCAACTAGAGTTCAGCCAGGATTGAGATGATGCCTACAGATTTGATTTGGCTAGTCGGTTGCGTTATCGATCCTTGTTTGACATGACCGTCGTTTTTAGGAACACCGATTTATATCTCCATGTCATTTTCGAATTCACATTAATTTGACCATATCAAGAGAAATATACATGGAGATATTTGTGTCGGAGAACCATATCCGGATTCGGATTCCGAATCAATAAACTCGTCACATTCAGGTCTTTAAGCATCGGGATAACATTGTCCGGTGAATGTGATGGTGAATACTTGTCAACCATCCCAATTGGAACGGTGGTGGTTGTGGCCGTGTAAGCGGTGGAGGCGGTGGCGGAGGTGGTAGTGGCGATGGTGATGGCAGCGGAGGTTGCGGTGGCGGCGAATTTATATCAAGATGTAGATAAAAATAAGTCATAAAAAACGATATATTATAAATTTTTTAAAATTTTATATATAGTAAGTTATGAAACTAAAATGTAAATTTCAAATAACTAACTACTATATTAAAATACTAATAAGAATGAACAATGTGATGTTTTGGCCTTTTTGGGTGACATATAGCCCCGAATGTGTCGGATCGAAATAGGAAAAGTTAGTGTCGGAATAGCACATCTTTTTAGTTGATAAACATCCACTCCAATTGTCCAATTAATGCCTATGACATCACATCACCACTATTTATTATCAATGATCAAAACTAGATTATGGATCCGTGTTAACACACAGATATTTATAAGGTAATTTTGAAAATACATAATCAAATTATGACATCATTAAAAATAGATAACACAAGTAATTCTCATGATGCCACTGAAAATTGATAACACATTTTTTTTCTTGAAATAGAATGGGGTAAATATGTGTGAATTTTGTGGGGATAGTTTATATTTTTAGAAAAATAAAATAATTAAAAAAATTAAACTCTAGCTATAAATGACCTTTTGATGAGGTAGGCCTAAAAAGATTACTAATATTGATTTAAATACTCTAGCATAAATAATTTTCATAACATGCTTTTAACGCTACCAAAGGTTGTAACAAAAATAAGTTATTGGAACAATCATACTTAGGGATGGGCATGGGACCGTCCCGGTCCCGTACCGGTACCGATCCCGACGGTACCGGTCCCGAAAATCGTCAAAA
>JAOXNX010000028.1:20253824-20267455 GCA_028566075.1 Solidago caesia
GAAATGATAGAACACCTTGCCACTTTTCATCTTTCCTTTCCCATCTTGCTCCATCTTGCAAGGTGGGGGGTGGTGTATAAAATGGTACCATTTGGTACCACACTCCCATCTCTTCCCACTCCCTCCTCTCTAATAACTTTGAATATCCCCCTCCATAAAATCAAATATACAGCAGAACAGCAGCTATGCTGTTCTTACAAAGCTAAAATCAATTTTGTCACATGATGAAATAAATACCCAGTCCCCCTACGCAGTTGCACCAAAAATTAATACAGCCCGTTGTATCTAAGCTTTCCCCACATATATTTCCAACAAATATACGTACAATTATTATTCCTTTTTCAGTACACATTTTGTAAGTATTATACAAGTCACAAGAAAACCCCACCGCCATAACCCAGCGTATAATTACAATTCTACCCTTTTCTTAGACCGCGTCAAATCAAGTAATTTTCTTTCAGGACAAAAACTGCTTTAGCTGGGGGGACTCATTCACACTACTTTTACCATATCAACTTTTAGTATATCAGTATGGCCCGAGAGGTGGTGATGAACCGGCCGCCGGATATTTCAACCGGCGGCGAGACTTGTTCATCTCCCTCGTCGTCGTACGACAACGGTTACCTCATTACGGTCGCCGTTGACCGGTTGCTTTCTCACATTCGTGGTGACTTAAGAAATAATAATGACTTCTGCAACCTCTGCATTTCTCTTTCTAGGTTTTCTTCACATTTTCTTTATTTCTTTTATACATACATATGTTTATTAATTATTATTATTATATTATATATCTATATATTTGTGGATATCCGTGTGTGTATTGTATTTTGTAAATACAATACAATATAGTGTAAACCACCATGAAGGTGACCGTCAGTTGTCCTCACAAGAGGTCTTATGTTCAAACCTCCACCTCTTTTTAGCGGCACACCACCAAATATGCTTTAGGATGTTGTACAGTATAATATTGTGAAGCATGTCTGGTGGTGTACCACTAAAAAAAAAGTGGCGTACGGATCACCTAAACATCTTGGATGTCAAGGGAAAGCGTTCAGAAACGGTCAGGGGGTACCCTGGCCGTGAACCACATGACCTTTTTTTGCGTGTAGTGTAAATGTCGAAAAAATTTTTGATTTTTTTTAAATGTCGGAAAAAATTGCACATGGTATAAATATTTTTTGGTATTCGGTCATGGGACTGCCACTGCGAGTCTGCGAGGGTTAGGCCGCCAACTCGGCTTTGATGCTGTAACATTGCTATGAAAGTTGGTGTTTCGTTATTGGGTGGTGATCTGTACACCATCAGATTTTGGCAATACACCACCAAATATGTTTTATAGTGTTGTACAGTACAACACTATAAAGCACATTTGGTGGTGTACATCCAAAAACCAGTGGTGTACAGATCACTTCTTCGTTATTAGACAAAATATTTTGGTTGGGGATAGTTTATTTGTGCCTTGATTTGACACACTATTGGATAATATATTACGAGTATTTTATTAGGATCAGTATTAAATTAATTTGTTAGGCTAAATATATTAGGAACGTAGTGGCAATGTGGCAATACTAATAGTTTATGGGGGGTTGTATCACTTTTTATTTGTATCACTTTTGGTTATTGTATTTTGCTTCTGGCGTTGTATCCCTATAATGACGAAACTATAGGGTAAAAGTTTAACGTTGGTTATGCATATCCGGTGGTAAAAGTTTAATTTGGTTTCCGGTATTTGGTAGTAAAGTCTTTGCTTCCGTTTCGTCTCTGGAATTGGAAATTAGCTATTTGAAAAATGAAGTTAGAGAATCTATCGTAGGGTAATGTATTTAATGTCTGACTGCAGAAAATGAAACATTTGTTTGTGACTTGACAGGTTTAATGGTTGTCAGTTGTCTTATTCGGTAAGTACCCCTTATAACTGCTAAGTTATAACCATCTCCACTCAAAAATTATCTTGCGAAATTAGCAAACATTAATTACTCAATTACCAGCTATTCTTCCCAAAGCTTCTGTCCAGAATGATCTTTTAATTTAGACGATGCTTGTTTGTTAGAGCTTAATATACAGATGGGAGCCGGCTTGAATGTGAATGTCTTTTTAGCATGGTGAAATCTTTCGCCTATATCATCTGAACATTACATTGACATCCCACCTTAAAACTATATGTAATATGCACATGTCACATGCTGTAATGAACTTTCAATAATTGTTGCACATATGTGAACTTTGGATACTTGAAACTGGTTGGGTGATAAGTACTCGATTACAATTTTTTGTGCTAGGGTCTTCCTGACCTTCTTCTTCCCCATCATCAGGTGTGAGGACTTGTGATGTGTGTATAACTGTATATGATATTTATTGATGGGCTTCGTAATGTTGTTATAGAATTGAAGACTTTGGTATTTGATGCACCGCAAATCCCATAAACAAAGCTACTATATTGTGTTTTAGTAATTTCAGATGCATTAAATGGATTTTGCCACTAGTTTACTATCAACATTTTTAATTCAAGTTGTCTCTGATCCTTTGTTGCCCTATGTTGTCACATTAGGATAAATACCATATATGAATCAAAATCTTATATTGACTAAAAATATAATTAACTTTAACAGAGGTATTGACTATGCTGTTGCTAACAATGAAATTGCGGATAGAGCTTCAGAATTACCGAATTTGTTGAAGCAGGTAAGGATCTTTCAAACATTCTCTATTCCTCTTCGAATCTAGAGTAAAAAGAGCATATTTTGGGAATATTCTCTGTTCAACTAAAAATTGTATTTAATCTAAACAAATTCATATTTACCCAATAATTTAAGAATATTTTACATTTGTAAAGAAGATCGTAATGCATTCTGCTTTTAATCAAAGTTTTTGTTGATCTTATTTTATTTCCTTTTGTTATAGATAGAACCTTTCCAGTTGATCTATAATAATTGATTATAGTTCTTGTAAATGAATAATTAAAAATAAATTAAATATCATAAATAATCCCGGGTTCATTTTAAAGCTATCAATGAGATTTTTGCTATGAGGGATTTTTGAATTTTTTTAAATACTTTGTATGTTAAATATATAGCAAGTTATGTGAATTATTTGACTAGAAATGCTATTTCCTAGTAAACATTTTTGAAATTATTCTTTCTAAATGTAGTTATCTGGGCCTATGTTCCACTAGGCTCATCTTTGTATATAAGAGTTTATGAGTACTTAATTGTCAATAAGTGATGTAACCCAACTTAGAAGTTGGACCATGAACCTATACCAACAATTCAATGACATATGAGATGCAGGTTTGGCTGATTCCATCTTCGTGTTCTTGGAATAACAATATATTTGTTCATGTTATGTTCTTATGTGAAATAACCCAGCCATTCATTCCTGATTTTTGTTCCTTCTTCTACATCCTTTCTATCGTTGGATTCAGTATCCTCATTATACTGTATTAATGGATCTCATATTGATGACTTTCGCCGAAAGTCTTTTTAGTATTTTATGCCATGAGACATGTATATTGACACCATTGTGTGCTTAGGTCTGTAAATGGCAAAATGGCGCCTCAGTACTTGCAGCTACCATGGTGCTGATGATCTCTATAAAGGTACTCTTATATCTCAACTTCTTTTACCATGTGTTGTGAAGAATTTGCACAAGTTAATGGAAGGCATTAATGTGACTCAAATCATCGAGTATCATTCAGCTTGCAGTTCTTGATATATTTTTGTAACTTCATTCATGTCGTGCTTGTATTTCTTAATTCCCCGAGTTTTACATCTTGTTACCTCTTTAATAAGGGTGCATGTAAAAATGGATGGTTTAATGAGAGGGATAGTGATGAACTTCGTAATCTTTGGAACGAGGTTCGTAAATGGTTATATTTGTGATGTTAACATCTCTCCCATTTTTTGTATCACGGGCTCTTATAAAGAGTGCTCTCTTGTGATTGTAGATAGCAAGCAGTTTCTGCAGTGTTAGTAATATGAACTCTGAGGAGAGCACATTGCATCACAGCATCTCAGCAGTTATGTCAAGGTGTTTATGATGTCTTGCTTGGTGATTTTCCTTTTTACTTTAAATATCGTGTGTTTGTTTTTGTTTGATAAATCTTTTGAGTTCTATCATATCCCGTCAGATTCTATCCACGAATGAAGATGGGTGAAATACTTGCTTTCGTTGAGGCTACGGTAATGGTGCTCTTTTTTCTGTGAACTAATCTTTATCTTGGAGATCCATACACTAAATCTTGTTTTGCCTGTAATGTAGCCGGGTTATGGTGCAATTGTGAAAGATTTCTATATTCCAAAAGATGCAAAAGATGATGCCATAGTAAGAGTTTCTTGTCATTATTCTTTTGTGAGTGGCTTCATTTAGTGATGTATATACAAAATAACCTGATATATGACAGATGCATTAGCTTTATCATGTGTTTCAATTAATATTTGTTTAACCAAAACTTTGGTCTTTGGGTCGCCAGGTACTGGTATTTTACTACTGAAGCACATCACAGTGACCATAATCTTTTATTTATTTACAATTGCACTTAGAATTGTTAATTCTCTTCATTAACTTCACTGCAGTATTTGTTTGTTTCTCAAACAGATAATACCGAGACATCATCATGCATTGTTAGTCCACAGCAAGTCAAGTATATATTTCCTTGAATCCCTTGTACATTTTGTTTACAAAGCACACATACATATAAAGTGGTATGAGCCATTTGTTTCTGTTCAATTTCTAGCTTTTTGGTGAATGGAAAAGCAGTGGACAGAAGGACTTGTCTTTACAAGGTTTGTATAGCCCTTCTCATAAGGGTTGCTGCTAGTGGTCTCAAAATGGGTGGGTTGGGTAATTGGTTAATATGGTAATTTTGTTTACGGGTTGAAAATGGGTTGGGTTGAGAGAGTTATTTGTTTTAATAACGATCTAATCTTTAGTGTTTTAGAAGGTTCTATTCTTAAACTAGTCGCTTGGGGTGATTTTCAATCTAAAATGTATTTCTATATGCTTATATCTCCTTATCAGGATCCTGGACCACAGATACCAACACTTGTAAAACATATGGTTAAGCATGGAACCAATCTTCTTCAAGCGGTGGGCCATTTCAGCGGTATCTATCTAATACATGCCTTCTGTTTCCAACATATTTTACATGCTGTAATCCTCTGTATTAACTTGTCCATAAATCTATGTTAGGGAAATATATTATAGTAATTGCCTTCATGAGTATTGTCTCAAATCCAAGCTGTCCTACCCTTCCAGATTATATGCGACCAGTTGCTGCTGCATCCGATACAGGTTTATTAGCATTTTATGTATGATGAAATAGCATATATTGAAATAATTGTAACATATGCTCATTTGATGTCCTTAGCAATATGTTTTTCAATTGTTTTCCTGATGTAGACAACGATATAATAGAAGGGTTGTCTAGAGTATCGCTAAATTGCCCCATAAGGTATGCACCATTAATTTATAGAATTCAGTTCAATAGCATTTCATTCCAATAGAACCAATAATACTTTTTTTCCTTATCTTAATTCTGTCTTTGAAACCGTGTCTATTTTATATAGTTTTAAGCGCATCAAGACACCTGTCAAAGGACATTTATGTAATCATCTTCAGGTGATTCTCCATAATGTATTGCCGTTGGATATATGTGGTTGCTCATTTACATACGTTTAATATTTTATATTACTTTACAGTGCTTTGATTTTGACAACTATGTGGACATAAACTCGAGAAGACCATCATGGCGTTGTCCTCATTGTAGTCAATCTGTCTGCTTCACTGACATCCGAATTGACCAGGGCATGGTTAAGGCAAGTAACCTAGAAGTAGAGTGTCAAAATGGATGGGCTGGGTAACGGGTCAAAAGGTTGTAAGTTTTTGTACAGGCCAGGTTGACTCGAAACACTTTCTTTCCCATTCTTTATAAATAATATTATAAATATAAATAATATGTGTAGATATAATAACAAAACATAATTTATTACCATAATAATCTAATTTCTCAAATAAAGAGATTTAATAGATTCTATATGTTATAGGTACACTTTGGACGACTTTTCACCCGTTTCCTTGTTAGCTACTATTTTTTTTGTCAAAAATAAATTTTACCCACTAGAAATAAAACAACAGTGATCTTACCTGTTTATAAGTAAATGGGTCGAAATTGCCACTTTAATCTACAAATAATGTGTATCCATTCGTTTGATTTTTTTAAGCCACTTGTAACCCACTGTGTCCCATCCTTAGGTTCTGAAAGAAGTAGGTGTGGATGTTTCTCATGTGAAAATCTTTGCTGAAGGCTTGTGGGAAACTGTTAACGAGGGTGGTGATCATACACATAAATTGCAAGATAAACCATCTTCACACCAAGAATCTACTATCTCCCTAGATGTGGGTGGAGAGATTTTAGATCTTACGGAAACAGATTATGATATGGATTCTGGTAATTGCCCACAAGAAAATGATAGAAAACCTTCTGTTGCTCAGTTACAAGATGTGAACATGAACAATGTCCATAGAAGTATTGCATCTCATATGGAGAATCAGTCATGGAGAACTGATTTACCATCACCTGCAAATAGGATGTCTAATAGCACATCAAATGTCACAATGGGGGCACCTGCAAATGCTATTTCACATGGTCTAAGTCAACTTTATGCTTCCAATAATATGCAGTTACCTACATATGCCATTGGGTCATCTAATACCAGATCAAATGTCACTGTGATGGCACCTATAACAGATACTGTCATGAATGCTATTTTGCAAAGTCGAAGTCAAAGTCAAACTTTTACTTCCAATGATATGCAGTCACAACAACACAACTCAAACAATATGAGTAATGGAAATGTGAGGTACCCGACACCCGGCAGGCAGGTACAGAGAATTCCAACTCCAGTTCAGGCCTCCCCAGGAACGCGCGGTGGTGGTGTACAGCAACAATATTCTGGACCTCAAATGGATCAGCATCAAATTACGCATATCATGTCAGCCATACTGTCCCAGAACATGAGTTCACAGGTGCAAAGGATCCATAAATCATCTCCATACTTTTTACTTTGTGTAATTTTTTGAATGGTAAAATAGTCAGGTTGGGTATTTGCATTATAACACTTTGTGTCCAATATGATTAATGTACACAAATATATTATTCAGTAGTAACCGATTTTTCATTGTGATGGTTTGGGGTGCCTTATCTTTTATCAAGGTTGTAAAACTCGGCCGAGTCGGCTGAGTAGTGAGTACCCAGAATAGACTCCTGACCCCCGCCCCTTGCCGAGTCCGAGTCACGAGTGAAAGATCATTGAGAACTATTCGAGGATGATTTTGTGTCAGAGAGTGAGAGTGGGGTTTAAGTAGATGATGATGAGATTGAATATGAATCTGATGGAGTTCAGATACTTGAGCAATACGGACAAAATGATGATGAAGCGTGAATCTATCAACTGATATTATGTTTAATTTTCGAGCTTTGAAGTATTATGTTAATGTTTCTAAACATTATGTTTAAGTTTGAGGTTTCTAATATATTTCTAATTTTCTATTACATATAATTTCAAAAATTATTATTTATATATATAAAGATCCCAATCCGGGTACCCCCGAGTCTCCAAAAGCTCTTGACCCCCCCCCCCCCCTCTCTCTCTCTCCGAGCCGAGTCCAAGTCACGAGCTCTCCAACCTTGTCTTTTATGCATTGAAAACACACGTTGGGTAAAATTTTAACCCATTTAACCATTTTGTTATAAGCTGTTCTTTTATTATATACTTGTTTGATTTGTTAGAGATAAAGTATAACCCAAATAAACCCATTTGTAACTAAATGGGTTGAAAATTTCACCTCTTATTATCTTCTTCCTGGGTCCTGACAACGATGTACCTCTGATTGATCATTGTTTTGCTCATTCTTTGTACTAATATTCTTTTCAACACCAATTGTTCATTTTCATTGAAGTTCTAAATTCTCAGCCTTATGCTTTATAATTATCCTTTTACGTCTTCTTCCCTTTGCAGAACTGGGTTCATCATGATGGCTCACGCGTTTCAAGTCAACTAGTTCAGCAATTTGGTGCTTGTACAGCTCTACCTCAACACCCAAATGTTTATCAACATACTTCACCTCATCCGGCAAATCAATTCTACTCTCACCAACACCAGCCATTTGACCAGATGTTAGCAGATTCAATGTGGTCCACGACTCAGTTGTCTCAAGCTCACCAAGGAGTTGAAGTTTTCACCGCCGGACTAGGAATCTACCAACAAGCTCATCACTATACCTTGGACGCTGCTCAACGAGCTATCCAAATCAGCTGGACACCACCCGTTCCAACTCCGTTACATACTTCTGGATCATTTATGCCTCAGAGATCAATGGAAGAGCACAGAGGTATGAAGTTAACACACTTTTAAATTTATGTAGGGTCTGCTGATTGTTTAATTTTCTCAATCATCTACACCATAACCAAAAGAGCAAATGGGTAGGTCGAAATTTGAATGGGTTGGGTAACTGGTAGCTTTCTGTATGGATTGCAAATTTGCAACTGCCAGTCCTATTTGTGTTTTTTAAATTGAGAATCAATGTGTCAAATATGATTGGACAGGGGTTGAAAATTTCTAGTTCTTTTATTAGTACGTGTTGCAACCGCCACCCCCATTTGTTTTTTTTTTTAATGTAACATATATTGTTACAGTACTGGTTTTATTCTTTGCAATGGAACATGTAGCAGGTTTATGCATTTTCAATAAATTTTCAACCTGTTCGACCCTTTTCCATTTTGGTTAGTTTTTAAAGTCTAACCTTTTTGACCCGTAAACCAACCCAATTACCATTATGGGTTGAATTGCCACCTTTAAATACGTTTTTTTTTTAAACTTTGGTGTTCAATTGTTCATTGCACCTCAATACCTCATAGTACTGTGGTACCATGTCCAGGACAAGCTCAACAGGTCAACGACTTTTCAGCCAATGCACCAGTGGACACGCGTTGGCGACCCACTGGACTCATGCGTGGAAGCTTGTCGGGTCAGGCTTATTCTGATGCTGTTAATCATATGATACTTCATCCAACACAACCGGTCCAAGCTGCTAGACCTCAATCTCTGAACATCCCCAGACCTGTACTACCGCCCCATCTGCAAGTCCTATTAGGGAATAACAGAAATGTTCACGATTATCAAGATCAACACGGTGCTAGTGGTGGTGTTAGATTGCAGCAGTGATGGTGCCCGACTCCTAGAGTTTTACCTGATGATTTTGATGTCACCAGGGAAGGGGATGTATAGACTCTAGAAGGCATGACCGATTTTGTATTTAGTAACTAGTGGCTGTGCAAATGCAGATTCTGACTCGGTTTGTGTTCGCTAGATGTTCCACGTCGTTTTGAATAGTTTACTTATGGGTCACACTTCCTTTCTTACGTATGTAATGTAGGTACCTGAAATGCTGATAGTGTTTTTTTTTCCCACAAAGAGGACAGTACCTCATTCATTCATTTTATTGATCACCAAATTCACATAGCATTTGTTATTACAAGCCGTCACCTTTTCGGATATGGACATGCCCAATATATCCTACAAAGGTTGACCAATTCATCAATTAAACTATACACAAGACTATACAATTATTGATATAGGGGGATAACATCCGTTAACACACCTTAGGGGCGTTTGGGATTGCGGTTTAAAATTAAATTCTGCGTTTTGAAAAAGCAATTGCTTTTTCAAAATTGCGTTTTTTCTCTAATTAAACACAAATAATCACTTTTATTGCTAAACATTTTTTTGATTATTTGCGTTCTGTAAATGCAATAATCAAATAATCCATTTAAAACACAATTCCAAACACCCACTAAGTTGCAATTATTTTTTTTCATTATCAACTCCGGAATCCGTTAAATATACATGATATATATCCCTCAGTTAAAATTTATGTGAGTATGTTGCATCTATCATCCGTGCAGTTAACTGCGCCGATCATTATCGCATTAATATAAATATAACAGTGCAGGTAAATGTTAGAAATAATAGCATGCAAACTTCACCTTTCCTTTTATTCTTATCTTTTTGGGATTTAGCATGAGGGTCCCACCCTTTTTTTTAAAAATGGTTTTAGCATGAAAAAATTTGCAGCTCTTTAAATTTATCGAACATTCTTCCAACTTAATGATTTTATATGATACTTTTAAGTTTGACCATCAGCTTAGAAGAGGGAATGGGGAAAGATGGGGTGTGGTACCACTGTGGTACCACATAGTACACCATCCCTACCTTGCAAGATGGAGAAAGATGAGGAAAGGAAAAATCAAATTCGGTATGGCCATCTATCATTTCATCTTGTAATTTTGTTGTGGTACCACATTAACACCATCCCTCCCTTAAAAGATGGTGAGAGATGGATAAAAAAAAAAGGAAAGATGAGAGATCAAATTGGGGTGCTCCCTCCACCCTAATAGGGAGATAGGGAGATGTTGCCTTGTTAATTATGCATGGGTGATGTGTTGACGTTGATCTAGTGTAGTCTTCATTAATGATGGGCCAGTCTAATTACTAATGTTGATATATGATTAATAATTCAGTGATACAAATTGGCAACGTACACGTAGCTAGAAAAGGTAAAGATGACTTGAGATGGCAGTTTCATATTGTTTGAAAATGATCGATATCTGTATTAATGAAAGCAGTAGTTAGGGATTTAGAGTTAGACCATATACTCTGTGTATATAAAGGGATTTGTTAACTAGTGCTGACATTAAAAAAGATAACAAGAGAAAAATGAACAGTTACCTCGAGTCTCACACCTAACTACCCAATTGGTGAAAATAAACTAAAATACAAAAAAAAAACATTTAAAGTGTTTGTACTTTTTCACCTGATTATTGTGTTCGTGGGGGCATATAATTTTTTAAAAACCAAAATCTATATATTAGGCCGTTCCAAAAAAAAAAAAAAAAAAAAAATCTATATATTAAAAAATAATACTAACATTTGGATTTATTTTTTTTAAGGATAACTCATGTATCGGTTACAATTGATGTCACAATTAACATGACAAAAAATAAACGGTGTAACATTATGGTTCGAGACCGTGATTTGTGTCATCAGTCATCACCTATGATTTTATATTATTTTCCCCATATTATCATTTGTGTTGTATTTACTCTTTAACTTTTCTTTAAAAAGTATCTTCTAATGACACATGCTAACATATTGTACAAATATTATTTCATAAAGACTTATATAATATACGAGCTTTGGTTTCTTTCTATTTGAATAAATATATATCTAGAATAAGTCAAACAATACTACGTAATAATGTACTATATTAATATTAATTTATTAATTAAAATATATAGTACTACATATATTATTGATAAAAGATGTCTAGTATTTTTTTTTTAATATTCACATTTATATATATTAAAAACCAAGTTCTGTATGTGAGGGAAGTTTACTGTTCATAGTTTGTACTATTTTTAATGCTTTAGGTACTATTATTAACAGCAACAGATATATGATTCAGTGAATGGATTGCTACGTGCTATCTATGATTCCTACGTGTCTTCTTTTCGTTTCACCTTATACTTGCCTTTTGCTTCTTACTTCTTATCAGTTTTCTCAATTGTTTCATCAGGGACAAGTATGTAAGCTTACCCATTCTTTTTTCTCTTTGATTTCCTTTTTCCTCATTCTAAAGTTATTTACATATATGTATTTTTATCATTTTTTTTCTTAATAAGAATCATGAACTTTATAACTTTACAATTCTCACTCTCGTCTTTTTTAAACATCATGTTTTGATTATTTTTCCCCGTTTTCCTATGAGTAATTTTCATCATTGTTACGTCTTATGTTCGTCTGACATTTATAGCAAAACACTATATTTCATCACCGTCACCGAACTGTCATTATATGTATGTATATAGTTAGTGTTTTGTTCTATGTTTTTATACCTGCGGTTTTATTCTTATTGTTGTTACATGTTATTTTTATTATTGCTACATGCTCTGTTTTTTTTTTGGATTCGAGGATTTAACATAAATGTATTTGTATAGTCACTTTGAGATTATTATTATTTTTGCTTATTATTATTCTTATTGTATCATTTTAGGATCAATTTTTTTGATTTGTATACTACGTGATTATGCAGGCTTATAAAAAGTCGTTCCCGTGGCAACGCACGGGATAAAAATACTAGTTATGTTATAAATGTTATCATTAGCAAATAATGCTAGGAAATATTATATTATGGTAGGAGAGTGTGCTATAAGAAATGATAATGATCTGATATGATGTCTATTAACATACATGTCATATGTATTTATTATTATAGAAGTTTTTAGTTTTTCTTAATATATAAGAAATGAAATTGTATATATATTAAGAAAATTTTTTGTAAACAAACATCGTTGTTAAACATAATATAACTAAAAGTTAAAGAAAACAATAATTATTAAGTAAAAAATAACACTTATGACTCAGAGGATTCGATGTGTGCCTTACAAGTTAATTACAACGGTTGAATTATGTTGTAGTTCTATTGGTGAATGATATCATATTATATGTTAACTAGTTTATTAGCCGTGTAAAACGCGGGAGTTGTACGTTATTTTTTATACGGAAAAACTTTTAAAATATGAAAACTATTAATATTATTCTTTGCATTTGAACACTCACAACATGTAAAGTTTAATTATAAATTACACATTAAAAATTTTAATATTGATAAATGTTTTATTTTAAAACCACAAATTAACATCTATTTAAATATTTACAAACTTTCATATCACAATTATATTATCATGTTCATTGTAAAGAAAAATGTGAATCAAATAGTGTTTTTAGTTATAAAACTTAAATAATTACATGAAGCACATGTATTTCAATAAGTAACGTCAAATTAATGCATTGATGAAAGGCAGTGTAAACATCATCTCTCTCTCTCTCTCTCTCTCTCTCTCTCTCTCTCTCTCTCATCAAGTGGCTCTTAAGGATTTTGTATTTCGATAAGTGTAGCTTACCATTAGTAATGAAATATTAAATAAATATCTTTATTAGTATTAAGTTATAACTATATAACTTTTACACGTGTTCACCATTCGTTATAAAAATCGTTATCTGTTACTAAGTATATAACTTTGTACTTGTGTCAAACTTTAATTACGTAATTCTTTTAACGTACAGCCTAATAGACTAATATTAAAATAATATATATTTTTTTAAATTAATTTTCATACACAATGACGATAAAAGTACTTCAATATATTGTCTAATTATTAAATACTAATCTAAAAGATATCTCACATTAAATTATGTTGGATCGTTTTTATTATGATTTAAGCTTAATCTATGGTGATTTATGGAGGATTTAATCACTATATGTGTTAGGTGTTTTGTGTGTGTTATGACAGTTATGAGATATCGGATGAGAGAGTGAAAGAGAGAAATGAGAGTGATTAAAATATATTTTCTTTTACAAGTGAATCACTTGTCCGAATACAAGGAGGTGCAGGGTATTTAGGGGGTATTTGGTGTTGCGTTTTCAAAATAGATTATGGTTTTCAAAAGAGATTTTGCGTTTTCAAAACTGCGTTTTGAAAAAGCATGTAGGTACATGCTTCTCCAAAACTGCGT
>JAOXNX010000028.1:20270572-20281266 GCA_028566075.1 Solidago caesia
ATAAAAATAAAAAAAATAAAAATACATACCAAAAAGAGGAGAGAATGAGGGAAAATGTGTGGCTGAGATTTGTCCCCCTGTCCTTTTTTATTTAGGTGTCCTCAAATTAACCCACCCCTATATACATATACACATTTCAGTGTTAGAAATTTATATCTCCGAAATTGCGGATATACGAAGTAACATAATTAATTTTTAATTTAACTGGCTAACTGCTAGTGATGATCACTTTAAAGCTTTGATTTTGGAGAATAAAAAAGTGAAGTGTGTTTTAGAATGCAAGGCTATCTTAGTTTCGTGTTGGGTGGTCTAGTTGGTTTCGGCTTAGGAGATAAGTGTATTTGGAAAGTGTCTTGAGTTTTATTGTCAAGCCAAGGATCGAGTAACATTTATGAATAGAATAGTAGAATACTTTTGGTTTGATTTTGAAGATAAGTTAACTGATATGACACTGGATGTAAAATCTGGAAAGTATCTTGAGATGGAATGTGTATTCTAACAACTAGTCGTTTGTTCCATACGGTTTAGTCAATTATGCTAGACAATCTATAGAAATTACAAAGGGTATGTTTGGCTAGGGGCTAGAGATGGAGCTAAAAGCTGGGGCTTTTTTTAATAAACTACACCCAAAAAGGGATGATTTTTTTAGGAGGTTTTTTTTTTTCCTTCAAAAAAGAAAACCACTTTGCCAAACACACCCAGAGACTTGAACTGTGTGGATGGAGGAGATTAACTAGCATGCTTTAAGATGGTAATATCGGTCGCCAACTCCTTTATGTGGAAGTTTTTGAGTGGGTTAGTGTTTATGGTGGTGTCCTATGGGTGTGCCTTGGGTGGTACCTTGTTTATAAGGCAATCCTAAAATAGGCTGGTGAAGGTAGGAGCACAAGATTGTTGGGTCAATGATTTTTGAGGCCACAGATTGAGATACAGGCTAACAAAGCTAGGATTTTTCAGGGGAGAATTATGAATGATATTTCGGCGTTGAATGAAAGAAAGGCGCCCGTTTAGTTTTTATTTAATCAAGGGCTTTGATGATAGGGATGTCTAAGGATCAATTTCATATCATGGTTTCAACTAATTGGTTTTGATAAAATAAATGATACGGATCATTTGAGCTGAAGTCAGGGTTAGCCAGCGCTTGTGTTAAGTCAATGGTCAAGTCATTAGAGGGCGTCAAAGTTCGTTAGGCTATTGAGATGTTGTCCACATGTCAGGATAGGATTGGTCCAGATTGAGTCGGTTAGTTCATGTCATCGTATAAATAGCATTTCATGGACTCCAATGTTCATCTTGATTGGAGATATCAATAAAAAAAATAACCTTTTACTCTCGAGATGTTGCACTCAATTGTGGGTATCAATTGCAAACTGTTCTTGTAATTGAACCGTTAATCGCCATTAATAGAGCTCGAGCTGTCTTCTAGTTTATCAATAAACGTAGGACGCCTATTTGGGTAATGTAGGGTGTTTACTTTATAAGTCCCTATTGTTTGGTGTTCATACCTGTGCAGATTTTGCAATTGCAACAATCTTTGTCACCTGGATCTTTTTATTCTCTAAGTTATAAGTAACGAGCAATCTGCTAGTCACATTGATGAATATTTTTATTGTCAGGACATTAAACCAGTTGCTATCTTATGTGGTCATACTGCACCAATTTCTGACATGGGTATCTGTTTCCCTGCATCGACTCTAGGAGACGAGAAAACAAGTGATTCAAATAATGTGGCATCAAACTCTAGCTCGGTTAACTGTGGTTCTCTAATAAGCGCGTGTACTGATGGAGTATTATCTGTTTGGTCTAGAGACAGTGGACATTGCAGCCGCAGAAGAAAAATGCCAGCTTGGGTGGGGAGTCCATACATGGTTAAGCCATTGCCTGAAAATAAAAGATATGTATGTGTCGCCTGTTGTTTCATTGATCCTGTTAATTCATTAGATCACCAGTCACTTGATTCCACTGAATATGGTGAGCCACGCCTCAATAAACCGTCAAAATGCACAGTTGTAATAATTGATTCGTATACCCTAACCATAGTGCAAACTGTGTTTCGTGGTACTTTATCTATCGGACCTTTCAAGTTTATGTCCATCGTGACAACTGTTGGCGATATGGAGAAGGAATCAGTGCTGATGGCTGACTCATTTGGTAATGTGCAATGTGTATCACTACTAAAAGACACCGAACACAGTGAAGATATTTCAGATGACTTGCAGAAGAATTCTTCTCACCTGGAAATGTCTGATTTGCTTCAAGATTCAAGTGAAGGAGAACTTCCAATTTCATTTGCTGCTTCTGGGCAAGTTTTAGCTATTCTGTATAGAAACCACTCTATATTTAAGTTGGTGGATGGCAGCGCTATAATTGGAGAGATCTCATTCTTTGACGATCAACTAAGTCGTTACAATGTTGTTGGTTGCCTGTTTCTTGGGAGTAATTACTATACGATGGCGCCACATGGTGATGAAACACTTAACATATTTGTAGAAACTTTCGCTGTTTGGAACAACGAAGGTTATGTAATTATCTATAGCATAACATATTCAGGAGAAACTTTCAAATACGTGCCTCTATGCGCAGTCCCTGCTGTTTCACATCCTCCTAATGTTGAGTTGTCGTTTTCTTTTGCTCTATTGAATCAAAATCTTGTTCGGATTGAATCAATTTGCCTCCACACCGGAGAACCTGTGCATTGGAAACCCCTGGTAACAATATGGGCGTTGAGTAATAATGGTGAAAAGTTTAATCAAGAATGCAATTTGGTTGGGAAAGGTAGCTATTTTGATGAGTGGTTTGTGGATACAAGTGAAGGACGGCATGATCTTTTCAGAAGAGAGTTTGTGGTAACTTCTTCAATGGTTATTTCTGAGAACGACTCCTCCCCTTATGCAATAGTTTATGGATACGACAGTGGAGAAATAGAAGTTCTACGGTTCATTTTGTTCTCTGAAATTATGGAAGCTCAAGAGGTGGATTCATGTGCATGGAAGCAATATCTTTCGGGCCACACAGGTGCAATACTTTGTTTGGCTGCACACCAGAAGGTGAGTACATCGACAGGATTTAACTCCAACATTTTTTTAATCTCGGGAAGTATGGATTGCACAATACGTATATGGGATCTTAACTCCACCAATCTTGTTGCAGTGATGCACCATCATGTACAACCAGTGTGCCAAATCATCCTACCGCCACCCCACACTGATCCTCCTTGGAGTGATTGCTTCTTATCTGTTGGAGATGACTCGTGTGCCGCTTTAGCTTCACTCGACACTCTGCGGGTCGAGAGAATGTTTCCTGGACACCCGTACATACCTTCAAAAGTGGTATGGGATAGTACACGTGGATATCTGGCATGCTTTTCTCCTAATCATTCAGCAATATCGGATTTATCTGATGTATTGTACATTTGGGATATAAAGTCGGGTGCCCGTGAGCGTGTTCTTCGTGGTACTGCTGCTCAGTCAATGTTTGACCATTTCTGTACGAGCAGTAATAAGAATAACCTTTCTGTAAGTTCCATAGAGAGGAACACTTCTGTTTCCTCGCTACTTCTGCCAATAATTGAAGATACACAAGTTTCACAATCTCATCCAAATGCTCCACATCTATACCACAACACACATTCAATTGCATGCTCTTGCCCTTTTCCTGGAATTGCAACACTCACTTTTGATATGACATTATTGATGTCCCTTAGAATTGAATCTTCTGAAAGTCATAATGATGCGCATGAGGTTCAAACCCCTAGAAAAGGGATAGACCGAATGAGCAGTTTTATGAAGGAACAGGGACTCAAAGAACCTAGACCATACCCGTTTGATACAGATGGCGGGGATGCTTTACAAGAAAGCCCAACAAATGCTGCAGAATATACAGATTGGGCTCATTCACTAGAAGGGTGTTTATTTCGGTTTAGTTTGTCAGTTTTGCACTTATGGAATGTGGATTACGAGCTTGATAAACTGTTAGTCTTGGAGATGAAGCTTAAGAAACCTAAGAATTTTTTTGTGGCTTCTGGTTTGATTGGGGACAGGGGGTCTCTCACGTTGAGTTTTCCTGGTCCAAATGCGACCCTTGAGGTACCGTATTTCTTTTCAATACTACTTCAATTAAACGTTTTTCATTCTCATTTATAAATTGTCATTCATGTTTCAGCTTTGGAAATCATCGGCTGAGTTCTGTGCAATCAGGTCCTTAACTATGGTGTCCCTTGCTCAGCACATGATTAGCTTGTCACATTCATGCTCCACTGCAAGCAGGTAACTCAGTATATTGCAATTAACTTTTAGGATCATAACCTTTTCAATAAGCCTTGGAGGTAATTTGTGCAATTTGGCAAGATATGAGTAGAATACAGACCTCACAGGTGAACACTTCACAGAATATGATATCAGCTGCATAATACTCGTGAGTTCATTATGTTTTGCAGTGCTTTAGCAGCATTTTACACACGAAAGTTTGCAGAGAAATATCCTGATATTAGACCGCCTTTGCTCCAGGTAACTTCTTGTGCATCTGAAATCTGTGGTAGCCCTAAATGTTGGTTTTATTTGCTCATTGTCTTCATTGAACATTTTTGGTCCATATAATATTCGCATGGGAGGTCTCATATTAGAATTTTCAATTAGCTAACCACAAACTGAAAAACAAATTTTTATTTATAATGCAGTTTCTTTTGTTATCTTTCCCATTTTTCTACAGCATTTGGTGAAATTCATGATGCATTTCTAATATTTTAGTCACAGTACTTACCCGGGTTTTTTTTTCTGATTCTTTTTCTTTTGGACGTACAGCTTTTGATCAGCTTTTGGCAAGACAAGAGTGAACATGTCCGAATGGCTGCACGCTCGTTATTCCACTGTGCTGCTGCGAGAGCCATTCCTTGTCAGCTACGTATTAAGAAGTCCCTTAATGATGAATCAAAGGGATCTGCAGAAAGTACATCATTCGATTCAAACACGGGGGAGAATCCCTTAGAAAATGTGACATTAAATATTACTGGAAAAGAGGATGCTGAAATGATAGCATGGTTAGAATCATTTGAACGTCAAGATTGGATATCTTGTGTAGGGGGAACAAGTCAAGACGCAATGACATCTCATATGGTTGTTGCTGCTGCTTTGGTTGTTTGGTATCCAAGTCTTGTGAAGTCAACTCTTGCGATGCTGTGCGTACATCCTTTATTAAAGTTGGTTATGTCCATGAATGAAAGATACAGTTCCACAGCAGCCGAGATTCTGGCAGAAGGTATGGAGAGCACATGGAGTGTGTGCATTAATTCGGAAATACCTCGTTTAATTTCAGATATATTCCTTCAAATTGAACATGGTTCAGCTACATCTGTTGAGATTCGTGAGTCTTTGGTTGGAATTCTTTTGCCAAGTTTAGCAATGGCTGATGTTCCAGCCTTTTTACATGTGATAGAAAGACAAATATGGTCTACTGCTTCTGATTCACCTGTTCACATTGTGTCCCTTATGACCCTCATTAGAGTAACTCGTGGTTCTCCTAGAAATTTGGCTCCTTATCTCGATAAGGTTTGTGACTACTTTCTTTCATAACTATAAGTGGAGGTGGCAATTTTATTATTTTTAACAGCTTAAATCAGAATAATTACCTAAAAAGGAAACAGGTCAAATGGTTCCAACAGGTCAACCGTATTCCATTGTGTATTTATATTTATAATGCCTGAAACCTCCTAAATCATATTATTCAAAGTTTAGATTATTATTAAAACAATATTTTTGATTATATTTGATACACCAATTTAAATCTACTTTTTTGGACAAAAATTTCTTCTGGTCAACCTGACACGACCGCTACCAGAAATTACATGTCTTTTTTATACATGTTTTGACCCTAAGGCTTATATTAGTTGTATTTTTTTTACTTGGGTAATCATTTCAATGTCATATCAGCACTCCACAGATCACAGGATCCATCATTTTTCACGATGTTTTATAAAGTTGGCTCTGTGCAATTCAATGGCACTTGCTATATTTCAGTTTCAACTACAACATCTATAACAATTAGCCAGGTTGCAGGTGGTCAATTTTATTTTACAGACAATGGACCCTGGCAACATGGCCATGCGTAGAAGTTGCTTACAAAATTCATTGGCAACACTAAAGGAAGTTGTGCGTGTTTTCCCCATGGTAGCCCTGAATGACTCCTCTACTCGATTGGCTGTTGGTGATGCAATCGGAAATATTAATAAAGCTATTATTCGTGTATATGAAATGCAAAGGTAGTTTATAAAGTCTTCCACTTTCCTTTAATGCAATAATTTGCTGCCATATTCATGGTGGGACCATATTACTGGGATGGTTCTGCAAAAATACAAAGGAGTATATATAAAAATAATTTGCAAATGTGATCACAGAATTTCATTTAAACAGAAAGCTCCTGACATGCACATGTCTTTATTCTTACTGTATGGATTACGTTTATATAACTCTCCTTTTCAAATGTAGTATGGTGAAGATAAAGATTTTAGATGCTAGTGGACCTCCAGGACTTCCAACTTTGCTTGGAGGAGCTTCTGAAACGACTGTGAACACTGCAATTTCAGTCTTGAGCTTTTCACCTGATGGAGAGGTACTTTTCTGATCTGACTCATAACCCTACCAAATGGTTCATATCATGAACCACATTGACCCATCTAATCTAACATATGGATCATGAACCAAATCGACCCTGTATTTTTTTTTTTCCTTCCTATGCCTCACCCATCTAACTTATAGTTATATGCTTTATCCATGTGCTATACATTATATATGTCATGTTATGCAAAACATTACGTCTTTTCAGCTGTATAACGTTAATAATAATTAGCAGGGTTTGATCGCTTTTTCTGAGCACGGTCTGATGATAAGATGGTGGTCACTGGGATCCATGTGGTGGGAGAAGCTTAGTCGGAATCTTGTACCTGTTCAGTGCACTAAATTAATTTTTGTTCCTCCATGGGAGGGGTTCTCCCCGACTTCGACAAGGTCTAGTGTTATGGCAAGTGTAATGGGTAACGGGAAGCAGTTTTCACAGGTAATCCTTTGCTACCAACTAGGGTATTTTGTAATTGAGGGTGTATCCACCATATGCTTTCCATCTTGAAACATATACCCTTTAAAAGTACATGAACTTTGACTGTTAAGGTCCAATATAGTACCTTAAAATAAATAAAAATAAATCTACTTTGCTCGAAAGTCAAAGCATTAGAAGTTCTAGGCTTACCTCTTATTGTGGAACTAAAGCCGGCAATCTTGACCCTCTTGCCTACAAATGGGTCGAATTGGGTAATGTTTATCTTTAATGTGAACCAGTTAAGCTAAAAGATGTAACTGACAAATAAACTGGCCAAATTGTCCGGGATAGTTCAAGAGGCTGAAAGTCATGTGAAATGTATTTTAATACACAGAACCTTCAAAATTAGTCTACTAAAAAAGTTTAGAGTATCATTATAATGAAATCTAAAATTCTTAAGAAAGAATGATATCTAAATGTGGCCGTCAAAAATGAGGGATCTTGTCTACCAGAATCAATGATTCTGGTATTCTGTAAAAAATAATTAAAGGGTTTAATTTTTTAAATTTGCACACTTTTTGACGTGTATCTCAGTATACATTTGCTGTTAATTTGACAGGATAATTCAAGCGACTTAAGCGAAATAGACAGATTAAAAGTCTTGCTTCACAACCTTGATCTCTCATACAGGCTAGAATGGGCCGGTGGAAGGAATGTATTACTCAAAAGGCATGGTCAGGAGTTAGGAAGTTTCCAGTTATAACCCCAAGGCTTTTCCCAGAACCCATTTACCGATCTCTGATCTTCGAAATGTAAATGACCAAAATTGCCCTCAAGTCTGCATTTGGTCAATGTTGTTCAGTTACATTACCTTCAAGGCCTCTCTAGATTTGGCAAAAGCTGGTTTAATCAACGGTGATTTAGCCAAAAACAGCAGCCGCCTCCTTGTTAACCTGCTAATGGTACTGCTGGTAGTTCGTTATAGTTGCCGCATATTTAGTGCTTATAAAGAACAAAGATTGATCCATTGATTGCACAGTTTTGCTGTTTGTAGTGTATGATGTTATTGTATTACAAAAATACCCTTGAACGATATTGGAACTGTGAGATGTCCAGGTTAGTTTTGACTTTTGAGGCTTCGAGTTTTACATGAGTTGGTAATGTATGGGACATAATTTTTTGTACATGTCAAAATGGATTAGGTTGATTTGAATCTGACCTTTTTGTATCTCATTTGGGTATTTTATGAATTACTGTTTTATATGGTATCATAACATAATTTTTGTGTGAATAAAAGGGTTTAGAATGGTGCACATGTTACATGATAATATGATAACCCTACAACTAGTGATCTCCTCAAGCGCTTGAACTCGAGTCTCTATATGAAAGTATCAGCGAATTTCCAAGTTCGGATTAGAGGTTGATTAGGAACAAAGAAATGCTAAGACTTGGTAAAATACTAAAATGTTTCAAAAAATCTCTATTCCGTACTAAATCATTGAATCCCCCCTTTCTAAATCTCAAATTATGAACCAATCTTCTTAATATACCCCTATACGGTTATAAAATAAACACAACTAACAAACATGGTCTGTCAAAAATACTCTTTAACTCCTAAAATATTTACACTACCCCCTTATATATCAATAACCTACACTACTCGCCGCAGTCGCCACTCATCGCCGCTACCACCATCACCGCTGCATGGCGCGGGCATCCATCTAGTAAGTTCAAATGAGTCTGGATTTAAAATTTGTAAAGTACGTCAAAATGGGATCTCTTGAATTCATTCACCAACTTTTTCTTTTCCAAACTTTATTCATTAAATGATTAAATACAGTTAAATTTTAGAGTAAATTACAAAAATCGTATTGTGTTTTTCCATTTTTGCACATATAATCCCTTTCGATTAAAAATAGCATTAGGTATCCTTAAGGTGGTCGTTTTCGTCTCAAACTCGTCCTTATCCTGAACGGTGTTAACTTTTATCCACTAGCCCTCGATTTTTGTTCACCACCATACAGTCGGTTATATACCCGATCTCCGGTCACCCTGACCATATACCTAGTACCGCATTCACCTAACCCTTCATATTATTTTCGTCACAATATATGGCCATCATCTCCAATCACCACCCATCACCTTCTCTGACTGTTCTAACTACTTAATGGCTTTGTTTCAAACTAAAAACTTGATTCTATATAGTTTGAGATCTTGTACAAAGAAATAGTATTGGTTGGTGTTTGATTGGGTTATTTTGAATTTAACTGGGTGTTGACATTTAGTTTTTGTAAAAAGTTTTTGGGTAAATGGGTGGGAACCCTCTGCTCTCATATACAGTCTTAGTACCCAGATCAGTTTTTGTAAATTAATCGATACCAATATGAGAAAACATCAAGAAAAGTGTCAAGTGTTTATCTATGCAGGTGACATGTGTTAACAGTTAAAATTTAACGCTGTTAGCAAAAGGATTAATTTCAGACGAAAATGGCCACCACAAAGATGCCTATTGTTATTTTTGATCGGGGATGATTCGTGCAAAAATAAAAGAGCATTGAGACGATTTTTATAATTTACTCTAATTTTAATATAATAATCATATTTTATACACATTAGTATGGAAGTATTTGATTGGAAGATAAGAATCATTATAAGTTTATATAAATATGAGAAAAGGAATGGGTTTTCTAAACTCACCAACCATGATGGGTTTTAAGCAATGGCGGATCCAGAAAAATATAGCAGAGTATGCAAAATTTAATAATATTTTTGAAATTGCGTTTTTTGTTCGGGTTTTGTAAGCATTTTTTGATTTAATAAACATCTTAGTCAAAAATTCAATAGTTAAAAACTTAATGAGTACACGAAAATAAACTAGTAGTTAATAATATAGTATAGTTACATACATTTTATTCATAAATCTCCTCGTCTAGGTTTCATGGTTTGTTATGTCTACTTAGGATATGCACTATTAGTAAAAAAAAAAAAATTATATAAAAAAAAATTAACACTAATTTTTTTTCCATAGGGGTGCATACCCTGCTCTCCACATGGATCCGCCACTGGTTTTAAGTATGAATAAAATGGTGGGTTTGATTCCCATTTTCAAAACCCAATCCATTAGCCAAACATAATAATTGGTAAATAAACTCAATCCAACATTCTTATACCGATCAACCAAACACTTTTTTAATTTTTAATAGTATGTTCGAAGGTGTACTATGTACAAAGACCCTTAAGGGAATGTAACTGAGCAGTTGAGCAGTCTCGAGTACTTACAGAGTAACAAGGCCGGGACATTAGTCGTTTCCAAGCAAAATGGCCGAATGCCTAAGGTGCACATAGACCCCGTTGCCGTTGGTGGTCGTTTTTGTGTAAAATGACCCGATGTATATAAAAATGGGAATTAGTTCAAATAAAACAAACTTTAACGTAAAACAAATAAGACAATACATGGTGATGACACGTGTCCAATACCTCATCAACTATTCTATTATGGGATGTAGTTAAAAATCTCAACCCTCCCAAATCCCACCAATTATATTTTAACAACTCATTTTTTCTTTTCAACCCTCCCAACCATTTTCCATAGCATTCATCACTTTCTCAACCCTCCCAAATTATTATTTTTTTCTTTTTCATTTAATTTAATCAAACATTTTTTAAAC
>JAOXNX010000028.1:20320458-20331482 GCA_028566075.1 Solidago caesia
TCACCAACTTTATGTTGACGAAATTTACGTGTATTCTCAGGTACATGAGCTATATGATGCATATACGTGATGCATGCTTTTGGAGTCTCAAACATATAGAAGATAACAATTGGAGATGTCTTAGTGTATATATTTCATGCTTTAAAAAGAATCTCAATTGTACTTGAAATGGACTAGGTCCATACTTTTGTAACAACCTTGGTTATATATATGAAAAGTTTCTAAAACGTCTCATTATAGAGGTCGTTTATTATAAATTGTGTTTGTGATTCCAATATTAGTTCACACTCCGGTTATCCGCAAAATAAATATTTTTGGGGTGTGACATCTTTGACCATGGGGTATTACACTAGGGTTCGAGTTCCACCTCCTACATTTGTAGGGGTGGATTATTGGGGGGTTTTTGAGAGTCCTGGTTCCATCACAGACATTCGTATAATTTAGGAGTTAGAGTATGATATTTTGTCGTTCTAAAATTTTTATTATTATTATCATTCTTTTTATTATTAACTAGGTATTCGATCACTTAAAGTTGAGTTACTTTTTTCTTAATATTGTATTCAAATACTCCTACCTGAAATATATTATAATCTTTATTAAACATTCAATGTGATTTTTATAAAAAATAAAATACCAATTGTTACTCATTTTAGTCTGATTATGTTTATATTGGTTGTCAAGTCTACTGAAAATTGAGTTATTTAATTAAACAAAACCTATTCATTTTGCGAATCCAAATAACTATTTAATATTTTTAGTAATGATATTAATAATTAATTAATTTTTCTTAAATAAAAATAGTATTTTAAACAAACTTAAAAAAAGTTATATACAATATTAATTATATTTTTATACAATAATAATATATATTTTGTAAATTAACAATACTTTATTAAGAAATTAGGAATTTTTTAAAAATATAATAATTAGTTATTTTAAAATAGTAATAAACTTTTATAAAATACAAAATTTTGATAATAATTAGTGTAAATTATACGGATGATACCTGTAGTTTGTTTAACATTACATGTTTCATACCTCACGTGCAAGGCACGTGGGACTATTTAATGACATAACTAACGACCTTCAGCGTGAGGTATGGCCCGAGTGCGAATTTGTAAATCATGGATATCATTGGCATAATTTTAATTATTGAATAAGAACCTTTAGATTATATGGATGATGTCATAAATAAAAAATATCAAAATTCTATAATTAAAATTTATTTATAGAAATTTAATAATTAAAATAAATAAATGTAACAATAATTATTCTTTTAAATATATTCAAAAATAAATTAACGATTCTATTCAATTAATTATTTCCTAATTAAATTTCTTATTTTTTTTCTCCAAAATAAAATCCTTGCTGACATGATTTTGATAAATAATTTTGAAATTAATTAGGGTTGTTTTTTTTTGTGATGTACCATATCCATCCGATTTTTGTGCCATAGATGGCTGCTTTGCATTGTTCATGGTTGTATTCATATTTTCTTAAGACAATGGAGTCCAAATGAAAAGTATATTTAATTGGCTTTGTTTGAATTTGACGGAAAAACCCGAACGGTAGATTTCAATTTATCTTTATCTTTACTCTCTTATAAAACAAACTATCTCTCTTTTTTAAACTTCCTACATTTAAAATACCTAAAATGTCCTTACTAATATAACTAGCATTATCCATGATTCTATTGAAAACCCAATATACCCTTAATGAAATTAATATACAACATCTATCCTTTAATTTTTAAAATAACTACACTACCCATTTTACATTAATAACCACACCACCACCATCGTCACCACCACCGCCGCAGCCACCACCACCTCTACTACACCGCCGCTGCTACCATTATTGCCGCTGCATTGCTCGGGCATGCGTCTAGTAAAGAATTAATTGAATAGATTCTTTGATTTATTTTTAATTATTATATTTAAAAGAATATATATTGTTATCAAGATGTAGTTAGCAAACACAAATGTATAATACTTTTAACTATAATACTTTTTTAATTATTTTTTTTATTATAGTATCCATGATACTTTTTCACACAAATATATTTAAAGAAGATATCTACAAAAATTAATGATTAATTGTCATCTAATAAATATATTATAAAAATTATATATTCTTGGGATTTGCTAACTAGTGTCCCGGGGGCATTAGTTAGTATACATTTAATGAACTCAAATTTTCTTAAATAATCAAAAATTACATTTAATGGTCATTAATTCAATTTGATAATTACCATTTTTATATGAATCATTAATGCATATTTTTATATTTTAAGAAAATTTGAGTTCATTAAATGCATACTAACCAATGCCCCCATGACACTGGTTAGCAAATCCCTTACAAATTATAATCTCATGTTTAGGTTGCTTATAATGATTCATTTTAATTATGTATGACTCTTGACAATATGGTTTGCCATCATCTAATAATTAGTCAATAACACATTTAATTCTCACACTTTTTAATCTTTTTATCTACAAACCCTTTCATTTAAATCAGTTTATTATTTGAATATTAAATTTTTGTTGGTACCTTAGTATTAATTTAGGAAAATTAATTGATATTGTATTTTTAAATAATAAGTATTTTAAGGAGACGACTCATATGTTTTTGACTACTCATTTGAATGGTTGTAAATCATCCTGTTAACCATGGTTAAAAAAAGCTCTTGATAAGTTTTAATTTTTGTTTATGTATTTATTTATTTTTTAGCTTACATTTTCCCTTTCTAATAAACATGTTACTATATTGCGATTCAGAAGTTTAGTTCGTAATAATAATTTACAAGTTAATAAATCTTTTTTATCTAATAAAAGAGAGTCGAAGCTGATTTCATAAGGCAGACGTGGCGTTTGATTAGACTGTCCACCTAAGCAATGATGATGTAAATTTTGTTTATGGATGATGTCATAAGGCACTATCAATTAAATATTATTAGTGGTTAATTAATTAATTTAATTTAATTAATACGTGATCTGTTTAATTAATACGGAAGAATTCAAATTCTACACAAAAACCAAAGTAACCAACCGTCCATATCATTGCAAAACCAACCGTCCCTGCAACGCTTCTTCTCCAGGCCCTAAACGTGAGTTCCTAAAATACAAGCATGAAGATGATTTTCTTCCTCATTCAACCCTTCACATCTCCTTCTTCTTCTTCTTCTTCTTCTTCTTCTTCTTCTTCTTCTTCTTCTTCTTCTTCAAACAAGCTTATTTTCTATCAGTATCATCATAACAACAATGGACAAAGATACAATAAGCTTTATTGGACAGGTCTCTACAAACTATCCAAAACATTCAACCAAATTTATGCACACCTGTTTCTGGTTGTGGTTACCCGAATAATGGCAATCACAATATTAGTGGATCTTATGCAAGAATGAAGAGGAAGGAAGTTATGTCAGCACGTAATAACAGGAACTCCAAAGACAAAAGGATTTTGAGTAATGAATCAGATAATAATAGTCGTCTTTCAGATGTTCCAAATATGTATGCTTCGTCCTACAATCATCATCTTTCTTTGACTGAAAGACATTCTCCTGCTCCGAATGGTAGTGGTTATCAATCAACTTCATTATTACCCAACTTTTTGGCATTAAACCAGGCTCCTTTAACTCCTTCTACTCATCGTCAATCCTATTCATTATCGCCCGGTTTAACGACTCCTCTACCTTGCTCTTCAAATGGTATGTTTTTATTTGACTTTAACTATACCAATATACTTATTTGCAAAGTATTTATGAATTTTATGCAACAAATGCAGTATATGATACGCCAACCTCTTCAATTGCTACTGTCCTACATGGGACTAGATCAACAAAGGATAAAAGGACATGTGAGACTCAGCCTGCCATACTGACACCTAATTTGAATGGTAATCTGCTCAAGTGCCTAATGACTCTTTTTTTATTATAAGAAAACTATTGGTTTCAAATTATATAAAGGTGTATTTATGTTGTTTATATGATATGTAACTTTTTTTGTGGCCAATATAATTGACTATGTCAATGCAGGATGTAACCTGGCTTACACACCTTCAAACTATGAAGTTGGATCTTCGAGCTCAATGATGCCGGAAGCATTATTTGATAATGTTTTACCTCCAACCAGAAAAGCCAAATGTAGACCTACAAGATTTGATACAAAAGACATACCTATATTTGATCTTGACTCCGATGAAGGACAATATTTAAATGCTGTTAAATCTGTTTTTGGCATATCAAAGAGTAAGCAAATTCTCAATTGGTTTAATATAATTTAAAATATATACACTATGTCAACTTCTAATGTTTTTTAATTATTATTTTTCTTTCTAAAGGTTATATTGATCATGGAGATCCTATTCATAAATGTCATAGTTGTGGGGCTCTATTGTGGGACGCCGAAAGACGACGGGGAAATAGTAATGGTAGAAAGAGAAGTTTTTCTCTTTGTTGTAGGAGTGGCAATGTTGAGCTTCCTAAAACACAAGATCCTCCAAGGCTGTTATACAACTTATATCGTAATAGACATCCAAAGAGTGCTCAATTCATTAATAACATCAGAGCTTATATCTGTGTTTTTGGGTAAAATTTTTATTATTGGACAACTTTGGGTAAAATGTTGTGGACAAGGAGTTTTTGAGAAATTTTATGACGATTTAAATATATGTATAACTGTGTTATTGAAATAAATAAATGTTGTGCATTATAGTAGGTTGAAATATCATCAAATACATATAATGTTTGTTTGTATCTGATGCGTTTAACAAGTCAAAAACAAAGCATAGTGTCAGTTGAGACTTGAGAGAATAGTTTATGACCCAAGATGGTCATATAGTCTTGCCCAGTTGTAGCAGCTTACTAAGAACCGCCGCTTTGCTTAGAGGTCATCACATTACATTTGTATTAACGTAACAAAGAAATATCAAACAAATTATAATACAACCCTGTGTATTACACGGGTCATAAGCTAGTTTTTTATACAGCCAACTTTCATTTTTTGTATTTCTGGTCCCTTCAGTTTTAACATCTTTACACATGATCACCTTAATTTGGTTTTCAGTTTAAATAATAAATGAGCATCAAGTATAAGGGACTGATATTAGAACGCAACTACAAGTCTAGGTACAAATTGTGTAAATAGCTCCGAATTAACAGCTTATATGAAGTTTCTGCTTTGCATAAACACAACTCTACAAATATATCCCCATATATGCAGCTCAGTCCAAACAGCACCCCGCCGGCCATGAGTACAATAGAAACTGAAAATACCCACTACAACACCTTCCAGGAGTTCTTCGATTGGTGGCTCGGTGAGCTAAACGATAACCTCGAACACCTTGTCTCCGCCGCACAAAAATACTATGAAGATGGTAACATTGAAGATGACTCGGGTTTACGCTGTCTGATAGATAAAGCTGTTGGCCACTACGAAGGGTACTACATAACCAAGTCACATGGAGCAAAACTAGACGTGATTTCAATGTTTTCACCAACATGGCTGACCTCGCTAGAGGATTCCTTTTTGTGGGTCGCAGGATGGCGGCCAACCACTGCGATCCACGTGCTGTATTCCAAATCTGGAATACAGCTTAAGGCTAGACTGTCTGACCTCATCCCGGTGTTTAATTCCGGAGATTTAGGAGATTTGAGTTTGAATCAACTCAACCAAATCGATGTATTACAAAAGAAAACGATATGTGAAGAGGGAATACTTAGTAAGAAATTGGCGAAAATCCAGGAATCAGCTGCGGACACGGCCATGGTGAATCTATCCAACATGGTTTCCGAGGTGATGAGGGATAAAAACATGAACCTTCATGGAGGAAGAGACAATGATCAAAAAGTGGAATCCTTGTTAAAACTGAAGAAGGATAAGTTGGAAAAGTTGCTACACATGGCGGATAGTTTGAGAATGGAGACTCTGAACTCGGTGATGGAGATACTGACACCGATTCAGACGGTATACTTTTTAATTGCTGCAGCCGAGCTGCATCTTCGGCTACACGATTGGGGACTGAAGAGGGACGCCACTTAATTAGTTCTCAAATCGATCATCCATTAGTCATGTATATATGGATGACCGTATGGCCGGATAATGAAATCTAGTGTGTACTATGGAATAATTACTGTTTGTTTTTTTACTCAATTTGTTAAATTAACACTTTTAAAGTCGCTAGCAAATACACACCATCACTGTATTACCTGAAAAAATAGAAATAAAGTTAAAATATGAATGTTTACTAGCATGGTACCCGCGTAATGCGGCGGGGGTGTGGCGGCGGCGGCTGTGGTTGGTAGTGGTGGTGGCACGACGAGTGGTGACGGCGTTGGTGGTGGCAGCGGTATGGTTATTATTGTAAAGGTAATTGATGTAAAAGGGGGTAGTGTAGTTATTTTAGGAGTTGAGGGATCTATGTTGTAAATTATTTCATTAAGGGTATTATAGGTATTTTAAGTGGAGATGTTTAAATTATTGAATAAAAGAATGATGATTAATTAATTCATTAAGGATAGAATGATCATTTCTCATTATGTAATTTTTAACATGAGGTGGGATAATCTTTATAAGGTAATATAGATATAATAATATATATTGTTTTGTTTGTTTCACTAAAAGCACTTGGCTTTTGTAACCTTTGTTAATAATTTTCGAGGTTATTATCGAAGGTGGCAAAACGGTCTGGTCACATAACTGTCTTTTTTTTATCTTTTGGGTTCGGTTTAAAATGCCATTGCCCTAAGTATGGGACCATGTTGTCAAGAAAACCCGTATCTATACACGGGTTATAGATCTAGTACATTAAACTAAATTAAAGTATTAAACATTCTCAAGTGTCATGGCTCGGTGCCTCGGAATCAAATAGTTTTCGGTTTTCCACATTTTGTTCTTTATCATTTGGGCCAAAGAGGCAACTTGAATCCAGCCCCATTAACTTTTTAACATATTATGTAAGCTAGAACTTTGGGCCCAAGCCAATCAAGTGGACAGACAAAACTTGGTTTTCAACTTGCTAATTGTTTTTTTTGCCACCATTTTTAAACTTGCGTGTAACATTTGTTTTATCCTTGAATATTTAATGATGATTTCAAGTGTTTGTGATCATCTCACCGTTGGCCATGGAGAAAACAAATGAAATATTGTTTTCATGAACTATATTAGTACATACCAAATTTTTAAACAAGCCAACAACTATTTTTTCCGGGGCAAATCAAATACAGTAGATTACTAGCTCTAAGACGTTACGTAGTGATCGAACACCATTAGGTTCAAATATGAAACCGAACAACTTATTGTCAAGTGGTCCTAGGAAGAAGAATATGATCCAAAACTAAAGGTAGATGACTATCTTGATAGAAGCATAGAATTGATAGACTAGATGGTCTTTTCATGAACTCTAATAGTCACCAACATGACTTTTGTCCGAGTATCACATTTGGGGAGAGTATTTGACTTTAAATCTATTGCGTATTTTTTCTTTTTTTAATGCAATATAATTATAAGAAATAGTAACTTGAAAACCTCAAAAGATAGTTTAAAAAGCCAAGCACTCTTACATGGTTATTTGCTAAAATTATGGTTAACTAACTCATAAACACAAATTAACCATCATTTATATATGAATTCAAAAAACATTTATTTGGTGTCAAATATTGTATGGTATCCAAATTTAATACTCCTTATTATATATTATTAGGAATAAGCTTTTACAAACAAGGAAAAGTTCATGGAGGGTCTTTAGAAACATCCTCATATTAAAATTACAATATTTTATAACGTAAGTGGACTATTTTCTACTTTCTAGTTGTTTTTTAGCATTGTGACAAGAGGTTGATGCTTTTAAACTGGCGTCTTCTTGCCAAAAGAATTGTATCCTTTCTTCATTGTGAGAGTGTCATTTTTCTCTCTTGCTTTCAACTGCTTTTGGCCACTCTCAAGAAGTGTTTTCTCTTGTTGACTTGTTGGTTTGATATAACCTTCAAAAATTGTCATAGTTTCTCCCCCCTTTTGTCAATCAACAAAATATAAGTTGGTTTAAGTTCTAGTTTCATTTTCGATTTCGATTTCAATTTGAAAAAGGTTGAGGTGTTAAGTTTCCATCTTTTTCAAGATTGTAAACATTCAAGATTCATCCTTTTCACCGGTCATAAAAGAAGAAAACTAGTCATTTTAAACGTCAAAGATTCAAATTTTACCCTGACACCCCTACAAATACGTAATAAATTGCATTTTTCTAAGATCGTCACAAATTCAAGCTTTTTCATGTCCAACATATAAAAGACCAACTCCCCTTTACAAGATTGTAATGAGTTCAATTCTCGCTTTTTTGTAAACGAAAAGTGAGTGATCACCCTTTTCAAGATTTTCTACGCCCTTTTTACTGATCAAAAAGAATAGACTTTCACAAGTAAGTTCGGGTTTCATAAATAAAAAGTTTATACTACTTCATGTTTACTAAAAAATCCAAAATCAATGTCTTCTGATTTGTGCGAATTTGACGGGTCTTTCTTCACTGATCCATTCTCTCCATTGAGTGACACTTCCTCCATAGACATCCTCAAAGCATTTCAAGAAAATAGCCACAATTTAAACCCTTTATCATCATCTACTTTGACCCATGAAAATCTTGACATCCCATTTGATGAACTTGATCAAATTACGTGCACCACCTCGACCACCCTTCTATCTTCCTCCCCACCAAGCCACCAGCTTGAAAATCTGTCCTTGTACCAAATGGGCAACTCACTAAGTTCCATAGGTTTGTCCCCTCTTGAGGTCAAAGCAGAAGAAAGTCAACTACCCTTTTATGATCACTATGTCAACAATAATTCTGTCTTGCCTCATAGCTATGATGGAAGTAAGAATGCAATAAAGATGATACAGAGGAGCTACAGTAGTAAATCTTTTGATAGAAGACCAAATGGTTTCCCTTTTCAAACAAAATTTGATTATTTGATTGAGTCCTCAAATTTTGATTCTAAAGTCCTGAAATCAAATGATCATGACTTCTCTGCTAACCATATGAGAAGGGTTTGCAGCACTGGTGATTTACAGGTTAGTCCTCCTTATACATGCATAATAAAAATGTTACTCATATCTTTCCAAATTTATTGTCTGTCTTTTCCTTTAGTTTGTCCCACCAAGTCCTGTATTCCACCTAGTCATGCCCAAAAACCGGTTTCGGGCCGAACCGACCCGAACCGGAAACCGAACCGGTTTTGGTCAACGGGCGCAAAAACCGGTTTTGACCAAACCGGTTCCGGGTTGAAACCGGTTTTGACCAAAGGTTTGACCGGGTTTTGACCGGTTTTTTCCCGGGTTTTACCGCCGAAAACCGACCCGTGTTAAATAAATCAAATTAATTGTGTTAACTTGAAATGTTGTTTTGTAAGTAAGAAGAACTGATGGTGAAACATTAGGAGCTCAGGAGGGACTAAAGTTGGATTATTCCTGCATATTTAACTTGGAGTCTACTTTTGAAGATAAAGAAAGAAGAGGGGCCTCTTGTGTTATTTCCCATTTATGTTTAGCTATAAATAAGAGAGGATAGCTGCACTGTAGCACTACCTCAACCAGTTGTCTCTTTTATCCGTTAGAAAACCCTTTTCTTGTTTATGATATCTGTACTAAAAACCTCCTTGATTAATTCATATGGCTATGTTTGTGTCCAGATTACTGGTTGAGTGTCAATATTTTCTATCTATCCATATAATTTTACATGGTATCAGCGCATAGGTTCGTTTTTTGTTCATTTCTTCATCTGTTTCTTCTTTATATATATTAAAAAAAAATCAAAAAAAATTTTAAAAATCAAAAAATCTTTTGTTCTTTTATCTACTTCATTAATCTTTAATCAAAACCTTCTTTGTTATCTTTTTTGTCTATTTTTCCTCTCTGCTCTTGATTAGGGTTTGTTTCTCTTTAGATCCAATACCTTGATGCTTATAGCAATATATTACAAGTGTTCTTAATCGGTTCAAACCTCTCTAGATTTGTGACTGATTTTGCGTTTTGTTTATTTCTTTCTCCCTGTTCTGCATCAATCCTTGATAAAGGGGATTGATATTGTTGGAGGATATTGTTGCCTTGATTACGGTTTGTTGACAACAATCCGTAATCTTATCTGATCATTGTGTCCCTTCTTAGTTGTTATTGGAATTACTGTTGGCGACCCCACTGTAAGCTTCTTGTTCCTACTCTTCTCTGTAGCAAACCCTTCTTGGTCTTGGAGTGCTCTGAGATTAGGAGGTTTGGCCTATAGGTTGAGATCCTCATTATCTGTTTTGTTGTTATTTCTGGTAATCTATTAAGGTTTGTTGAGCTGAAGTGTTTATTATGGATCTTGATTGTCTGATTAAGTGATTTTTTGTTATTCTTGTTTATGCTCCTTCTTCTTAGTTGTTTATTTACTCTGTCTATGTGCTCTTGGTTGTTTGCTTATTTTTATCTTGGTCACTAACCTTTCTTGGTAGAAGAGAGGGCATTAGAGCATACTTGTCAAGGCACTATAAGTGTCCTTGAATCTGGCCACTGCTCTAGTCCCCTTTAGGGCTCTGTATTGTCTCTTGTTTCCCTGTGTTTTCTTCTTATTTGTTTCTTGTTTATTTTGTGTTTGTCTTGATTTAAAATGGCTGATGGTAATCCTCCTAGTACACCTGGTACTGAGGATTTGGAAAATGTTTTTGGAACTCTTATTAGCAAACTTGATTTTGGTGATCCTCTGTATCTTCATCCTAGTGACACTACTGGTACTCCTCTGATTAGCTTGAAATTAAAAGGAACTGAAAACTATAAAATATGGGCTTGTGCCATGGAACTTGCTTTGGAAACTAAAAACAAACTGGGATTTATTGATGGAACTTGTGAAAAACCTTTTGAGAATGATGTGCTTTCTAAACAATGGGATAGATGTAACTCAGTTGTCTTGTCTTGGATTCTTGGTTCCTTATCTGATGATGTTTACTTGGGTCAAATTTTTTCTAAAGAAGCTATGGTTGTTTGGGAGGAACTTAAGGAAACCTA
>JAOXNX010000028.1:20335746-20347107 GCA_028566075.1 Solidago caesia
TAGGAACTTTATGTGAGACCGGTGGGCGTTAAGGTTCCTAAGATTGTTGTGATGTGCCATGATATGTGTATATGTATGTGATGTACTTACTAAGCGTTTTGCTTACTGTTTAGTTGTTTACCCCTTTTATAGGTGAACCCGGATTAAGATCATTGGTTATGGTGCGAAGATTGATTTTGGCATGAAGGTAGTGAATTATGGTTAATGTATTCGGTGATAGAATTCCCGTTGACCCGGCTCTTGGTATAAAGTTTTAAATGGTTTGTATATAGAATTACCCGTTATGTCGCAAGTGTAAAGTTGGGTAATTTCTTGTCATTTTGGTATGATTAAAATGAAATGGTTATTTTGGAAATGGCAAGTTTAGTGTCAAAGTCATTGAAACTCTTTGTAAGTGCGTAAATTGTTATTTTGACAAATTTGGTCAACTTTGGGCAAGTGACCCGTTTGCTTTGAAAACGTCGTTTGAAACGTTTGAAGGTTATGAAAGTTATTTTTGGTTAAAATGTGACTTATGCAGTGTGTTGGTCATTTCAGAAGTGTCGAAACAGTTTGGTTTCGATTTGTTCATCTTGGTTCTGGTTTTGTTCATCTTGGTTCTGGTTTTGTTTATCTTGGTTCTGGTTTTGTTCATCTTGGTTCTGGTTTTGTTTATCTTGGTTCTGGTTTTGTTCATCTTGGTTCTGATTTTGTTCATCTTGGTTCTGAAATGTTCATCTTGGTTCTGAAATGTTCATCTTGGTTCTGAAAAGTTCATCTTGGTTTTGAATACTTCATCTTAGTTCTGTAAACTTCACCTTGGTAAAAAAAAAAAATAATAAAAAAAAATTTTGGTCTTAAATTATGGGTGTTACATCTTTGAGAAAATACTTGAGAAAATGTGAAAATCTTAACGTTGGGAGAGGCCTAAAATGAATGTTGTTCATTGTAAAATGAATAACATATCATTAGGTAGCAGGTGTTATAATGAAATTTTACCATTTTGATGACCGTGGAATGGTACTCCAGGCGGATGTTTTTCTCTCCTTTGGTGAGTCCAATACTTCATACCAAGAACAATGTGAAAGCTGAAGTCATAAACTCTTATGAGAAAACTTCACAGTCATCTTGGTCGGAACTTGTACGCGTCATGTGCGCAGATGTTCATGACAAAGTTAATAAACCATTTTATCCATAGTTTATGTATAAGTTAAACTCACCATGTTTCAAGGGACTACCTCGACACTACTTTGGTAGCATACATTATACATAGCACCTCAAGCCTATAGAATGATGGATTAACGTACTTGATATTTTCAATTTAACCAAAAGTATGCTGTAATATTATTATTAATTGATATAAATCATCCGTTACCGTTTGGTTCAAAGATTTTAATGAAGTTTGATGGAAAGAAATTTAGATTTCCTTCCTTGTCTTGTTAGCCGTTAGCATAAGAAATCTCAAATTTATTTTCATCAAATTCCATGAAAATCTATGAACCAAACGACTTTTTTAGAGTTTTTGTACAAACCATATGTATACCTTTTTATTCTTTCTTTCAAAGTTTAAACCATCAAACTACTTTTTGTCTGTCCAGTCCATCCATATATTTTTTTCTTAAATCATCTCAAATGGTCAAGTTATTGATTAAAAGCTTTTTTATGAGTAAAAGCTTTTCATTAAGTTATTGCTCCAATGATAAAATCTCAAAAAAAGTCTTTTAAATATTTTTTAATTATTAAACAAAGAAGAAAGAGAGTGCTATATTATTTAAAAAACTTAAAATTCTTCAATCTATTGCTAAAAAGCTTTTTACTCCAATGAGAAAAAGCTTGTGCAAAAGCCTTTTGAAATAATAAAAAGCTTTATAAAAAACTCTATTGGAAATGCCCTTAGGTCATTAAAACGTTAAAATGTGTCTCTGCCTGACCGATTTTTCTACATAAATCAAATATCTTTTTCTAAACGGATAAAATGCGACATTCTTGATGTCATAACTTTATCGAAGTACTTTGATAACGTGAGACTGAATATGGGAAAAATAGCACATTTGACTCGGTATTAACAATAAGCACTAATTTTAAAATAATGAATATAAACTGCATAATTGATTTCAGGAAACGAAAAGGAAAAGGAGAATATGGCATGATTTCTGTAAACCCTTTATGGATCACCACAAAAACGGAAAAAAAAAACCCCGATATCTTGATCCAACGAACTTAAAATAGAATAATAAAGCAATATATTCAAGTTAATTATTAGCAAGTGGATAGTGATTTCAATTTTGTTTTTATTGTTTTGAAAAGTGAAATGAAGAATAAAAATGATGAAATGCACATGGATGGATGAGTCAAGCGCAAAATGACAATTATGGATACATCTTTTTTTTTTTTTTTATGATAGATGTTTATAAATGATAACATCATGGATAAGTGTTATCAATAGTCTATTTATGACTTTTTTTATTTATATATATTTTAAATAATGTATTGTGTGAGTATGGGTCTTGAATCTTGATTCATTTCCTGATGTTAATCAAAGCCATATTTCATAAGTTGTTTTTTCATTATTATTATTTTCTAACGGCTAACTTATTATCACATATCTGCCAATTTTTATTTAATTTTTTATAATCTTGTTGTATTTGTGGTGGTAAAAAACAGAGTTTTTTTTTATTAGTTCAAGTTTTATTTAAAATGCAGACGTGAATATGATGTTAGTCATGTTTAGATGTTAAATTATTAGGGCACAAGGAGTCATGTAGTGTAAAAATTCAACCCTTCTAAATTCCATCAATCACATCTCTCCAACTCATTTTACCCCTTTCAACCCTCCCAACCAACCCTCCCAACTTATTTCTTAGGCATTCATCACTTTCTCAACCCTTTTAATTTTTTTTATTTTTTATTCATCACTTTAGTCATGTAGTGTAAAAACAAAGAAGAATCCTTGAAACCCTCCTCCAACCCACGCCTGGTAGACCAGCCAGCCCAACCCCAGCCCGTCTTCAACCCTTCTTGTCGGCGCCGGTGTTTTCCAGCGGGTAGGAGGAGCCCGTTCCCAACCAGCCGTGACTCCGTATACCCTTAGAAGGGTTGGATTTTTAGAAATGCATATATGCAAGGGGATATAAAGGGTGAGGATGTGTGAAAAGACTATCTTATCCCTCACGTGAGGGGCACATGGATGTTTAACAAGGGATGATGGATGGAACCATCCAAATGGGCTAAAAGTGTGTAACAAAAGTAGGGTTCTAGGGATCATGAATGCTAAAAATCATACGGAGGATCATCATTGCAAAATATATTAAACCACATGTACTATTCTTGCAATTAACTCTAAAACTAACTTAGACAAAGGAGGAATATATACCGCACAACCACTTTGGACCCCCAATCCAAATAAGGGAAAGAATTTTAATCAAAAATGTACCATACTTTGTTTTCTAATAAAGACCACAAAATGGATCAGTCAATCAGTCAAAGATATTCCTAGCCTATATGCTAGGAAAAGTTTAATCACATGATTATGCTTCTACCCTTTTTCAAATACTCAGTGATTATGATTGTTTAGTGCATATAATTGAGCTTATATTCTCTCATGATGGCTAATGCACCTATGTATGTGCCAAAGGTTTGTTAGTCAACGGGTATTATCTAAGGATGTTTATATGCTTCTAAAATCACCAATATCGTGATCCTTGATTAAGAATTAACACTAAATGTAAGACTAAATTAACATTGCATTGAGTTCAAACCCACATATTTAAACATTAGCATAGCAGCCACACAATGCAATGAAATTTAATATTTTTTGTTGGTGAAATTCAATGATTGCTTGTCATACTAGAAAAAGCTCATTTAATTTTATAGATAATTATTGAAATATCATTTTTATAGTTAAAAGTTATAAATTATAAGTTATAGTTAATTAAGTTGGTAATTAAATAAGTTAGTTATATAAATGAGAATGTTTGACTAAAAATGTTTAAGAAAAATATAAATTAATGTTTATGTGATAGGGTTAAATTAATAATTTCGTATTTTAAAACTTAAATGTAGTATAAATAAACTATAATTTATGAACAAACAATTTAATCAAAATATAATTGATACAAATAGTTTGCTCTGGCTCGTACCATATTAATGGATGTTAAAGTTTTATATAATACAGAGTATGTTTTAATTCTTGAATTTTCTTTTGATATCGAAGGAATTGTATATGTTTTTTACGACAATATAAAAGTATATTAACCGGCATGTAAAATACAGCTTATGTGCTTATGCCCCACAAAGAATATCATAATTCAACAACGTTGATTCTCATACATTTAAATCATTCTTAACTCTTTACCTCTTTACTTATATTTTCTTTTGTCACATCGGCTTTACCTTATCAATCCGTTCACCTTCTTTTTTCCCCCTTAGGCGAGCCTACCATTTAGACCCCACCTTTATTTAATTTAATATCACACAATATCCCACAATATAATCAAATACTCAATCAAAATAAAACAAAAAAGAAAAAAAGAAAAAGAAGCCGGTGAATTGTTTCACCGACCCACTTTCACCTTTTGTTTCACCAACCCCCAAATAAAGGTTCACCGGCCCACACGTTTCATTTGACCAAGGTCTTTCACAAACATTTACAAATAGTCTTTTCTTTTCCGCATTTGCTTTTAATTTAAATTATTATGTATTGTTTTTTATATATATAATATATATATAATAAATATATGACATGATGAGTAGTCATTGATTCTACTTAAAACCTTCATTATTTTTTCTTTTTTACAACAAAATCACAATTTTAAGCAAATCAAGAGATGAAAGAAAATGATAAAATATAATTAAATAAATTTGTAACGCGAGCAGTCCTAATTATTTGCATACTAAGTTATGCAGGAGGTAAAGATGGGTCACGCCTCTAATAAAAGATGGTCCGAAACCTTTTGCTTCTAAAAACAAAGAATTAGTTACATCATAATCGCATATTATACATTATGTCAAGTGAAAATTTCATTCTATAACCCTTTAGTTAATATAAATCGTCTAATTAATACCATGGGACTAAAACCCTTTATAATGGATTAATGGTTCATAACCCATTTTTTAAAAATATGAATGAATCATTGAAACCCTTTAACAAAAAGATTTAAGATATATGCCATGATGTCATTGAAATATTTCTTTTGAATTTTGATTAACGAATCTATAGCTATATGCTCGACTTAAACTTTACATTGTCCTAAAACCCTAAAGTATTGTATTTATTACATAATTTATAAACCTTTCTATAGTGATGAATTATTAGTTATGGAAGATTCCAAAAAGAATCCATATTTTAATTTATCATTTTTAGCCTCAACTCACAGTGATTCCAAACATGCACTTTTGACCAACATAATATTGAAATGAAAAGGAAAAAAAACATTTGTATAAGCTACCTCAATGATAGATTTAATTTATTCAAAATCCTTGAAGTTTTTGTAATATTTTTATTTATAATAATATTTTATTGCAAGACACTATTTTAGCATCCTTGTGATATACAGTTGAATTAATTTTTTAATTAAATTAAAGCCAGATGAAATTTTAAGCATATGAATAAAAAATGAAATAATTATCTCATATCATAATATTGTAATAAATTATCTGGTAAAATTTTTTCATGATAGTTTAATTTTGTAATGTCAAGTTATTCATAGATTTTTCTTCAATTTGTATATGGTGAATTTATGTTTTAAAGTTAATATTAATTAAACAACATTCTCATCCACTTTATGTTCATGTGTTGAGACATGGGTAAATATTTACTACATACAAAATATAAACACATTTCTATATTAACAAACATACCACAAATAATCAAAAAATTCAAACACTTTCAAACTTCCACTAAAAAAAATTCATATTTAAATATTGACTTTTAAACATTCAATACAAATTAAAAAAAGGTTTCTTGTATAAAAAAAGTTATATATCTTAGGAAACGACAAGGAAACTAAAGCTACTTACCACATAGAATCAATAATGACTTGACAAAACTCAAAAAAATCCATATAAAAATGAGTAAAGTTAATTACAAAGATGGTCCTTATGGTTTCTTTTAAATTTCACTTTTAGTCTTTTAAGTTTAAAAACAACAAGGTACGTCCTTTATTTGAAAACTTGTTTCACTAGTAGTCTTTTATGTCTCATAAACTTTTTAAATGACCTTTTTTTACCCTTTTTGTCTTATTTATAAGGACTATCTTTGTTATTTTTTTTGCAAACCATAAAGACTATTTTTATAACTCAATCTAAATTTACCAAAAAAAAAAAATCTTTATAATAAAAAAATTCTATGAATATTGTGTTATGCTTTTGAAGCGCAACTCCTGATAATAACAGAATTTAAACTGATAATCAAAAAAAATTTTAGTGGTTATTAACCAATAAAATCTGTTTTAAATTTTTTTTTTTTTTGCAATAATCAAAAAATATATATTCATATAATCACATAAAAATAATATGTGTTAATTAAGCTATATGATGTGCTTATAGTTATAAAATTACAAGTAATATCTGTTTCAAATTATTTTTTTTAAAGTGTTTCAATAAGTTATTAATGTAAAAAAGCTCCAAGTATTTTTTTATAAAAGTGTTTTATATATTTAAAATGTAATTTTAAAGTGTTATCATGTATGTATGAAAGTTATTATTCTTTAAGATATGTGTGTGTGTATGTGTATATATATAATGGTAAATCAAAACAAATCCCTTAATCTCTTGTACCACATATATTGGTACTTACACAACCATCTTGTAAAGTTTAGTGTACCGAGGTAAGTGCACCTAAACGAATATATATAGGGAAAAAAAAAGTTGAAGTTTATATACAAAAAAAATAAAATATAAATATTGTTTATTATTGTTAAATTTATATTGAGTTACAAAAATGGTCCTCATCATTTTGCAAAAAGTTACAAAGATGGTCGTTATAGATAAAGACAAAAAGGATAAAATAATCATTTAAAAAGTTTAAGAGACATAAAGGACCAACAATGAAAAAAGGTTTCAAATAAAGGATGATCCATATCTTTTTTGTACATAAAGGACTAAATTTGAAATGTGAAACAAACCATAAGAACCATATATGGAATTAACTCAGATGAGTATCTAGTGTAGTCTATCTATCACTACCAAAATTGAAAACATAATGTTATGACTTAAAGTTAATGTTAAAAGATTCTTATATTAACGATTTAAAAAAAACCCATAAATTTAAGCTTTATAGTTAAATTAACTAGAAGGTACCCGCGCAATGCGGCGGCGGCCGTGTGGTGGTGATGGAAATTGGTGGTGATGACGACGACTGGTGGTGGTGGTAGCGGCGACTTGGTGGTGGTGGCGGCAGCGAGTGGTGTAGGTAATTGATGTAAAGGAGTTAGTAGAGATATTTTAGAAGATAAGGGACTAATAGTGTAACTTAATCATTAAAGGTATTTTGGTCAATTCGCATATCCCAAAAGTATGATTTTTAACAAAGGAGGTGTAATCTTTATATAGTAGTTTATCTTACTGTGGTGGCGGCGAAAACTGGTGGTGGCGACGGGCGGTGGCGGCTGCGACTGGCGGTAGCAGCGAGTAGTGTAGGTTATTGATGTAAAGATAATTGATGTAAATGTGGGTAGTGTAGTTATTTTTGGGAGTTGAGGGATAGATTTTGTAAGTTATTTCATTAAGGGTATTTTAGGTATATCAGTTAATTATAAAAAGAAAACTTTTGAAATTGAGGGGTAATTTGAGTATTTTAAAGACAGAAAGTTGAAAAAGAAGGGGTGTAATTTGTTTTATAAGGGAGTAAAGATAGATTGAAATAAAGTAATGTCTATAACCATTGCGTGATATTTATGTTAAACAAAACAATGTGACCAAAGGTGTTGGCATTACAACCTATGTCACACCCCTCAACCCACACTTTCAACCAATCTTTTTATGCCATCTTAATTTTACCTTCACTAACCCACATTTTCTAATTTTGTTGGCATCACTGTTAGTCCCAGATATGGTGCCCCGTATACACCTCTATGTTAATAATGACCTTAAAGAGTAAATTCACTGGATCTCGACTGGAGCCAGTTCCAGTGAAACAATACTGAACACTGATAAGTTATTTAGAAGACAATAAATGTAAATAAGTAGATAACTTTGACAAAGCAATAAATAAGGTAAAATAAATTTGGTGGAACACAGATTGTATTGTTTTCAAGTGTATTTTATTTATTGATATTAAATAAAATACAAGATTGCTGCGGAACCAAGATAATACAAAGATGTAAATATCCTAACAACCTATGAAATACAAAGTGATCTATACTTTGAATCTCTCTCAATGATCGAAACACTTAAAGTTGTGAAATGTTCCTTGTAGCAACCTTAGAGAGAATTGCACAAGTTCATCAAGAAATCAAATATTGCAAAAGTTATGATTCGTTGGTTGTGCAATGCCTTTTATTTATAGGCAAAGTGCATGCTGACGTGGATAATGACCGTACAAATATGATTGAGAGCATTTAAGGAATTATATCTACTTCCTTAAATGCTTTGTTTAAAGTAGAGAATAAAGTCACATTGATGTGACTTGTCACTCCTTAAACTCAATCACCATTACACAAAAGTGTACCTTTTAGAAGACAAGGATATTGTCCGGGTAATGTGTTGTAAAGGTATAAAGACATTCCTCGTAATCAGTGTAAAGTTTTTTAAGTACTTTACACTGATGTTGTCTTTAGTCTGATCTGAATAAGACTTCTACTGGGCTCCGTCACTTAAAGAGTTTTCTTTCTTCTTACTTCAGTATTCGACTTCAGTGAAAATGTCTTCAGTGTACTTGAAATCTGGACTGGAGTGAAGTTCCAGTGAACATGAATCTGGAGTTACCAGATTTACTATGCAAGTAAATTGCTCACTGGTCTTCAACTATTTATGGACAAATCTAACAGGTTTATTTCTGGACCTTATAATCACCAACCCACACTACACACAAATATAATATATACACAATACATACACACTCACAGACTTTCCATACCATTACACGGCTTCACAAACCGTGGGTGGCCATACCGTGTTCAAACCGTGGGACGGGCGACGGTGTTGCCGCAAGGGTTGAACCCAAACGTGCCGCATACCACGTACAATGCAACACCCTAAATAAAGTCTATATCAGTTATTATATTTAGAAAAGATACTTAGTTTTCATAAATGATATTCTAAATTACATGTGATAGTATTGTAAATTATGCGCGATTAGCCCATTTTATGACGTAAAACTTTTAACGAGTCATGGGTCGAGTTTACCCTCGACAGATAATCCGCAATTCAATCTGATGTTTGCATATAAAATGAGCACGTTCATAACTAAAATGTTAAAGTCATGTTCGACGTTTTCATTTTATCAAACTAACTTACTAGTGAACTTTTCAAGTTTATATACATGCCTGAAATCTTTACTTCGAATATCCGAAAAATTGAAAGCAATTAATAAAGGTAGCCATTACCTAACACCACAAAGTGTTTTTTTTTCTTTCTCTTCGAATTTTATTGGAGTTTGGTGGATGTTTGACCAAGAAAAAAGATAGTGACAAATAGTCCTTTTTTTTTTCTTTTTTTTTTCTTTTTATTATACTAGTATTTTGCATTCCTTTCCAAAAAATAAGTGTACTACCATTTGCGTTCTTCTTACTTGTACATAACAAAAATCCAAATTTGAATTTGGTTGATTTAGTGCAAAAAAGAAAAAAAGGGTTTACTTTACAATAGTTTACATTTATTTATAAATAAACTCGAGCTCATTAAAATGTGCAATAGCCACGAGGAACCTTTGTACATATTAAACGTTGATGGAGGAAGAAAGAAGACATCCAAGCACTCTACATAATGAAGTTATGATGTTAGAACTTGAGATAAGATTCGATATTAAATTAAATGAATCCTAAAGAAAATGGATTATGTTACGAATACAGGTGGATATGCAGCACGAGGTTTATAGTATAGTAAAAAACACTGACGGAATCAAGATTGCAAGTGACCTGTTGCACAAACTTTTTACTGTTTAAACACTAGCCTTATATCCGTACAGAGGTTAACGATTAGATTGTTATAATTTTTAAGCAGTTTTTAAGTATTTTTCGCTATTTTTAACGTTTTATAAGAGTTTAAGCACTTTTATTAGTTTTTAATCCTTTTTTTTGTTATCTTTTGTCTTTTTGTTTTGTTTTATCATATATATATATATATATATATATATTTAACATTTGGTTTTTCATACCTTCTTTATATTTGGCTTTTGTATTTTTTGTCTGAACCTGAACGTGTGAGATTTTTTAAAAATGTCATACAAAAGGACGATAACACATTTAATATTATATATGCCATTAAACACACATTCTCACCATGAACCAACTTTATCACACGACAAAGACATCCAACTAAGTGACACAACACGCTTCAAAGACCGACGCCGCCCAACGAGCGGCAAGGAAACTTCATAGTAAGTATAATAATGAAGTAAGCATAACTAAAATAGAATAGTAAAAAAATTTAAAACAAAAGTAAAAAAGATAGTTACAAGTTGTTACCAATATAACATATAACAATAAAAAAAAAAGGAGTAACTTAGGTGCTTCCAAAAAAGCATGCTTTTAACAAATTCCTGTATAAAAATTTTCCATTGTCCCACCTTAAAATTCGTTAAATGTACACATTGTATTCTTTATTTAAATTTGTTGTAAGGGAGAAACATCTAGCTTATGTGTTTCAGGAAACATATAAGTTATCTAAAAAACAAAAAAACAAAGTATTACTATTGTGCAAAATGTACGGTAGACGACGGTAGTAATACTAAGGCCTTACGTAGTAGAGCTTCAGACGCCGTGTCGGACGCGTGAGCCTCTTTTGACACCACTACGAGAACGCGTCTAGTGGCCGGCGTCTAACCCACTCTCCTGATTTCAGACGCACATGACGTATACAAACGGCTAGTATATCAACTTTATCAACTATATATATATATATATATATGTATTTGTGTGTGTAACAGTATGTTTGAGTGTGTGTTGAGAATGACGATAGATATACTCCGGTGAGTTTCATTTTATATATTTGGGAATGTATATTTTTGTATCTATATTTTGTGTGTGGGGACTATATACATGGAGGTAGGGATGAGCAAAAATCCGAATATACCGGTACCGTTTGGTTTCGGTACGGTATTCGGTTCCTATTTTTGATGATAACCGGTTCCGGTACCAACCGGTTCGGTACCGGTAATACCGGTCCAAATACCGGTTGTAGTATGATAGGGTTTTTTAGGTTCGTGCTTCTATTATTCCCCAT
>JAOXNX010000028.1:20347207-20373890 GCA_028566075.1 Solidago caesia
TACATACTGTATGAGCTATTTGTGTAGAGTTACTAGACATTTTCCGTGTACGTGGTACACGTGAATCGACATGACATTAGTGGTGACATTGTGTGGCGACATGACATTCTTGGTACCAAGTCGGCCTGACGGGATCTGTCATTTGATACTATGCTGTGTGTCTTAGTATCTATCCCGGCCGTGTGACATATTTGTTGTTTATTGTGCTTATTGTGTGACATCTATGTGTTTTGTGTTTATGTGTGGTTGTGAGACATGTAGCATGTAACTCTAGTTCGTATGTATATTTTACAAAGACTTGACATTGTCATAATGTTTTCGACAGGTTTTGCCGTCATCTTTAAAGTCATCTTTATTAAAACCTACGAATTCACCAACCTAGTGTTGACTTGTTAAGTATACTTTTCAGGTGATCAGGCTATGTATGGACAAGGTAGCTAGAGCAGGAGTATGGTAGATCATGGACTTCAGGCTACAACCCTTATTCGCTCCCTGCTTAGGGTTGACTATTGTAGGTCATTATTCATTATTGTTATCTTTGTATTTGATTATTGTATTGGATTCAATGGAAACCCTTGTTTCATTTAGTCATTTCTATATAATTCCACGTCGAGCTGTGCATTTAGTGGCATCCCATTATTATGGTATCATATACTTCAAAAAGTACTTAAACATTGCATACGTTCAACATTGTATGTCTAACAACAATTAATGGATACGCCCCACGACGCATGTCTAACTCTAAACATTGCATATGCCCAACGACGTATGTCTAACCATAACATTGCATACGCCCAACGACGCATGTTTAACCATAATAATGCATAAGCCCAACGACGCATGTCTATCCATAATAATGCATACGCCCAACGACGCATGTCTAACCATAATAATGCATACGCCCAACGTCGCATGTCTAACCATAATAATGCATACGCGCACGGGCGTATGTCTAACCATTTTGCATACGCGCACGGACGTATGTCTAACCAACTGTCATTACTTAGACTTCATTGCATACGCACACGGGCGTATGTCTAACCATATTGCATACGCGCACGGACGTATGTCTAACCAATGGTCACTACTTAGACCTCATTGCATACGCACACGGGCGTATGTCTAACCATGGCCACTACTTAGGCCTATACCGAATCGACTCAAGCTTCGGGTTGCACCCTTACTTGTAGTCGACCCAACACATCTCTATAGGTATGCAAGAAAACTCACCTCCAATGCGACTACACAATTTGATGACCACAATTCTACTATGAATGCCTTCAACCTAGCATTTCAAACAAAATACATACATAAGGTCATCTTCATCCTTTAGGCTAACTAAACAACTTTCAATGGTTCCCCTTTTCCCCATTTTCAAACACATTTCTATAGAACTTGACTTCCTTCATAATTTCTCATATTACTAGCTTTTCATAACAACATAAATTGATCATTACCATACTTTCTTATCAAATCATCATTTGACCAATTTCATTAATAATATTAATCTTGTATGGTTCTTCATAAACCAAATACTAAGGTTTTTCATATAATAATCATTCTATAAAATCAATATATAACCATCCCACTAACAATACTAACATTACTAGAAATTTCATAATCACTCTAAATCTCAACATTATAATCATCAATTCTATGAAAAACCCCCAATTCTATTAGGTTCCTAAGAACCCTAAAATCAATACTAGGAGAAAATGATTCTTACCTTAGAAGTGAATCACCATGCAAATATGAAAATCACCAATTTCTTCTCCTCTTTTACTATGTGTGTCGACTCACACATATACACACACCTAAACTCCAACTTTGATATTACCACAAGGATGATGATGAATTCTTATTATTACTATGGATTGTTACTTGATTAGATGATGGAAATAAGTTAGAAGTTCTTAGATCTTGTAAGAGATATTGAAAGTTTAGAAGGAAGAAGAAGAAATGGAGTATGGCTCATAAAAAGGGAAATGTGGTGGCAATGTCTAGTAATGCCACGGCTTGAAACAAGATTAGGTGGGTATTATACCCGCTATCCATTAAAGTTTCAACTAATTAAATCTCATTTCTTAAAATAAATATTAGGAACTTATTTTAAGGATAAAACTACAAAAGTAGATTATTTTATTACTTTTAAAATCTTGGGGTGTTACAACTTGACCATTTTCCTAACATGACCCGTGTGCTTTGGAAAAGGCATCCAAAAATAGATGAAAATTTTTCAAGTTAAAGAATCAACTTAATAGATCAAGTTAAGTTGTGATTTTTATGAGTGTAAAATATACGGGCTTTTTATTGTGGGTCTGCTTTTGTATTTTATTAGTTTTCATTCTCTAACAAAATCACAACTTGATCTATAAGTTGATTCTTAACTTAATAAGATCTTTATTCAAAAAAAATAGACTTTTTCTAAATAAACCGTTTTCACTCCGTAGACATAAGAGGGGTCCTAATGCCTTTATTATCCCCTCCCTGTCCGCTAATTATTGTTCTGATAATCAGCCAATACCATTAAGGCTGACTGAATATTGACTCATAATGAGGCCATTCATTATTGTGTTAAAGAGTGACAAGAGTGTTTTTTCTTGTATTTATTAGAAGTGTAAAATTAAATATGGTGGATCGGACTAGTGATAGTTTTATGTATTGAAGATGTTATAAGAGGGGTGCTCCTATTTCCACCTCTTTTTTTCTAAATACACCCTTAATGTGCAATAAACAATGCATACCGTACAACTGTTTATTGCACAGAATGAGGTGTAAATAGGAAAAAGAAAGGTGGAAATGGGGGCTACTATTTCCACCATATAAGACAAACCAATGTACAATTAGTACTGCATACCATACAACTGTTTAAAGCACAAAAAGGAATGGAAATAGACATTTGACGAGTGGAAATAGATGAGCATGTGGAAATGGGACCGATTAATTAATAGTTTAATACTCTTAAAAGAAAAAAGAAAAAACCTCCTAAATCATCCTCAGACTTCCGCGTAACAACATACCACGTGGACCAATCAACTCTTTTAAACTGTACAGCCTCATTGCACATCGTCCACATCATCATCTTTTCTATTTACCACAGATAAAAAAGAAAGAATGTCCAGAACCTTCATCTGTATTATACATTTATACCTCCATTCTTCTTCATCTTCCTTCTTCAAATCACACGCCTTTTCTAAATTAAACCCCCGTCAAAAACAAAAAATCAACAACAAATATTAAATTAAATTAAAATTTCTAAATTATTGATCAAATATGGGCGTTAAGGCTCGCAGTTTTGTTAGATTTTTTGCCTTATTAATAATTATTGAATTGATAGGATGTTCAAATGCTTTGATCTCCTCGACCCCTGAGGTTAATCAACATCCTAAAGCCATTTCTGTAAGTATTTCTTCATTTTATTTATTTTCTACATATAATTTGTATTTGACGTTATTATTATGATTTATTATTATTATTATTCTGATGTATGATTTTTTGATTTATGCTTTAACTGTCGTAAGCTTTAGTTATAAAAAAATGTATCTATAATAATAATTATTATAATAGTATAGAGGATTAAATTTGTTGTATATGTGTGTTTGGATGTCTGATTATTTTCTATCCATAATAATTCGATTATTCTGTGTTGGGGTAACTTAATGACTATTTTCCGATTGTCAAAACGTAACGAAATTTTGACAACGACGGTAAAAAGTTGGATAAGAAAATCATTATGTGATTCGGACAAGTTGATAAGTCCACACGAACAGCCCTGAGGAGGACAATATTCGGAACAAAATGTTGAATTTATGTTCAAACTGACTCAACGGGCCATCTTGGAACGTGCCTGAGCAGTGAGCACTGGCCCGTAATTTGTACTTGTAACTTGTGGGGACTCCAATTTATTATGTTGGTTTTAAAATGTGTATCTAAACGTAAGATTTGTGTTGATTATAATAGGTTTTTTCAAGATTTTTGTTTCATTGTTATGTGTGCTTTAGGATTTGAAGGAAGCTATTGTCAAAGGACTAGGGCTTCAATCAGATGATCTTAAGATATCTGGTTTTGATATAAGAGACGCTTTAGTTGGTCGATCAGTGGCTTATGAGTTTGATGTGGAAATTGATGACAAAGTTCTTCCCTTTAAACTTTTGGAAGATGTGCATAGATGGGAATATGTGGATTTGCCTATTTTCCGAGTGGAGGATCAAGCAAGAACTATTGGTGATGAGAATGCTTTGGTAGAGAAGAAGACCTCACGAGAAAGGTTGCCTGTTTTGGCTCCGTTTCAGCTTGCTGGTCCAATGGAGTTGTGGATACAGGATGCCAAAGACATGAGGCTTTCTTTGCCTGTAAGTTCTTTATCTTTTGCCGCATTTGTTTTTTCTTGTATTTTTGCTAATTCCAAAATGTCATTGGTTGGTTACCATGTAAAACACATATGGCATGTTTTTAACTTTGCATATAATGTCGTATGACAAATTAGTTTAAACTGCGAGACTTATAATTTTTCTTTGCATTATCATGACAATTTTGGTAGCCACATTAACTTTTATGCCGGTGTTTCAAATTTAAGGAGATCTTTATTGGTTTTTAATATGGAAGGTAATGCGTTAACCTAAAAAGTTACGAAGAATTTCTTTTGGAAATGATATGTATGAAACAGTGATGGATTGAGTTTACTTACTTCTATATAGTCAAGATTCAAGAACTACTTGCATATTAGATAGGCTTTTTCATTGCTTTGACAGAACAAGTTAAAACTCTTAGATGGTTATTATAGTCCTTATCTGGGATGTATTTGTTCTTGTCATTCATAACATTTGTTCAAAATGTTTTTGTTACTTGTTAATTGTTATGACCGTTTTTTTGCTCGCAATTATTCTTTAGCAAGTTAGCAATATATTAAAATCCTGTTGTTTATCATATACAGCATGATGTTGATGCTGGTGAGCTAAGGAAAGTAATCCTAGCAGATGGTGCAGTTGTGACCGTTAAGGGTGCTAGATCAGTCAGTTTACGCCACCCTATTGAGCTTCCACTTCCTTTGAACAAGAGCCAAAATGGCTTTGCTTCTGGTCTCCTAACCCTAGCCGAGCGTCTCCGACACGCTTCTCGTGCCCAAACCCAACTCCTCTCTCTCCGCATTGTAGGCCCCACATCTCTCACCTCCCCAACTCCATCATCCCCCTCTTCCAAAAGCAAGCTCAAGCTCAAACGCCTTGCTCCTGGCCTTGTGGAGTTATCATCTGTTTCAAAAACCGCACTCTCAACCATTGATCTTCAAGGAGAAGCCCCAACCCTCCTCACCCCGGACCATTTCACCACATTATGGCCCCTCACATCCGTCAACGGGTCACACTCTAACTTACTTGGTTTAGAGAAGCTACTCGGGTCTGTTTTAGGTTCGAAAGCCAGTAAAGAGGGTTCTTTCAAGTTACTAAAAGCGGATGTATCAGCACAAACGTTTGTAAAGATCGGGTTTAAGGTTGAGAAGAAGCTGACGGGAGACCTTTCCAGCTTCGAGGGTCAGATGGGTCAGCTGCCTGAGTGGCGAACAAAGCCCGAAACTATGAGAATGCATTTTGAGGTGTTGGCTAAGGTTGATGGAGATAAGTTTGTAGCTGAGAGAGTAATGCAGGTTGACCCTGCCCCGGTGGAACATACTATAGCACCTAGTGTTGCTACTGGAAACACAACTATGTCAAAGGTACCTGTTGTGTATACCCCCTTTAGTCCATTTGCATTGTGAAATTGGTAATGTTCTGTCTAGGATGCCTTAAGCAAGAAAGAAAATGAATCGCTATTTATTAATCATTTTCAGCCCTTTTCAAGTAAAAAAGTTATATGCAAATATCATAATAGTTTGTATAAAATCGTGATCTGAAGCATCGAATGTGTTGACGCTTGTGCTTTTTGTTTCCTTTTACTAGTTTTAAGGCAATTGATTTGTGAATTGCCGTATATACATGATACGTTAGTGAGTGTGAATGAAGGATCAAAGTTTATGTGTAATATGTTAAAAATGAAGGAATCATAAAAGATTCATCTGGTTGAATCTTGTATTGCACAAAAAGGTTTGTGTAATTATGATTGAAGGGTGTTATTCTCTGCTTGAAAGTCCGTTGCAAAACAGATACTACTACTACGTGTTACCATTATATTATAATATATATATATAGTTATTATTATATTCAACAAGACAACAACATTGAAACACAGAGTATTTAATCACTGTGTATTTAATTGAGTTCCTTTAAACTCAACATTTATTTTTATTGTTTTCTGCTCTAAAAATAAATAAATAAATGAATAAAGTTTTAGCCCAAAAAAATTAAAAACAAAAAAGCTGGTCAAAGGTTTTGCTAACAACGGTGTTTATTTAGAATCATATGCATAATTGCATTTAGACAAATGCAATGCAACGAAACCCGGTTGGTTGAAATATTTCATTCCGTATATGACAAGGTTTTAGATTTCAATAAATACTCGAGAAAACTACAAATGTAACGAGAATAAAATTTCGTATTGGTTTCATTCCATATTAGAGATGAGCAAAAATCCGAAAATACCGGTATCTTTTGGTTTCGGTACGGTATTCGGTTCCTACTTTTAATGATAACCGGTTCCGGTACCAACCAGTACGGTACCGGTAATACCGGATGTATTATGATAAGGTTTTTAGGTTCGTGCTTCTATTATTCCCTATAACTAAGGTAAACCAAATTATAAATATATATAAAAAAAATCATATCTAATTAAAACAACTAAACATTCAAAACTCATGAATTTATCATCATCACCAAACATTTAAACAACTCAAGTAAAAAAAAAATTTCTACATCTTTGATAGTATTTGATATTTTGTATATTTACATCATTCAATGATTGATAAAACGTGGTTAACATGTATATTAAATTCAATGCAGAATGTATAATAAATTTGTATACACATAACTTGACTGTAAAGGTAAAGGTATAACAAGATATATTCATATGTCATAATAAAACTTGAATACACAATAAACAAAAGATTATTTTAGAAAGTACATTTAGCTAGCCTTTATTTTTGTTGAGATTGAAATATACTTCCATGCGAACCGGTTCTAAGCGGTATTGGTACCGAACCGATACCGAAACTATAACTTCGGTACGGTATTCGGTACTTTTGATGATAACCGGTTCCGGTACCAAACGGTTCAGTACGGTACTGTACCGAAAACCATTCATACATGGAGGTAAATAAAATGGCCTTAAAATTTGGTTTAATTACGAAAAAGGGATTTTTGGGACAGTTGGGAAGGATCTTGACAAAATCCTGCAAAGGGTTTAATTTAGTATTTTTATTTTTATAAGTTTTAAATTTAAATTTTATAAATTTATTTGTGTTTTTATTTCATGTTTTTTTTTTGAACGACAAAAGTATATTATATTACTATAAAGATCTTGACAAAAAAATAGGAAATGACAGTTGGGAAGGATCTTGACAAAAGTATATTATAAATTCATGTTTAAATTTTATAAATTTTATAAGTTTTAATTTTATTAATAAATAGTGTTTAGTTAATTTTATGTACAAAAATAGGAAATAATAAAATATTTAAGAATAAGACTTAGTACGAGGGGGTGTTCTAAGAGAGAGAAAAGCTGATGTGGCGTTGATATAACTAGAAGAATAAGGTATTCTTCCATTTCCTACTACGGAAGCCGGAAGGCCTAATACACATCTCTTTTTGGGGCCTTTAAACAAATCAACTCATTAAAGCCCATGATTATTATCTTTTTTTTTTTTTTTTTTTTTTACATTGAGGTGGATTATTACATTTTAATGATGTCATTTACTGATTTCCACTCTTTGGTTGTTATCCTTTTGATGAGACGAGTGTTCTTACAATAATCTAAAAATACCATGCAATTCCTAACGAATTTAAATCTACTTTAAACTAAATAGTATTTTTACATTTCTCATCTAGTTCGAATAGTATTTTTACAATAAAAATCTCATCCATTTATCTGTTTAAACCACTACCAATGTGTCTTAGTGATTAAACATTATGAATATTCTCACAAAAGATCTCAAGTTCGAATTTCATTAAGTAAACATATTCGGATGTTCAGAAAAAAGTTTGAAAAAGGTCACAAGGATTAGCCATGCACAAAAACCGGTTTTTTTGAAACCCGACCCGATTTTTGGTCAACGGGACAAAAACCGGGTTTGACCATACCCGAAATGGGTTCAAACGGGTTTTTTTGCCCAAAAACCAAACCCGACCCGATACCGACCCGGTCTCTACCCGGTCCTAATGCCTGAAATCCTGAACCGGTTTCAACCCGGCGATTTAAGAAAAACCCGAACCGGTTTGGGAAAAACCGGTTTTTTTCCGGTTTCGACTTCGGTTTATCTGAACCGGTTTTTTTTTTACTACATCTAACAAGGATACCCAAGTTAGATCCAGTACATCTGATTATAAAAATCAATCTTTTTCGAATAACCTGAAGTCCTGAATAACATGAAAAGCTCGTCCGTTTACAAATAATTCTTTTGTACGTTAGCGGTTAGCCCAAGACCCCAAACAAGTAAATCTTTTGTACAAATGGATACAATAAAGTCGGCCCAACCAGCCAGAAAAAATTATAAAAAAATGGGCTACATACCCGGATCGGGTTTTAGATTGTAACCCGATATCAGTTTCCAATTTTGACTTACAATTCAAAGTTACTTTTTCAATAAAATCTTCCATTTCCACACCTCTGTCTCTCCGGTGTCTCTCCAAAATCATCAAATCAAATTCCACTAGTCGGTTGACTCCGATCACCGGTAATTGAAAAATGAGCGGACACGATTCAAAGTATTTCTCCACAACTAAAAAAGGTGAAATCCCTGAGCTTAAAGAAGAACTCAATTCTCAGTATAAGGTAAATCAATCTTTTCTCACTTTCCCTGCACCTATACATACATCCTATTTATATATCTATATCTATATATACATCTTACTTATGTATTTATAGATTTATTTGATATTAATATTAGCTGACATCCTTGTTAATTTGTTATTGATCCAATTAAATCTTCAGATCTATAACTTTGATATTTGCTATTAATCAGTTAGGTCATTATTTATATGTGTTTATTGAACCTTATATTGATTCGTAAATACGAAAGAGTTCGATTCTATGCTTTATATAGAGTAGTATCCTAAATTTTAATTATAACGAATTTGATTTCTGTTAGTAGTTACTGAAACTGTGTAGAAATTGAATGAGCGTGCTGCTTCACTTTAGCATAACATATTGATTACCGGTTACTGTGAAATCGTGCATCTGCATTGTGCAAATTCAGTTTTTTTTTTTGTTTTGTTTCAATGTTATTTTTTTGAGGAGGTTTGTTTCGTGTGATCCGAGGCATGGAATATTTGTGTGAAAAAGTGAATAGAGACATGTAATTTAATGTGATTGAATGTAGGATACGATGAATAGAATTGATCTGTAAGCGAGTGTTATCAAATGAAAGGAAGTGTAACCGAGTGAGTTTTGGAGAGAATTTTTTGAACATGATTGTGAATTATGAAGAAGCGATTTGACAATTCTATCACGTCTGACATGATTCGTAGCTAAAATGCAAGTAATTAAGAAGAGAAAAATGAACAATTGATTTTGTATTGCTTACACAACTGTACAACGTGTATTTATTTATACAAGAGATTACTTGTGTTGGTTATGAGCAATTGAGCATTGCAGTTAGTTAAGTACATTAAATAAGGGGTATGGTAAGCGTGAATTTTGTAAGTTGATGATGTAGTTTATGGTGTGGTGAGCTTAAGTGTTGCTAGACATGCTGCATTGGAGATGGTGTCGACTTGTGATTTGGGTGAAGGTTGTGCTACTATAAGACTAGAAAACAATTCATTATCTGGACATGTGAATCTTCTAACTGAAAGCCGAAGGTCATAGGTTCTTTGGATGCTTATTTCTCTTGCCAACTATAAGATGTCTTTTTCTCACAATTCATATAACAGGGAGTCTTAACTTCAACTGGGGTGATACTATTGAGCGAATATGAATTGATGTTTACCTTCACTAGACTTAAGATATTGTTTAGCAAGTAGGGATAGATAGAGATTATCATGTTTCGGTAAGTAATTTAGTGAGGAAATTATTTGCTCGTGATCATATATGGTGTAAATAATAGAATATTCCAAGTGCATAATTGGAAAGATCGACGAGATTCTTGCTGATAAGGGAACCGAAGAGAGCCCTTGAGGCTGAATAGAATTCTTATAAGACGAACTGATCAACCAATATCGATCCGAATGGCTAGTCTGGATCAGAAAGAAGATGAAGACATGATAGTAAGAGAAGTACCTAATGGAGTTTGGCCATACCTAATGGAGCTTTCAAAGAACACAGACTGCTTCAAGAACGTTGCCTATAAATATGACCTAATTTTTTAGCAGAAGGACATGATTGATTGATTTCCAGACAATATACTTTACACACATTTGTACATTCACTCTTAAAATAATCATTTCTACTTTCTTGATCCAATATAGTCATTGGTTTGTGCCCGGACTTGATATACGGTATATTGTATATGAAACATATTGATCTAATACAATCATTACAAGACTTATTCCATATGCTTCGATTAATTCAATAGTCTCTATTTAGCAAGTGTCTTTCTGGTAGCATCAGATAAGCTTATACATGCATCCCTCATATTGGTAGTATTGTTTTGGGTTTGGTTGCCATGAACACACTTCAAGGTCAGCAACAAGTTTTTATCCCAAAGTGGTCAGGCTATGAAAAATTGAAGCCCTTAATGTATTGATAAGAAGCGGGTAATAGTATGGCCAGGTAGCTTACAGATCTAGTGGAAATTTGGAAATATTTTTATATATGTAGTTTTTGACATGGTAGCTTATTTTAAACTTTTAGCTCATTTGTTTGAAGCGCTTTTTTCTACTTGTCATCCAGGATAAGAGAAAAGATGCAGTTAAGAAGGTGATTGCCGCTATGACTGTTGGGAAGGATGTTTCCTCACTATTCACGGATGTCCTCAACTGTATGCAGACTGAAAATTTGGAGCTCAAGAAGCTTGTTTACTTGTATCTCATCAATTATGCTAAAAGTCAACCTGACCTGGCCATACTTGCAGTCAATACATTTGTGAAGGCAAGAAGTAGGAGGAGCTCTGTTTTGATATATATATATATATATATATATATAAAGTTTGCTTCTTAAAGTTTTATCTGGGGAATTGGGAATGTGATCGCATACCTTATATAGAGCCATAGTCTACATGTTCTGGTATAATCATTCTGTGTTAAGTAAATTATGAAAAGTGAATTGAAATATGATTGCCGAGGGAGACCAAAAGACCACTTTGATCATTTGTAATGTATAATCCTGAACAGCTTTATTAGGAAGGAGAATGACCGGGGATGATCCATTATACTGTTGATTGTTTCCGTTTGTTAGGTTTTTAGTGTTATATGTAGTTTTTCCCCTTGTTTTCTTAAACACATAATGTATAGGCACCGTAATCAGTCTCTGCGAAATAGAATGATTTTGAATCTCTATCGTAAATTTCTAATATTGATGGGTATATGAATATGAATTTTACAGGATACACAGGATCCGAATCCTTTGATCCGTGCTTTAGCTGTTAGAACAATGGGATGTATCCGAGTTGATAAAATCACAGAATATCTTTGTGATCCCCTCGAGAGGTGTCTCAAGGTAGCATACTTCTATGTTAGTGGAATCTTTAATTGCTTTCAAACAGAGTGCTATAAGATTTTTTAACCTTCTGCTTCCATCTATGGAAATTTTCTATCAGGATGATGATCCTTATGTTCGAAAGACAGCTGCTATATGTGTTGCTAAACTTTATGACATTAATGCCGAGTTAGTTGAAGATAGGGGTTTTTTGGATGCTCTCAAGGATTTGATATCCGACAACAACCCTATGGTGGTAGCAAATGCTGTTGCAGCTCTTGCTGAAATCCAAGATAACAGCAGTAAACCCATCTTTGAGATCACCAGCAACACACTTACAAAGCTCCTCACAGCTCTTAATGAATGCACCGAGTGAGTGTGATTCTTAAAAGTGATACTTTCTTTTAGTAAAATGTGTTGTAATATAGATATTATAGTGTGGTTGGAAACCTGTTTTAGTTCCTGTTGTCATTATTTAATCTGTTCTTTAAATGTTGCTATGAAATTATGAATATGACGACAGGTGGGGTCAAGTTTTTATTTTAGATGCCCTTTCCAAGTACAAGGCAGCTGATGCCCGTGAAGCTGAAAATATCGTCGAGAGAGTCACTCCCAGACTACAGCATGCAAATTCTGCTGTAGTTCTTTCAGCTGTTAAGGTGGTCTTGCTTAATTTCTGTTATGTATTTTTCCTAAAGATGGCAAAGTGGGAACACAGGCAGGTTGGGGGTAGTGGGTCAAACCCGCTTGTCTGGGTTGACTTGAAACACCATTGTCCATTTAAAAAAATGCTGTCCATAATTGATTTTTGTTCTGAATATAATTACAACAGCTACCTTATTTTTTGAATAAAGCTATTTAGTTTGTTGTATTTATTAAAAAGACACTTTTGGTGACTTTTGAACCCATTTTTTATAATTTATTTTCTGTTTTATTCATTGGAAATAGAACATAACCAACAGTGACCAGTTCTAAAGTATACGGTTGAATGGTTCTCAATTGCCACATTCAATTTGTCCAATCTCCATGTTTTAGTTTCTCTAGTCTTACTATGTGATGTTATTCTCTTAAGATGATCCTTCAACAAATGGAACTCATCACTAGTCCTGATGTTATTCGGAACCTCTGCAAGAAAATGGCCCCTCCTCTTGTTACATTACTTTCTGCAGAACCTGAGATTCAGTATGTTGCGTTAAGGAACATTAACCTTATTGTACAACGGCGTCCTACAATCCTTGCCCATGAAATTAAGGTATCATGGTTTAACATTTACTTCTTGTGGCAAGCATTCATAGTAGTTAGAGAAAATATCATCTGAGTTGTACCTACTTTCCAGGTGTTCTTCTGCAAGTACAATGATCCAATTTATGTGAAGATGGAGAAATTAGAAATCATGATAAAGCTTGCTTCTGATAGGAATATTGACCAGGTGACTAGAATGCTCCAAAAGCTGGTTAAATTTTTTAGTATATATGTTGAATGGATCTTGTCCTATGTGGTGATACTAGTTAAGATCTGGTCAGTTGAAATGATCAGATGTAGCGAGTCTCATGATATGTGCGGTGTATCCCAGGTACTATTGGAGTTTAAAGAATACGCTACGGAAGTAGATGTAGATTTTGTCAGAAAGGCTGTTCGTGCTATTGGACGTTGTGCTATCAAGTTAGAGAGAGCAGCTGAGCGTTGCATTAGTGTTCTTCTAGAGCTCATCAAAATTAAAGTAAATTATGTCGTTCAAGAAGCTATAATAGTCATTAAAGATATTTTTAGAAGATATCCTAACACGTAAGTTAATTCTTGCTCCATTTGTTAAGCAGCTGGGTTAATTAAGTTATGATGTATTAACTAAATTTTTGACCTCAGTTATGAATCTATCATTGCAACACTCTGTGAGAGTCTGGATACTTTGGATGAGCCAGAGGCTAAGGTATTGTGGATTTCTAGGGTTCTGCTCTTTGTAAAAATGTGACAGGTTGATATTAAATCGAACAATTGTTTTTAACAGGCGTCAATGATTTGGATAATTGGTGAGTATGCTGAAAGAATTGATAATGCTGATGAACTTCTTGAAAGTTTTCTGGAGACTTTCCCTGAAGAACCTGCACAAGTCCAATTGCAGTTATTGACAGCCACAGTCAAACTTTTTCTTAAGAAGCCAACTGAAGGACCACAGCAAATGATTCAGGTAAAATTTATTTTATATAGTTATGGTGTACTACATTTACTCTATTAAGTTTTTAAAGGGGTTTTTTGGCTTTCTGCATTGAAAATGAGTATTTGATTATTGCTTTTTTAAGTTGTAGATAATTATCTTCTACAGTTTGGATATAGCGACTTTGATTCTAACTTTCTGATAATTTAGGGTCAAATAATCAATTTAGATATAGCCCGTTTTATTACAGCTGGTTATCCGAGTCTTATTATTTCATATAACATAATCACTTTTAAAAGCAATGCCAAGCACCCCCAAAATATTCTATTATGCTTACAGCAGATTCTTAATGCAGTTGAGTTATATTTATTCTTATGCAAGAAATCGTTGTCTTTGTAGGTTGTATTGAATAATGCCACTGTGGAGACTGACAATCCAGATCTGCGAGATCGTGCTTACATATATTGGCGTCTTCTTTCAACTGATCCCGAGGTTCTTGTTCACCCACTATTTATTAGTTCTTGATTTATTCAAAGTACTTGTAGGTCCATCTATTCTAATTACTTGGATTCATAAATTAGGCTGCTAAAGATATTGTTTTAGCTGAGAAGCCGGTGATCAGTGACGATTCGAATCAATACGATTCATCCCTTCTTGATGAGCTTCTTGCAAACATTGCTACGGTATCCTCTGTATATCATAAACCCCCTGAAACATTCATAACCCGTGTGAAAACTGTTCAAACAACAGAAGAAGAATACCCTGATGGTATTGAGGGAGGGTACTCTGAAACATCATCTACACTGGTTGCTGATACTGGTGCATCTTCTCCACCTTCTTCAACCACTTATGTTGCAGCTAAGCAGCCAGCTCCTGCTCCTGTGCCAGATTTACTTGATCTCATGGGTCTTGATGGAGGTGACGATAATGCTGTTGTTTCGACTGATTCCTCAATGGCTGCTGGGTAAGTATCTTATACTTGGAACAGAATGCCATTGATTGAGGTGGGATTTTTTGACCGATTTAATGATGTTAGGGTCAAATCGGGGTATGTTTTGTATCTATCTGGTCAAACTGGTAAAAGTTTATAGAATAACTGGCTAAAAAGGAAACATGGCAAATGGGTTGAAAACTTGAAACTGGAAAGTCGCCAAAGTCTACAAGTCTTATAGTTCATAATGTTAGATTATGAGTAAAATAATATAACTTGTAATCATATTAAACGCGCTATCATTCATAAAACGGTTGAAAATTTTGGACAGAAAATGTAGCAGGACAACCTGACCCACCCAACCTGTTTTGACCCGTTTTGAAGCATTATCCAAGCAGCCCCGGCCCTTACGCATTCCCATATCTACTTAAGAAATAAAGTTGGAGTTAAATTTTTATGTGCACAAGTTAACCAATAGTTTTGCTGCCACCTCAGGCCTACTCTACCTGTTCTGTTAGCAGCGGCATCTGGTCAAGGTCTGGAAATTAGTGGGCAGATGGTACGGAAGGATGGTCAGATATTTTACAGTTTAATGTTCGAGAACAACACAAATATCCCGTTAGATGGATTTATGATTCAGTTCAACAAGAATACTTTTGGTCTTGCAGCTGGTGGTCCCCTTCAGGTATCTATTACTGCAACATCTCCCTCTGCATTTTATTTTAGTTTTTGCAAATTTTGAGTAACATATAATTTCATCCAGGTCCCGCAAATTCAACCAGGAACATCAGCAAGAACCCTTCTTCCTATGGTTCTGTTCCAGAATATAGCACCAGGTCCGCCAAACTCTCTTTTGCAGATTGCGGTAAAGAACAGTCAACAGCCTGTATGGTACTTTAATGATAGATTATCATTACTTGTGTTGTTTACGGAAGATGGAAGAATGGAACGCTCTACCTTCCTTGAGGTAACATAACTTTTTTTAAGTCTCTGTGTAAGGTGATTTTGATGTTTGAGATCAAACAGCTATATTTCAATTCAGAATCAAATTGCTATAAATAGAAACGTCTTGGTGTTTAAATTTGTTAGATACAAATGAAAACTTAATTTTCTTAAATTTTTATAATTTGTTGCTGATATTTTCGCTTTGTTCTTGCAGACATGGAAGTCATTACCAGACTCCAATGAGGTGTCAAAGGATATACCAAGCATTGTGATAAACAATGTGGAGGCAACCATAGAGCAGTTGGGTTCCTCCAACATGTTCTTCATTGCCAAACGTAAAAACGGGAATCAGGAGGTTTTATATCTCTCAGCCAAAATCCCTAAAGGAATCCCTTTCTTGATCGAACTTACAGCAATCATTGGTGTTCCCGGACTCAAGTGTGCCATAAAATCTCCAAGCCCCGAGATGGGTCCTTTATTCTTTGAAGCCCTTGAAACTCTCCTCAGAGGTTGATCAAGTCACTGTTTTGTTGCCTATTTGTACAAACTTTACTGGGGATGTTAAGGTTGACTTGTCATTCCCACCGAACCGTTTTATAGGGAATTTTGACTTGTTTGCAGCTCCAGTCACATTGATCAAGACATTAGATGAATTTATGGTAGGAGTGTTTATGTACGACTGTTCACGTTATTTGGTTTTCAGAACTGTTGTATTTGGGTTTCTTTTCGTTTTTTTGGTTACAAATGGTTGTTCCTGTAAAGATATTGAAAGATAAATTATAGTTTGCAATTGAATTACCAGCTAATTTTGGACAAATATTGAAAGGGATGAGAGCATAAATTTTGATTAAAATACATGCATTATGCATGATGCGTTTTTTTGTTTTGTTTTATGGTAACTCTTTGTGCTTTCGTTCGGATAATAGTTTGTTTAGAATAAAATCGAAAAAGGTATTATTAGGTTTTCTACTTGTCTACAATGGCAAATAGTCTTATGATTTTAATAGAAAGTAATCCTATGAATCTTATCCTATTCTCTACTAAAAAAAAGATGTCTTAATGACTTATTAACTAATTATAAGCTTCCATTTCATCAAATTAGACTTTGTTTATTTTGATTCTATTATTAACAAAAGAATGAATTATATAATACGTAACATTTAAATATTTATAGATACGTAACATTTAAATATTTATACACCAACAGAACAATATTACTGGTTAATGATCAGCTGGGAGTACCAAAGTTCATGACAAGCAAGATTTCCTAGCTCGATCTGAGGTTACCTAAATCGGTTAGCATAAATTAAGCTAGACAATATGTGTACGTTTAAGCGAGAGCAACTATCCTCTCAACTCGATCTGGTCCCTATGCGTTCTTCTAGGTTTCTGTCTTTTTGCAGCATGAATGAACTCCATTATCACTTCCACTTCACTCACTTGCTGCATCAAAAATACACATGAATCAGCTTCGATATCATAAACCGTAACTCTATGTTATTCTTGTGTTTCTGAATTACCTGTGAAGCAAAATGCTTTTGGATGGCATTAACCAGGTGTTCCTTTGTAGGATTAGAATGCATGTTTCCCTGGAAAAGATGAAATCGATTTCAAAGATAGGTAGTGAATGGTTGGGTAGTGGTTGGGGGTAATCTGGCTTACCAGGTTAAAGGTGCTATAATATCGCCATAGCGTGTTGGTTCCAAGCTTCGCGAAATTGACTCTCTGGGCCAACACACGAAAGAACCAATAAATTTACAGAAGTGCATTGACATGATCCGATACGACGACTAGTTTTCATTATATGCATAGATTAGAATCCACCACAAATGTTTACGTAATTTTCAAGTTTAAAAGTCTTGATTAATGCTTCCAACTGTTGCCTTTTGACTATCTTGGCCAAAGTTAAACGTACTACTTTTTTTTATATGGGCAATACTATGCATTCTCTTTACATTATAAGATTTGCAATGGTTATCGCCATTGTATATGCTACAAAGTTTCTTCTAGTTATTGATTTTCTTAATAAGGTTCTAATAACTGATCCTATAAGAAAGTTGGAAATATATAAGTTTGACCTCAAAAGTCAAATGCACATCTTAACTGTGTTTCATATATCTAAAAAAAATGATGTATCTACTACTTACTGAATAACTTGGATGGATACTGGGTTGAGCTACTTTGTAACTAGTACGGTTAATAAGCTTTGTTGACGAGGTTTGATCATTCCATGGTCTTGTATACCGAAACCTTGGCTTGCTCGGTTTGCTTAACGCCATAGGTGCAGCTGCCACAATAAACATAAATAATGTTATAAGCAACCAAAAAAAGGTCGAGGAACCAAAATCCATGTTCATGTAAGAACTTTTCAGGGAATTCGTTTATTAATTACTAACTTAAGAAAAAATTATCATTTTCACCAACATCAGAGCCACAACTAGAATTATCTAACACGAAATCGTCATCTTCTTCTAGACCCGTAGGGGCTTCAAGAACAGTCAAAGCATTCCTTTGTAGCTTCACTTCGACTCCATTCTTCAAAACCTGACAATAGACACGCCAACGTAGATAAACTTGCATATGAATTATGATTAAATGAAAATGTGTACATATCTACTCCAAAAAATAATCACACTCCGCGTACAATCTTAATCATTTCGGCTTTGCTAATTCATATCTTGATCATTTTATAATGTTTAAAGATTCAACTTAAAACTGGTATGTCAAAGTTGAACTAAAGTTGAGAAATGAGTAATACCAGCCAGTGCCAACCACCAAGACCAACAGCCTTCTTCACAACGCCTTGAAGACCAACCAAAACAGATTTTGTTCGGTTGTTTCCCGTCACAATAACTTTTGTATGCCTTGGAAGAACTGTAAGCTCTTCATCACCACTTTCTTCTCGAAAATTTGACAAGATTCTAGAAGAATAGAGCTCGGGTTCCATCATTCTTCTTTATTGCTTATGACAAATCTTCAAAGAAATCCAATACCAAGATTCTTATTGCCTAAAACTCTTCAGCTAATGAACATAAACATCCCCTTCTAATTCACAACATTGATCATGAATCTGATATTTTACAAAGAAAAAAAAAACGAACATAAGCAAACCAAATATGACTTCAAATTCTCGAACAAATTTCCGAAGAATAAGAACAAGAACAAAGCCTGCTATTGGTAAAGCTAATGAACAAATTCACATCAATATCAAGCTCAAATATCATACTTTGATCAAAAATACTGAGCTAACTGAAAATCAGTGATTGACTTTTGACTTTTCATATACTTGACTTTTTTAAAAGCAAAAATTGTTGCTACAAAATTGTAAAAGCAACAATAACACTGCAAGTATGATTAGACTTTTGAACAAAAAGTGTTACCTACTATGCATTTTTTTTCACATTTTTATACTTTTAAAGTTTGTATAAATACACTTATTCAACATCTTCAAAAGATATATATAGTTAAATCACAACAAAAAGTCAATTTTAATCTTTCGAATAGTCACTCTGAGTTAAAGCTCCAATAGTTAAACTAACTTATGCATGAAAAAGGTACTTAAAAAAAACATTTAGACCCTTTTGAGATGAAGTCAAATTTCACAACTTGAAATGATTTGTGTGTGTGTAAAAAAATTTGAATCTTTACAAAAATCTGACAGAAACACATATCAAAAGAATGTTGAATGCAATATGACCCACAATATTCAATAAAGCTCCATAATAGTATTCACATACTCTGTTCGGTACCAATAAATGAATCTAGCTAGCATGTATACATATACTAATTAATGAAATAATGAACCCTTGTTTCAACACATACCATTGTTTGTATAAAAATACAAAACACTATATAATGTAATTAATTTGCATAGCATTTTCAGTCCTTTAACTATAAAGAAAATAAAACATAAACTAACACTATATCCCAATCGACGGCTGTGGACGAGCTAGCTCGTTTTATTTCCAGAGAGCTCGAGCTTAAGCTTCGTTTGTTTAAGCTTGTTTAGGCTCGCGAGCCTAATCGAGTTTAGTGTTCTTAGCTTAGGGTGATGAAATAAAGCTTAAGGTGGGAAAGATTGATAAAGAGTGTTTTTTGTTGCTTGGTTTAGAGACTTATATATACATACAAATACAAATATCAATTAATATACAGTACATACAATTACTCGATCACGGTAAATGCTATGCTGCCAACTGGTATTTGAAGTACATGCAAGTTTGGTAAAAAAAAAAAAAACAGTACATGCAAGTGAATGGGTTTGTCTAATTGTGACTTCGGGGCAGTATATATTTAATCAACTAAAATTTTCCATAAAATTAAAGATATACATTAGAGATTTATATATATATAAATTAACTGTGAGATTAGATTAATAAATATTAAATGCATTTTAGTGTATTTTACTATTTTTAGAAATACCGAGCTTATTAATTGTTTACTTACTTGTGCTTCGAAAACACAAGTTATAAAAATTTATGTTGATTCTGCCATTTTTATTGCTCAGTTTGACTTGGATAGAAAATAATGTTAAGAATAAACTTTTGCAAGTTAATAAAAAAAATAGTTATCTTGCCTATTCGCGGCGTGGTAGGTCGGTTGCAGAGGTCATTGTTGAGTAATTGGCTAGACATGTGTTAGTCATTTAACTTATTCTTGGGTGTGGTAAGTGGGTCGGGGATAACACAGATGACAAATGTTATATTTTTACTGGATTTAAAAATAAGGCTTTTAAATCTGTGGAGATCATTCCGAAGAAACAATAAACTATGATACGAAAACAAAATATATACGGAAAACAACAAACATATATATATATATATATATATATATATGATATGAGGAGGAAGTTTGGCAGGAAAACAAAATATACGGAAAGGAGGGTACCAAACTATGATACGAAAAGTCTTTTCACTCTGACCGACTGGCACACATTGCCAATCCCCAGGCCACCCCTGCCATTTTCGATATCATAATCGTACGGCTTTGATCCGCCTACGTCATCTTCCTTCCTATCTTTTTCTATTTGATTAAACCCATGTTGAACCTTTTTAAATTTATTTTGTTGGCTTTATCGAACATAAACTTTTCTAATAATCTTCATCTTGCTTAATTAGGCACAAATTTAATGATTTGATTTCAAGTATGCTGAAGAGATGGTGAGAATCACCTTCGGATTCACCAATTGTCAAAAGCAAATAAGTGGAACAAGTATTTGAAACCATGGGAGGTCAGGTCAACATTCATATAAATGTCAAAAGGTTATAAATAGTTTAAAAAGAAACTCTAAAGTTTATACGAATATATATATGTATAAACATAAATGAATATAAGTTTACGAACAAACTATCAAATGTTCAAGAACAATTTATCAATGTTCACGAACATAAATGAACGAACAAGAGCTATGTTCATGTTCATTCATTTAATAAACGAATGAATTTTTTTTGCTCATGTTCGTTTGTTTAAGAATTGGTCATGAATGGCTCGTCGAACATTCTGTTCATTTTTGGGCCTACATTTTACATCTTAAAGTTATTCTAAAAAATGTTAGAGCCGATAAAACTAGATTTTCTATAGTTTTATTACTAATGCAAAATGTCTAATTCACAATTGATGAAGTTTTTTCTATTCATGTTATCCGGATAATGCATTTTTTATTTATTTAGATTTATATGACTTAACTGGGTATTCCGTGACTGTTTCCGTACCTTTCCTAGCCACCTCTAAAATGCACATAGCGAAAATCATACAATGTACCATAAGAAGCACTATTGCACTATACTATGCAAATAACTATGCTACCACTAGATTAATTACCATATTCGATACTCTTGACTTTTGTAGGACTTCGAACACTTAACTAATTTAGACTGACATTAATAATTATTGCTTTCTCTTTACTAGTATAGTTCATAATTGTAGACATTCAAAGATTTATTATCATAATTTGATTTTTTTTTTAATTTTAGAATGACTAATTTCATTAATGTATCAAACCTCAATACAAACACCAAAATTCATGTACACGACCGTATGGAATATATATTTACAAGAAATTTTTTTTATTTTTCAATTCTCCCACGTCATGGAGATATTATCATAAACTTTGATGGATTTTGCAAGATAATAGTCACGAACATATAAAACATGCCAAGTTATTAGAAACTTGCATCTGTAAAACCATTATGAATATGCTTTTATATTATACAAATCTGTATGAGAAAAAGAGATTACTCATTTTCAAACACATATGTGATGTTATAGGTTTTCATTCATGATATTATTTAACTCGAACACACTAAAACGATTTAACTCGATCTTTAAAGATTTATGTTTCATTTTGGTGTTGTCGATCTACAATCCAATAACATGTCTCGTGTTCTCGTCCCTCTAACAAAACACCACACTCCAATAACATGAACATAACATGTCTTGTGTTCTCATCGCTCCCACAAAATTAAGATCGCAGTCGAATTTGGTACATTATTTCTGTCTTCTTCAAATGTTTTAAAACATTTATTCTTTTTCTTTTCAACATCTCTTAAAACACAAACATTACTTTGTGTAACTGTAAATGTAGATGGATCTACTAATTAACGTTATTTTAAAACATGTTATTTTGCTATGACACAACTAATCAAAAACTTCTGGCCATGCTAGAAAAGAGAAAAATATTCTTATATATATATACTCTAACGTTAAGTTTGAACAACCGAAGATAGTTTTACAATTTGTAATGCACGATGTACAAATGTAACTATAAAAATATGTATTCAACGATAATATATTTGATGTACTTTATTTGAACTTGAAGTACGGGTTTGTTTGACCCTATTCTCTACCTGTTTATTATATAAGAGGTTGCTGAGGTTGTTTAAACATCTTTGCAAACAAAGATGTCACATTGTCACCAAAATGATTCTTTTTAGTTTTGTCATATTTTTAACTCTATTTATTGAGCAAGTAGAAGTAGACGCAGTATATTGTTTTATACTGCACTAGATGGGTACCTGTGTAATGCAGCGACGACAATACACATCGTACGATGTGTTATGAGTTATGACGACGTTGATTTCAAACCAAACATTTGTGTAACAAAATGATAGCATAGTATCCGTTAATGTTCCGATGAATTAAAAAATTTTATTATTATTTTTCATAATTAAAAATTATAAAATATAAATTATAATAATATAAACTAAATTGATAATTAATTAAAATAATTATATATAAAAAAAAGTTTGACTAAATGAATAAAAAAAATATTTTTGATACATAACGAAGAAAAGTTTGACTTATTATAGAAGTAAGTCAAGTAACGGGATGTCGGGGTATGGGCCTTGTAATAACAGGCTCACTGAATAAGTTCTTTCACTTTCATTAAAATTAATAAAAGCCCATAATATAACTCAAGACTTTTGGCCCACAATGAGCATGATATCTAGTTACTTTTTTTTTCTTACGATTAAATTTAGAATCTTAGCTCCCTCCAGCCGCCCCCGGCCTCCAAAAGTACTGTATGTTGAGATGACAATACAAATTTACTAATTTACGAACACATATATTTGATAATGAGTATGGCCGAGCTTTACAACGACACACGTTTATACCGTCAAGCTTAAAATCCGACTAGTATTATTTCACATAACGTAAAACTTATGATATCCTATTTTGTATTTTAAAAATCAAGAACTCATATAATACTGTGTATATATATATATATATATTTTTTATTTTTATTTTTTGTATAATACTGTATATTTGATTACAACTTGTATCGTTATTATAGATTACGAACTTGATTTGACAAGTACATTTTGTGACCTTACAAAGCTATAAATCAAGCTCAAAACGACAAATGACTAAACAATGTAAAAAACGTACACGTAAACAAATGAACTCAAAATTCTAAGAAAACTAGAGGTACCAATCGAATAAAATACAAAACCATCCAAATCATTCTAGTAGAAAATTCATCAAGGGACTAAAGACATGTTTAATTGACAATGATTCCAGCCTATTTGGTTAAGTCACGAGGTTTTTTCCTTCAAATACGGGTTCGAGCCTTGGCTGATGCGTGAGTGGTTTTAACATTGTATGGTGAGTTGATGTTGATTCAAAACACCCGTTTCAAAAAAAACATGTTTAATTATTCAATAATTATTAATTATGATTTGATTAAGAACTAATTTAGGTATCTACGTACTAATCTAGTAAAATAAATTACCAACTAATTTCAGAATATTTCGCACTGGCTTTATCCAAATCTGTACTCTATCATTATCAACTCTTTTATATTTATATAAATATATATATCCTCACTTTTGGGCCTTTTTTGTTCATCTTATGTTATCTGAAGGCTATCTCATTCCCATCACTCAGATCAAAAAAAGGTTAAATTTTTATTTATTTTTTTCTTGGCTATAATTTAACCCTATCTTGTATACATACAACACATATAACAAAGACCCAAATAGTAGTATATCTACTCATATGGTAGTTAAAATTCAAGATTTAGGGTTTTAAAATAAAAAAGTTTGAATCTTTTTGACGTTTTTTCATCTGGTATTTTTTTTTTTTTTTACATTTTGAATAATATTAAAAATCCATTTTTGGAAATTATTATTATTAGTTGATTGATGATGGCAAGATTGATAATTCCATGCAAAGGTTCAAGCTTTCAGAGGACTTGTCTATTGGGTTTGATTTCATCTGCTCATGTGATTATCCAACACACTACACATTTGTTAATTTTTATAATATAAGTTGATTGTTATTTGGTTAGCTTATTAAACACCACCTTGGTGGTCAACTGGTCTTATCCTCATAAGAGGTATCGGGTTCCAACCTCACTAGTTAAACATCTTGGGTGGGCAGGGAAAAGGTTCGGAAAGGGTCACCGGATACCTGGTTAACCTGAACAGTCATCCGTTTACCTATTTATTTGAGTAATTAACTATAGTATTGTTGCAAAAGCATCAATGAAAAGTTTTGGGTGTATCTTCTTTTTTTATCTTTCACTTTTTTTTTTTTTTTTTCTTTTCCTGGTTTTAGGTAGGTAATATATGAATTTGTAGAAAAGATGTTTTTTTTTTTTTTCCAGATATGCATACTATTAAACTTGATACTTTGTTATATATTTTATACTTTTATTTGGCATTGGGACATATAAGGGTCTTTACAGATGCTCATTTTTAAGGTGTTTACAGTGACTTGAATAATAAAATTTATGGTTGGGCTATCTAACATTTATATTGATAATCCATTTATAAATAGCTACTCCTTATTTGATTATCCAATTCTATTTTGGTCTTAGATACTCGGAGAGTCGAATCATAATCAGTTTGCAATCAATATTGATTGTTGTGTTGTGACGTCAGATTGTGATGTTTTGGTTTATATGTACATTAAAACAGATCAATACCCTTAGATGTTAGATTTTGTAATTTGGTGTTTTGTTTACGTTACCTATGTTTATTTTTTGTTATCCCTTTTAATCTAGAATAGGTTTTAAGGACTTTTCAGTTTCTCCTTAAACTTGTCCAATTTCGCAATGGGGAATCAGTCATTAAATTATTTACATCTATTTGGTGGCAGTTGCAATTTGTTTGTAAAAGTTTGTAGACTAGTTGGATTATATTCCGTGTCAACTGACTTTTTACCAGCCAAATGTATGTAATACTTTTTAAGTGCATTATAAAAAATATGTCACATGAGTTTTTACATTTACTACTGTAATATTGCAGCTTCAAGCAACTGGCCGTGTTCCATCAGTAAAATTTGCAAACACTATCTCTAAGTACAGACCGTATCATAGTTCACAGGTTTGTTCTAAACTATTCCATGAATCTTGTTAAGTTTAACGGTCTTTTATTTTTTTTATATATGGGAACTAATCTGAATGCATATGTGACATTATTTTTTAGCAGATTATACATAGGAGTAGCGGACTTCCTTACCATTCTTTACCGGTTAGTTTTTCTGCTTTATTTGATAAAAATGATTTATGTGCCTCAACAAGTAAAATTTCCAAATAATGAATACTTGTTTAATCTTCAGAGGACAAATCAAACAAGTAGGACCCTTGTTCGTTCCGTGGCAACACAACCTGCACCAAAGTCGGTTGAAGAATCGAAAATGGATGCCCCTAAAGAAATCTTTCTAAAAGATTATAAGTTACCTGACTACTACTTTGATACGGTGGGTATTTGGCACATTTTTTTTTCAGGTTTTTCTTTTGATGATGTGCATTAATGAGTTGTCATTCAGGTGGATCTATCCTTTACGTTGGGGGAGGAGAAAACAATTGTGTCTGCAAAAATCGGCGTTGTTCCGAGAATTGATGGTATGCTTTACACTTTTAATCAACATACAATGCCGTTGTCTTATTACGTTTTGAAACGGATAACAAAAGTTTTAATGTTTGTATACACAAAATTCTGCTTTCGATGATCACTTATGTTCAATACTAACCACAATAAAAGTTAGTATGAAAGTGTAAAAGGAAATTACCTAAATTTACCCATTTTATACTAACTTAAGGGTCCTTTACTCCCATCTCACACAACGTATTTCTTTTTCTTACAAGTGTGCCTAGTTAGTCATTTTTTTTTATATTTTCTTTTGACACTAATTAGTGGGATTGGGTATTATATTGGGTATTATGTGATTGTTACAACTTCAAATTACATAGGCACATTCCAACACTAGCTCCTTTAGCGTAATTTGTTACAGCTAGTTATCCTTTTCTGATTATCCAAAATACAATCACTTTTATGAAGTACATCCAAACACGTGCTAAGTCTCAGTTCTTTCTTTGAGTTGTTTTGGGAATGGATTTCGTTTTGACAGGTGCCGCCTGTCCATTGGTCTTGGATGGGGTTGATCTCAAGCTGATTTCTGTTAAAATTAATGGCGATCAATTGAAGGTATGA
>JAOXNX010000028.1:20375456-20386881 GCA_028566075.1 Solidago caesia
CGCACAGGATTTGCCAAAAACTGAACATGCCATGTATTCTCTCAAAGCAGCCATGAAGTGGGACGAAGATGTTAGTTCTTTGCACAGTCTTTGTTTGATGTTTTACTAAAGGTGGCAAAATGGGTGGCGTGTTGGGCAGGTTGGGTGACGGGTAAAAATGGGTTAATTATGACTGCAGAGTTCATTATTACAATAATAATGTAACTTTTGAGTTATAGTTTAGGAGGTTGTATGTATTTTGAACTTTGGGCAACTTTAAACCATTTCATATTCAGCAAGTTTTTTGCATTTCACCCATTTGACCCATTAGAGATAAGACATAACCCGAAGAAGCCCATTTATAGATAAATGGATTAAAATTGCCACCTTTACCTTTTTTAATATCTACTTAGTTTAATCTTAACTCACTCTTTTTGTCGTCTTTTCTTTTTGTAGGTCTTTGGCCGCGAATACGATCTCGATATCTTTAATATTGTGTCTGTTCCAGATTTCAACATGTAGGCATACTGCTTTTTATTTGGTTGTTTCTCATTTACTGTATACTATTCCGAAATATTTAATTCTTGTTTTCTCTTAACTTATGAATGCCAGGGGAGCCATGGAAAACAAGAGCTTAAACGTAAGCACATTACAAGAATTTGCAAAGTTGTAATTTATTTCCATATAAAAATTTTGTTTTTTACTTCCTTTTTGCTTGATGAATAGATCTTCAATTCCAAGCTTGTTTTGGCATCGCCAGAAACCGCTACAGATGCCGATTATGCTGCAATTCTGGGTGTCATTGGTCATGAGGTATATCCCCGATTCATTTGATAGTTATTAATTTATATTTTTGGTTAGATTATATCAACACATCTAAAGCTTCTCTATTTTTCAGTACTTCCATAACTGGACTGGCAACAGGTTCGTTTTTATCCATTTATAGATCATGCATTAAAAACTATGAATGATAATTTGATTTTAAAAATTCTGTATAACTGTTATACTTGTATGTTTGTAGAGTGACGTGTCGGGACTGGTTCCAATTGAGTTTGAAGGAAGGTCTTACCGTTTTTCGTGACCAAGTAAGGGGGTGTTGATAATTATCACAACAAAGTATTCTGAAATCGCCCAATATAAGTTTTAAACAGTTAACATGTGTTGCAGGAGTTTTCTTCTGATTTGGGAAGCCGCACAGTCAAGCGAATTGGTGACGTTTCAAAGCTTCGTATATACCAATTTTCACAGGTTATTTTAATAGTATGATGTCATGATTTATTATTGATTTTGAGATAGTAATTGTCTTAATATATATTCGATTTCTTATTTAGGATGCAGGTCCAATGGCTCACCCTGTTAGGCCCCACTCTTACATTAAGGTTCAGAACTTATTTGTGTTGTCTTCAATGTCTCATTATCTCTTGATAACAAATCTAAAGATTTCTCTCTTGACTCTTCATTTTTACTCTTCCAGATGGACAACTTCTATACAGTAACGGTATGGTTCTGATTTGTTTGCTCTTGGTATAATATATATATATATATATATATATATATGTTTTGGCATGATGAAAGACAGACTAGTTATCTTTTTATTCTTTTTTTTTTATGGTTATAGGTGTATGAAAAAGGAGCCGAAGTTGTGCGCATGTACAAAACATTATTGGGAAGTGAAGGGTTCAGAAAGGTAATGAAAGATGGTTAAATGGTTCAATGTATAATGTTTATGTGCTTATTTAATGGTAAAGTAATGAAATGTATGATCGTTCTTTTAGGGTACTGATTTGTATTTTCAAAGACATGACGGGCAAGCTGTAACTTGTGAAGATTTCTTTGCTGCTATGCGAGATGCTAATGATGCAGATTTTGCTAATTTCTTGTTATGGTATACGATCAACTACTTCTAGTGGGTGTTTGGATTTATGATATGAAATTGACTATAAATCAGTTTTTGATGCTTGGATCAAGTGATTTTTATATTGATTATCTGATAATTTATACAATCAGCCTTTTCTTTTATCCTCGGCTACAACAAAGTCAAAATTACTTATTTAACTAGTTCTCTTTAATACAACTTTAGAACCAATATTTGTTGGAATTATGGATTGTTACAGTTTAGCTGAAATCCCAACACTGCTCTTGGTTCTATTACAACTGCATATTTTGACTATCTACTATTACAAATTAGTTTCAAAACACACATTTAACGTCTTCGGTCTTCCAAACTTTTTCCATTTCGGATTTTGTTAAAATTCTTATACATGATTAACACGCTTTGTTCAGGTATTCACAAGCCGGAACTCCGATTGTGAAGGTTACATCTTCTTACGACGCTGAAGCTCGTACCTTTTCTCTGAAGTTTAGGTAACGTATTTTTCCTCTAAACAATTCGATATGTGAACTATTGGGATTTCGTGTTGACCTGTCAGTGCTCTGGCTTTTTCAGTCAAACGGTGCCACCTACGCCTGGTCAGCCCATTAAAGAACCGATGTTTATTCCGGTGGCTGCAGGGCTTCTTGATTCAAGTGGAAAAGATATGCCATTATCATCTGTCTACCATGATGGGACGTTACAGTCCGTTTCATGTGGTTCTCAGCCTGTTTACACTACCGTTCTCAGGGTTACAAAGGTAAGGTGGTTATTTAATATTGATTGGGTAAAAGTATAATTATCTGATCTTGAAAAGTCAAAAATGTCCCATATTTTTTATTTATTAGGGTGAAGAAGAATTTGTATTCTCTGATGTGCCCGAGAAACCTATTCCATCTCTGTTAAGGGGTTATAGTGCTCCGATTCGCCTACACTCCGATCTCACAGAGAATGATTTATTTTTCCTTCTAGCTCATGATTCAGATGAGTTTAATCGGTAACTTTTCATGATAGAAAATTCTTACTTTTGATACACATTAATATATTAAAAAGGGATATTTAAAGATATACTGTTCTTGTAGCTGGGAGGCTGGACAAATATTGGCAAGGAAATTGATGCTTAGCCAAGTTGTTAATTTCCAGAAAGATAAACCGTTGGTTCTCGATCCGCAGTTTGTGCATGGTATTAAATGCATTCTTACAGATTCAAGTCTTGACAAGGTATTGTACTTGCCTTTTCTTAAATGTGTTTCTTGCACATTATCTTTTGGATTTAAGGAAATTGAGCAAGCTATTTTATTCGATTAATGTAGGAATTTATTGCAAAAGCAATCACTCTTCCGGGTGAAGGTGAAATTATGGACATGATGGAAGTAGCTGACCCTGATGCAGTGCATGCCGTTCGATCTTTTATTAGAAAGCAGCTTGCTTCTGAATTGAAGCAAGAGTTCTTACATCTGGTACGAATCCCTCTACCCTCTACCAAATCAAGGGTTGCACTTCCGAGTTGTTTAATTTGATTGGCTGTTTTGGTGTAATAAAATGTTTTCCGCCTAAGCGGAAATGGTCAAACTGGTCAAAAGTTTCCCAAGGTGTATTTTAAATGCATAAAAGTCTGCTAAACCGATTCAGAAATCTGAAAATGTTTAGTAATTGTTATCCTGTTAACGACACTAATTGTTTCTAAAAATAAAAAAGTTGGTTCAAAAATTCAGCCGACTCGACCTGAGAGTAAGGATCCATTTTGGCCTGAATCTGGTTGAATCGATAGTGAAACACATCCCAGTACTCCACTTTATCGCCAGTTTCATGGTGAACCATGAATTGGCATGGGTTAATAATGACATGTTTAACAGGTGAAAGAGAATAAGAGCTCGGAGAAGTATGCTTTTGACCACACAAATATGGCAAGACGTGCTTTAAAGAACACTGCCCTTGGTATTTTGCTACCTGGTTGACTTATTTTATCATAAATTTTTATTTGGATGAGTGTTTTAACTTTGTTGGTTTGACTTCTTTAAAAAAGCTTATCTTGCATCACTTGAAGATCAAGAAATCACCGAGCTTGTGTTGCATGAATACACAACTGCCACAAATATGACAGATCAGTTTTCAGCCCTGGCAGCCATTGCCCAGAAACCTGGTAAAGCCCGAGATGATGCTTTGGACGATTTCTACAACAAATGGCAGGATGACTACCTGGTAGCCTCTCTATCTCGTAATCTTTTTTTTTTCTTCTTTTTTTCTGTTATTGCACATATGAGAGTTGTTAAATGTGCAGGTTTGATTATGGGTTTATACGAAGGTTATAATGATAATAACAAACAAAAAAAAAATTGTACTGGTTGGGTCCAATCTGGTTGGGCCCGTAACAATCTTCATCCAAAAGTTAAAAATATATAACAAATAACTAGTGTGTCAAACACGATTACAAAAAAGCATTATTTCAATAATTCTATAGGTTTTTGCTTGATATGACGGGGGAAGTTTCATGCACTAAAAATGCACATGGGTGATTTTTGATCTTTTGACCCTTCTTTAAGCTAGTTTTTCTTCTGCTTTCTAGGTGGTTAACAAGTGGTTTGCACTTCAATCTTCATCGGATATTCCTGGGAATGTGGAGAATGTTCAGAAACTTTTGAGCCATAAAGCATTTGATCTTAAAAATCCCAACAAGGTTACCATCTTTGGTTCATCAACTCATTATACATGTTATTGTAGGCGTGACCAAACCGGTTGCTAGGTAATGAGATAATATAGTTTCGGGTTCAAATGGCTAAATTTCAATACAGGGTCAAACAGGATTGGCTAGGCAGCTTGGCAACACTTCTCCATTTTCTAAATATTTAGTTTATTAGATTTATAGAAGTTATAATGTTTAGCTCAGTAACTAATGCTCGTCTTTTATGCGTTTGAAAATCTTTTAGCAGAGACTTTTGATGTGATCAACTCGTTTTATTTTAGCTAAGCCCTAACTTTTACCAATTTTAGCAATTGGTAAATTGGTTGAATCTGCAACCTCTAAGCTTTTTTGTTAATATGTATGATGTTTATTTCAAGCCATGATGTTGAACAGGTGTACTCACTGATCGGAGGATTTTGTGCTTCTCCGGTTAATTTTCATGCAAAAGATGGTTCGGGCTACAAGTTCTTAGGAGATCTTGTGGTACAACTGGACAAACTGAACCCTCAGGTAAATTGACATAGTTACCCCTTTTCATTTGCTTTTTGTTTGGGTCTTGCCATAATGACATCTTTGAGATATCCAAAGATTTTTTTAATCAAATCTTATCTGGTTATGCTGAAATTTTCGTTTCACCCATATCTTGATGTAGGTGGCCTCTCGGATGGTTTCAGCCTTTTCAAGGTGGAAGCGGTATGATGAAACCCGACAAAACCTTGCCAAGGTAATGGATCAATTTTTTTAACTTTATGACTAGATCATTTTTGCTTGCAAAGAGAGTATGAAACAAGCAAAATCATTTTGGAAAATCTAAATCTTGATATTCTTTATGATAATGGAAACAGGCACAGCTGGATGCGATCGTGTCCTGTAACGGGCTCTCGGAGAATGTATATGAGATTGCCTCAAAGAGTTTGGCTGTTTAGAAAGTGTCTTTTCTTTTTATCTATGAGAGAGTCAAAGTTGAGATCCTATACAAGTGAAATAAAAGCTGTTTTAGTTATTATGTACTGTTATATTGGCCCGAAACGGCAAGAACTTCAATAGTTTTACAACTTTTTCTCTCGACTCGATGGAGACTTTCAGGTGAAAAATAATTTACTGTTTATTTTCTCTTAAAGTTGTCATTTTACGAATTTGGTACATGGTTGAGTGAACTGTTGTGCTCGGGTAATATGCAGATCCAAAAAAAGTTTACTATTATACAATTCTAGTAAATTTACTTTCTTTTACTTGATATGTCATAAGAAACCTTTTTCAGAGACGTAGTTACTGAAGAAGTTGATCATGCAAGAATCTAAAATAGTAAATGTTGATGGGGGTAAAAAGATGCATGATGGTCTAGTGGGATCCATATGCATATAGCTTTTAATCCTTGTAGCCTTTTTATACATTTTGAAAGCATATTTAACTATTCCTAAAATGTGCACTTTTTGATAAGAAAGTAGGTTTGTAAAAAGTATCTTTGTTCTTGATAACGATAATAGTCCCCTCGTATGATTGCGTCGCCAAAGGTGTTTTAAGGGTAAAGCGAATGGTTTTAGGCTTCCAACTTTAAGAGCTCACTTTTACGTGCATGTGTATGTATAGCGAAACTGATATCTTTCATTTACGTGCATGATTGCGTCGCCAAAGGTGTTTTAAGGGTAAAGCGAAACTGATATCTTTTTTTTTTCTTTATACCTTTTTCTTACTTTTAAGACGAGTTATAAATCGAAAGTGTGTATATTGTTAAAAATCCAGTATAGCTCTTATTAAAAAAAGTTTGTTTTAGTCCCTTGAACGCTTAAGACTGCTATGTGCATGATATGTACATATAAGTTTAAAATCTTGATACAGATAATGGGTTTCTTTAAATTATGTTAAGATAAAATATATGGTTTGCTTAATGAGTTTATTAAGCACATTCTCACCCCAAATTTTGCTCGTTCTCGTGTCATTGATGTCACGGCCCCATTCTCGTTTCCCGTTCTCGTCACGTTATGTCGTTATGAGAATGTTAATGTCACGGAGCCGTTATGGACGGCCGTTCTCGTCTCCCGTCCATTTCTAGCCGGCGAGAATTTGAGTTTTGTGGGCCATGGGGAGTGTTCCAACGGCTACAAAGCCGTTTAATTTAATTTTAATTTTTTAATTTTCCTTTTCAACCACATTCCATTCCATTATAAATAAATATATACATTTCAAATATTTCACAAAACAAAACACAACAAACTCATATCCTACACCCAATTTACACAGAAATTTTTTACAACAATGAGTACCTCACCAGATTCTGATTACGAGAATTTAGTTTAGGCGTATCAGAGAGTCGCTCAGGCTTTCAATCCGGAAATCATATGCACGTTCGTGGATGTTTTAGAAGACGAACAAGAAGCCGCTGAAAGTTCATCCGTACCGAGAGCACGAAGAAGAAATATAACTAGAGATCATGTTGATGCCGCGAATCGTTTGTAGAATGATTACTTTTTTCCGACACCAGTTTTCCAGACGATTTCTTTCGACGTCGATTTCGGATGCGAAAACAAATGTTCATTCGCATATGTCAAGGTATACATTCCTTTAACGCCGTACCTCTACCTTCATATTTTGCATACTTCAAACTAGCTCCAACGGACTGCCCTGGTCGACCTAGTTTTAATATCTTAGATGTGGTAATTAGAGAGTCAAAGTGATAAATCTTTGGATGAAAAATATCAATAAGCCACTAGCACAAGTGGGCTAAGGAAGGTGTTATTGCATTATATAGCCTTTGTATGTATGGATGATCCTGTCTTAGATAAGGATTATTATAGAATATATGTTTGTTTTTTGAGCTTTGATAATGATTTATGTTAAACACTTAGACGTCAATAAAATTGTAACTTCCACCTTCAAAGTGCTAATGACAAGAAGTTGGAGAATTACGAGTTATACATGTCATTAACTCTTAATAACAAAGCTATTAAAAATCTCTATTGTATTGTGTGTGATAAACTGTAATGTATATAAACAAAGGATTTTACATTAAAGTGTAATAAAATTTGTTCGTTTTGTTAATTTTATGTATCAAAATATAAAAATCTTTATCGTGTGTAGATAATTCTTTTTATATTTATTTTTTTCGAGTTGGAAAAAATATGCATATTAAAGTGTATAAATTTTCAGTTTTGAAACACATTAGTGAAGAGTATAGTCAAGTTCATGTATTGGAGGAAATGTCAAAACCTAATAGTAAAAAAAAAGCAACAATGAAAACAAATCAAATGATTCAAAAGAATAGTTACATGCTAGATTTAGTCATGTGTTAAATACATGTGATGTTTACAATATTTTCAAGATAAGATGAATTATTAAGTACATATATAACCCAAAAACCTTGTATATTTAAATGTCAAAATATATATATGTTAATGGTATAAAATTTTGACGTGATATAAAGACAATAAATTTTGAGTAATATAACCACCAAATATCGGGTTTCCTTTTTATTATAAAAAAAAATTTATGACTAACAATAATCTTTTTTGCTATAGTATTTAGTATTGTAGAAAATCGTGATGGGATTAAAAAAAGGTTAAAAATTGATTAAAAGATTTAATTTAAACAAATTATTTTGACCACGTGTTTATAAATCATTTGTGTAATATTAAATAATTTATTATTTATTGTTTTATTTATCGTTTTCTTTTTTATTATAGAAAAGAGTTAAGGCCAACAATAATCTTTTTTGTTATAGTATTTAGTATTGTAGAAAATCTCACTAAATACTTCGTAATTATTACATGCATAGAATATTTACATCTAGATACGTGTAATGTTTTAAAATATTTACATGAATAGAATATACGTGTTAATAAGTGTATACTTTATATCCAATATAGATATTTGGTGGGTCAATTTATTAAGATAACCATTTTTAATTTTAATAGAATTTTTAATAGAATTGATAGATTATTTAATTATTAATTATTACCTTTAACTTGTTGAATAAATAATATATATGTATTTAATTAGCTTGTAGATAAATAACCGAATTTGTGTGGGTCCATAAAATTTATTTTAATTATTAATTATGACATAAGCATATTTTAATTTGAATAAATCAAATCTTATGATTAGGTTAATAAGCTATGATAATAATTATCTTTTAGTATATATAAAGATATAAAGATAAAGAAGATTACCTTAGGATGAAATAATTACATAATACTTTTTTTGATATTTTTTTTCCATGTCAAAATAAATATATACAATGAAAATAGCACACAACTTAAAAAATGTATAATCAATTAATCATTGGATATATAATAGTTAGACGAAAATTTTACATTTGCTTTTTGCACATAATATTAGAGATCTAGTCGTGTGAAAAAGTACTACGGATAGTATACCAAAATTAAGATATAACACTTTTGGAAGTGAACATGTATTTTTTTATTTTTTATTTTTAGAAATATAAAATGTAGATATTTATAATACATTATAAATAAATATTTTACATCTTTGTTTAAATCGCTAAATTTTTAATATTGGAAATTTAATAACATTTACACCTTAAAATTAATTAATATTTTCTTATACAATTAATTAAACTTCTTTATTTCTATAATTAACAATTTATTTTTATTTTAATTATGTTTATTAATTTCAATAATGAAAATCAAAATAAATGGACTTTATGAAATTTAAAATACATATAAAATATTATTAAAATTTTAAACTTAAACCATCTTAAATGAAATCAACATATTAACAAATCATATTATCATTTACATTATTTAACTACATGAGATAACCACTAGTCCACTATCAAAGAATTTTGACACTATTAATGAAAAGAAGTTATTACTGTTAGGTTGAGTGGACAATATATTTTAAGATAAATGGAGTAATTGTATATAATATATTGAGTTTTATTTATTTATACTGTTGTATAATTTTATATTTATGAGTTCAAATTATATTATATTCCCAACATATAAAAATGTAGAAGCCGAAATATTGAACTTACCTTTTTACCTATTTGTTTGGGAACTAAATTACCCCAAGATAAGTAAAGTAACTGGATTAAATATTCTAAAAGGGGTAAAAGGGTCAGAATATTTTTTTAAAAGAAAAGGACCCACTTGAAACCTAGAGAAAGGAAGGGAGAGGGCAGCATGAAAAAAAAAAAAGCCATAAAAGAAGTGGACGGACACACGTGCACACCATTATTATACTCTCTACTTTACATATATTTTAAAGAATCCTCTTTACATATATTTTATTTCAATATTTTAAGAATCAAAGCTATTTAACATTTTTTTTAATTATCATTCTTGCTTCAAAACAGGGTCACGTTCTTTTTTAAATGACCGGTTTACCCCTTAGATTAAACCAAATAAACTCAATAATTGATGTAGAAAAAGAGCACCTAACCTAATCAAAAAAGAATTTAAAAGGGTTGGTGAAATTGTTTTTGTTTGCTTGAGAAATTAACTTCAAACATACAGTTTCAATTTTTTAACCAACTTAGTAAACATGAAATAGCATCCTCTTATAAACTATATGTATACCTTATAAATTTAAGAATGGGATGACCAATCGCATGTAAATTAAGAAGATGATTTCTTTGGTATTATATGTGAACATATGCCACTTTAGACCTTTCTTTATAGTTTAAACCAAAAGTAATTAATTGGTCAAAACTGTTATATAAGAAAATATTAAGATAAGAAAGTAAGGTCAAGAAAAGTGTAATTTAAATTCTGAAAATAAAAAGGTTAAAATGGGTTTGACTCCTAATGACAAAGAAAATTACCAACGGATTATGAGCAAAGTTTATGTTTTCCTTCCTCTTTTTTTTTTTTTCTTTTTTCATTTCTTATTATCTTACAAGTAAACATCTCATTATATTATTAATATTTTTTAAGATTTCCTTTGTAAATTTTATTGCTTTTCTTGTTAAAAATTTTATACTTCCAAGTATTCACATGAACTTGAATATAGAAACTCTATTATAAAGTTTAGTCTAACATCCACAGAAAAAACACAAATATGTAATTTCAAGTTCTAGTTGTACCTCTATTCTGGTTTATAAATTTGAGTCTTGAAAGATTTAAAAACAAAAATTCCGACGTCAAAAATACATAACGTGACTCACACGCTATATACATATCTATCTAAACATAACCATTTTCGAAGTTTCTTACAATCAAAATTTATGATGACAACCCCAACAATAATAACTCCCACAACAAGAAGAAGACCCACATTCATGCCATTGGCAAGTGAAGGTTTAATAAGGGGGCAGGAACAATGCCCATTTGGTGTGAGCTATTTAAATGCTAAAGTAAATAAGGTGGATCATTCAATAAGGCAAGTGAAATTCAGGTGCATCTATTAAATTCCCCATTTCATGAAAACGAATAAAGGGCATTTATGTCATTTCACCTTTTGGCAACTCTATATATATGAAAGCACCTTTTAGACCTTTTTTTTTAAGCTTATATTTCCAATAATAATAATAATAATTTACCTTTTTACATACAAATAATTAAACAAAATCTCAAAGTCATTGCCGTGTCTGACCTCAAAAGTCATACACCAAAGCTCTTCTTCATTACATTTATACATATATACTTTTAGAGAGAGAAAGTTAAGATTTTTATACAAGATATGAGAGGTGTGAATGATACCATGGTGACCATTAACGCTGCCGCGTCGGCGATCGAGACGGCGGAGAGTAGAGCTGCTCAGTCATCTTCTTCTGCTTCTTCAGTTCAGGTGAAAAATACATACATAAAAAAATTCAATCTTTTTAATGTTTTTGATATGATTATGTTATATCCTTGTTGGGTTTTGTTCTTTGATGAAATTTAATGATGGGTTTTTGATTTCTTGAAAATTTAAGATCTGGGGTTGGTTTTTTC
>JAOXNX010000028.1:20386981-20404188 GCA_028566075.1 Solidago caesia
GGTCTTACATAACACAACGCGTTTTGGGCGTATTGGCTGTGGATGAGAGGAGAACTCCACAGTTAAGCGTGCTCGGGCGGCAGCAATGCCATATGGGTGACCCTCCTGGGAAGTTTACCCGAGCAACCAGAAATAAAGCCGTGAGCCTGCGGGCAGAGCGGACAATATTGTGTTGTGGTAAGGCGGGGTGTTACACTTACTAGGCTGGCTCTGGATAGAGGCGATTAATTACACAATTTGGGGTGGGCTATTTGGCATCTCGAAAACGAAGAGGTCTTTTCCTTGGGGAAGAAGCAAAAAATGGTTCTTTTTTATTTTATTCGTTCTTACTCTTGTTTTTGAATAATTAGTAGGAATAAAAACCTAACTTGGGATGATTGGATTGACAATCCTCTCCTAAGATTGTAATTATTTTTTCATTTTTTATGGTTGATGTCTTTTGATCTTTTCAACCATTTAAATAAATTTTCTATTGTTAAAAAAGATAATTAGAGCATCTTTAATGTTACTTTCCTAAAATGTTCCTGCTAGAAAAAAAAAACACACACACACACACATATATATATATATACATATATATATATATATATATATATATATATATATAATGAATCAAACCGTATATTCACACACATATATACATATATAATGAATATGTATATCGTATGGATATTCAAACTAATTATAAGATATAAAATATTAGTCATATATTTTATGTATTAAAGATGATTTAGGCCCCTCCCAACCATGGATTCACATTCTCAAATTCTAACTGTCACATCATCGCCACATCATACACCATCTCCTTATTTAATTATATATATATACATATATATATATATATATATATATATATATATATAAGACATACACTCACACCATCACGTTCTCACCAGAAAGCATCTCCCAGAACGCGCCCAGAATGTGATGGTGCCATTGGCATTCTCACCAGAACGCGAGAACACGCCCCAGAATGCAAGGCGGTGCCAATGGTGTTCTGAGAAAGTGAGAAAGAGGAGGTGAGAACGTGCGAGAAAGTGAGCGTTGGGAGTGGTCTTAGATTTTATGTGATGTGTCAAGTGATTTATATTAGATTTTATAAGAAATAAAAAAAAAATTAAAAAATACGATAGGTTAATGGTTGGATACGTTCTTGTAATCAGGAGCAAAACACAAGGACGTTAATATAAAAAATAGTAGCACGAACAAATTGAGTTTGCTTCACTTCTTAAGCATTTTGTTGTATTGGACAGGCATAGTTAGAGGAGGTTATAATCGTTCTAACATGGTAAACACGTGTTTAATTGGATTCGATCAACTTGTGTTGCTTAATAAGATAAACACTTTATGATATGAGTTTCACATGTGAGTGTATTTTTTTAAGAAATTACTCACCTTTGCTAAATCTCGTTTTAAATTCTTATTATATTTACTTTTTAATGGCATAGTGATAATTGCACAATCACATTTGTGTGTAACAAAATCAAATTTACTAGGTTTGTTTTGTTTTGTTCAAACAGTGTATCTCAGCATAAAAGAAACTTTTTTAAAAAATTATTTGATGGAGTATTAAATAATATGACAAATAAAAACTTTATGATGACAACCAAACGCTTTTGATTTTAGAAAACTCGTTTACTAAAAGGACTCGAAATATTTCATATTTAGAAAAGTATTTACTGAACACCCAAGATCTAGTTGTGTGGTGTTTTTGAAAAAATGAATTAGTTCTCAATCAAGATGGATTTTGTAAAGCAATAATGTGAGTCAATACTTTGAATATCATTATATAATACTCCTAAGTTATTTCAAGACGATAATAAAGCTTTGAGTTCAAGGAAAAACGGACAATTGGCAAACAAATGGATTTATACGTTCTATGTCGCAATATGGACACATAATACTCTGGATATCGATACCTCGGCGAGTAAGATTGAATCGAGTCGGGATACGATCCCGTAGTGGTCTCCATATGAGGATATTAACTTTTTGGGGGACGAGAGAGCTCCAAGAAAGGAAAGATCTAGTGCGGTCCTAAATACTTTCCTTAGGAGTTTCAGTAAACACTCTAGATGCCAATATGGACTCCATTTCAGCTAATTGGGCAGTTTCACATCTACCTCAAATCGGACAATGCCAATCCCAGCATCATTTTTTGAATCTCGACGATCAATGATGAAACTGTCAAGCCTATTATCCAATACATATAACCGAGGGAACTTGACATCCAAAGACGAGTTGCCATCCCAAGTGTGCATCCTTATTTCAAGACATGTTTGCACCCAACGGATAGCCAAGTATCGTTTAGAAAACTTGTTAATTTTACCAGGTGACCATCTAACCCCGAGCATTAAAGACGATAATAAATGCTTAAAAAATGCATCATAAATAGGTTTGTGCAAATTCGTTTTGTGTTGAAAACTGCCAAAATATATTTTGTACATTTGTTTTATTTTACCTCATATAAAACAACACTATAATGTCCCGCAGCACTATAACGTTAACTTCTCTATAATTGTATTTGTGTCAAATCATCACAAAATTATATATATATATATATATATATATATACTAGTCTTAATACCGTACGATGTACGGATTGACTATATATATCGTACAATTGATTTTATTTCTTAAAGAAATAATATTTGAACATGCTCTATCACATGCATTTGGTCTCTCCAATAATAGCTTAGTAGCAAAACACATGTATCATAAAAGTATTAGTAAAATTCTAATATTACTTTTGATATTGGTAATGTTATCATTAATCTAAAGTCATGATAATGAAATATGGTTTGTGTCGTTTTAAAATTTTCAACTATGTTTAATTAGATTAGTTAATGGATAGATAATTAAATAATAAGTAATATTGAATTATAAGTTAGAAACATAAATATATCATTATTAATTATTTATTTATTTAACATATCTTATGTATTAAAATAAATAAGTTTATATATATATATATATATATATTATAAATAGCATTATGTTGTAAAATATAAATTACCACAAAAAATATGATTGGTGATGAAAATAGATAAATACCGTAACAATGAATATAATAGATTTTTTAATATAGGAGTTTTAGTTATAATAGGTATTTAAATCTATATATTAATTAATTAAAAAAGTTTTAGATATTTATGGTATTTAAAAAATAGGATTATTGAATATAAAATTAAAAGGACACGTGTCGTTTAATTAAAACGCCACGTGTCGATCAAATGATGCTTCAATCATGTTTTAATATATTGATAGATATAATCAAATACATTCATCCATAAAATAAAAGCAAAGTAAAAACACTTAAAAAAATATTTTGATGCATTAAAATAACATATTGATTTGTCAATAGCGAAAAAATCACATTTTTTGTTTGATGCATCCATTTTGGCTGCATCGCATCAAATTTATGCATCTTTATATTTTTCGACAAATAATGGAAATCTGCATCGATACATCATGTATTAGTGCTTATTTGAGATACAAATGCATCAATTTGATGAATTTGAGATGTAAAAACATCAATTTTAAATATTCTTACCGTTCTTATTTAATTTTTTTTATTTATTGAATGCCACTATATATATATACTAGACGAATGCCTGCATGATGCGGCGACGATGGTGTTAGTAGCAGCGGTGGTAGCAACGGTGTGGTGGTGGTGGCGACGAGTGGTGGCGGCTATTGATGTAAATGTTATTAATGTAAAAGGAGGTAGTATAGTTATTTTAGGAGTTAAGGGATAGAGGTTGTAAATTAATTTCATTAAGGGTATTATAAGTATATCAAATGAAGATTTTAAAATAATAAATAAAGGAGATGGGTATTTTGGGTAGTTCAAAGTTGTAATTTGATAAAGGGAGGAGGTGGTTGGTGCTTTATATAGTAGTATAAAAGTATATAGATATATATATATAGAGAGAGAGAAAGAGAAAGAGAGATCCAATCAAATGAGGACATGCTTAAAGTAAGAACAGTCAAAAGTATCATTTTGATGCATTAAAAGTCCATAAAATTAATATAGTTTATAATTAATTTTATTATTTAAGTGTTTAACAACAATTGATCCGTCAAAACTAAGAAAATTATACTTTTTGTTTTATGCATCCATATTGGATGCACCTGTATCAAATTTATGAATCTTTTTTTTTCTTCTAACAAATAATGAAAATCTGCATCGATGCATCCATGTATTAGTGTTTATTTATTTGAGATGTAAATGCATCAATTTGATAAATTTAAAATGCAAAAGCATTAATTTTAAATGTTTTTACTGTTCTTATTTTAAAAATGTTCTCACTGGAATAACATGTATATAATCTTAAACAATGTTTCGAATCCATCATTGCAATGCAAATCAACCTAAGTGTGCAAGGCTCTGTGTTTTGGGTTATTTGGAAACGGGTTAACAGAATAAGAAATTAGTTTAATAGTTTTGTTTTTTTAGTGTATTTTTAATGGAGTCCTATTTGAAACATGAATAAACATTTATTTTCAAAATAGTTTCAAATAATATGATCCAAATAACCTAGATACGACTCCAATTATCTTAGTGGCCTAATCCAAATACACATAACTTACCTGAATAAACACATAACTTACCTGAATAAGATGATGATAGCTAAAATGGTTAAATTGGTTTCGGGTGTCATTGATATACGAATAAAGTAAATCAAAATTTGAAAGTCCTTTTGTTTCGGTAATCCAACGCCCGACCAAATGACCCAAATCCTTTTTTGTGTGACCATATCCTCGGTTGGGTATTGGGTGGATTAGTAGATGCTTTAAAGGAGAAATCAATGTGACACAAAATATCGATTACTCTCCTAAATTGAGCATCATCGAACAAGGAGGATACCACACTCTAAGCTTCCAAAACGAATATTAGCAACAACTAAATACCCTCCTTAACAAGCACTGCTAGGAAACGAAACTACAACATTCAAATTTCCAAGTAATCACGGCACAAGCACACCTAGCTTCTCAAGACTACACGAGGAAATGGAAGGTAACCATCCAAATTCGTTATGAATAAATCGTAATCCCTCCACTTCAAGTCTCCAACATAAGCCAGACACAGTTTAACAACTTGTTTACCACATATGAGTTTGTTGTTATTCAGCATGATCTCCTTGATGTTGAGTTATACTCTTTTCAAAATTGGCACAAATGCAGGAAAAAAACATTTGATCGTTGGGTGTTCCTTGACAAAATCTCGTGTACTAAGCTATGACTGCCTGCAATGTCATGGCATGAAGTATCAAATGAATATTCTTTGAGCTTTAGGATGCTACTATTCAAAATCGCTTCATATTTTCCATCATAGAATAGATGAGGGTATTTTGGTTGGTTCATAAACATCCTTACCTGACTGGCTAATCTGTTATTACAACCGGATTAGCATAGTGTTGCTTTCTTGTTATGCATTTTGTTGCTCTTGAGTCTTCCCGATTTGCTTGACTTGATCACCCGACTCATCATCTTATTTTCTTTACTTTATTTTTCTACTTTTCTGCCTTTACTTGATATAATAACGACTTTAAAGGTGAGAGAGAGGTTTGAAACTCTTATTCAAATATGAAGTGAACCTTGTATGCCCAAATCCAATGGCGGGTTGTGTACTCGCAAGTCACAAGACTACAATGTATGCGAGATAAAGTGTTGTTAGGTTAGCTTATTTACAATTGATTACGTTTCTTTTGCACATCTAACAAAGGTTAGCCAAATACCACATTAGAGACATAGCTGTCTATTTTGCACATTCAAATTTTGTTCTATATTTCTTCTTCAACTTATGACTATGCCCCATACTTGTACATTAGCTGCTATTTTAGTATTACGTTTAGAGAGATGAATACAGAGGACGCTTTAAGATAAAAGGATAACCAGGACCTTTTCAGTTTTGGCTATAAAAAAAAAAAACTTCTTTTACACATTGATAATTGAGCACACATTTTGTTACTAGTACCGAAAGAAAAACAATGTTTGCCGATTTGGCCCGACTTATGCTTATGTAACATATAACCCACCCTAAACAAACCATTCCAGCAAGTCTAAGCCAAACAGAATACTTCTAACCTTTCTTTGGTTGTAATCAGAATGATCATGACCAATCCTAGCCTCATCTAAAATACTAATAGGCTAATATTCTCCAGAAAGCACTATTGTCTCAAAATAGGCAGAGCTGGCTATTTGAACAAACTTCAATAAGACAAAACAAACATCATGAAAATTTGACCAAACATAAACATAAGCTACAATTCTGGAAATCTTCTAATTTAAAATTCTAAATAAGAAACCCAATTTCTCAAAATAGGCAACTGCCAGAAACAGAAATTGATAGTTAACCATCAGAAAGAAGTTGCACCAGCACAACACAACACATGACATAAGAAGAGAATAAGTAGTGCCTGTTTCATTGCTCACTTCTTCTTCTTGGCGGCATCTCCTGCCTTGGTCTGCACAATCAGCAAATAAAATGCAATTATCACCTTCATCATTAAAGTCCATTTTTGAATTGGTATCGTTACACAAAATAGAAAGTTAACTAATTACCTTCTTTACACCTCGGATTTTCTTTGCTCTGTTCTTCCTTTCCTTCAACTGTTTCCTTGACTTCTCAACCTTGGTGTCAAGTCCATTCTGCATATAAATATTTCAAAATATTAACACTTAAAGTAAACAACACAATCTTATTGAAAAGAAAAAGATGATCTTCATCAAAACAGCCGAGATTAGAACGCATAAAGAAGACTAAAAAATGTGTTCTCAGATACAAATATGATTTTTTAATGGCAACAAATACTGATAAAGAGCTTAGAAAATTACCCTGACAAGCCTATACTTTGGCTCAAACTTCTTAGCATTCTCAACCGAATCATATATCAGACCAAAACCAGTTGATTTGCCACCACCAAAATGAGTTCTGAACTTGAAAACAAAGATAGCATTTGGGTCTTTCACTTCATACATCCTAGCCAATTTCTCCTTCAATTCAGCCTTCAGCATAACAAATTATGATATCAAAAATTAATCCCCAATTACAAAACTTGAGATAGCTCACAAAGACTATCAAAGCTAGTCAACTTATTATACAGCAATAGCGGAGTGAAATACTAGAAAGCTTCATAACCATATCATACAAAACTTGGATATCCACACAAACATCCAAGACTTGTTCAAGAAAAACCCACGTCTTTTAAAACATGTAGACTTGGTATACATTGCAACATGCATCAAAAATTATACAAACACACCTAGAATAAAAATAGCTAAAATTTGTACCTTGGAGACGTTGGCCCTGCCAGGGTGAAGCACATCGATGACCTACATCAAGATAACAAAACATAAGCAAGCAATCAACAAATATAACAATAAAAAAACAACAGGATTTGCGCACAACGCACAAATTGTTTCCTTGACAAAAGCCTGTTTGTCATGAACTTCCTAGTACGAATAGTCACTGCTTTGGTGTCCGCCATTTTCGCTACAAAACAAGAAAACAAAAGCAACATAAAAACCCCGAACCACTAATAAAACTAAAAGAATGATTTTCAAAAAAAAAAAACACTGGAAACACCTTCATTTTGAACTGGATCTAATATTCTAATTAACATAAAGAAAAGACTAAATCTTGAACACTAAATTTGCATAGCTTGTGGACTATAAGGACATGTAATTCTAAGCAGCCTACTGTGAAATTATATACAAATACATACATAATAGTCACACACTCACACTATAATACATTCACCTGATATATATATATATATATATATATATATATGTAACTTCAATTGCATATAATAAACAGTAAAAAAACCCTAAAATGTTAAAAGAAAGAAAGAAAAAAAAAAACATTTTCATATAATTACTGGCTTAACAATAAAGCAATAAGTGAGAGATATACGAATATATGTAATGGAATTAGGGTTTTAAGGACAGGAATTATGATGAATTTATGAATACCTGATATGAGGCGCTCCGGTTGAAGACGGCTGCTGCTGCTTGCTGAGTAGTCGTCAAAGAGATATTAGAAACCCTAAAGGATGTATATAAATATTTTACATTTGTATATATAACCCTTGGACTTTTATGCGTATCACTGGATGGGGCTGGGCTGGGCTGATTATTATAAATGCATATTTAGATTACTGGCCCATTCATTCTTTTATCTAAATTTTGCGGCTTTTGCAAATTTTATCAAGTACATGTTAAATTATATATATAACAATTCCTGAAGGCTTAGCTAGAGGAACTTTGTGAAATTACCTTCTTACCCTTTCAACACCCGCTCCATATATTACCCTTATCTTCCTCTTTCTCTCGAATCTTCTCGATCTCTCTTCTGCCCACATACATTCTCACCGCCTGTCTGCTGGATCTTTTGCTTTCTTCCTTTCATCTTCTTGGCGATCGAGACGGCGGAGAGTAGAGCTGCTCAGTCATCTTCTTCTGCTTCTTCAGTTCAGGTGAATAATACATACATAAAAAAATTCAATCTTTTTAATGTTTTTGATATGATTATGTTATATCCTAGATGGGTTTTGTTCTTTGATGAAATTTAATGATGGGTTTTTGATTTCTTGAAAATTTAAGATCTGGGGTTGGTTTTTTCATACTTTGATCACCTTCATAGCTTGAGATCTTGAATATTTTATATTTTTTTTGTTATGTATGTATAGATATAGTATTATGTATGTACGTGTATATATTTTTGATTATATCTATTTATACGGTGATTTGTTATTGTTTTAGTTTTGTAAAGTTGGGTTGTAATTATTGTTTTTACTTTTTAAGTGAAATTATGTAATTACTTTTGTGGTGATCATGATGATAAAAATATAGTTCCCAATAAAGAAAGTTTAGAATCTGGGAAGTAAATGAATCGTTAGATGAAATTATAAGGTTGATTTGGTCAAAGTTTGAAAATGTCAAAATGTTTTTGAAATTGTTACTTTGTGATTCCTCTGTTTGATTAAATGGTTTATGTGGAGTAGTTATTGGCACATATAGTGGGAAGAACTTGACTTTTTGATGTTGGGTTCTTATCAGTTTTATAGAATAATTTTCAAATTTGTGTTTAAAGTGGAACTTCAAGTTAACTTACACATTGATCATGAAGGAATATAAATAGAAACGGTTTATAAATTTAGCTTCAGTTCGTTTTGATGTTCATAGTCGAGCGTAGCATAGGTTTCACCACAAAAAAGGGTCACATCTTTGATGATTCTGATCTAATTTGGTTTAAGCCTTAATGTAATCACTGGGCAATAGAGGATTTCTTACTCGGGTATGCACTATTGTGAGTTCGAAACAATCTTTTTTCGCGAGTTACGTTATGATAATTCTTCTCTTTTATTGTTTTTACCCTCCGAAACACTAGAATTTTAGGGTATGCATCATGTGTACTATACGGCCATGTACGTATGCCTGTGCAACCATGGTGGACCAACGCTCCTTGGGGTTTTTCTAGGGTCTGATTTCTTGATGTGTTATAGATGAATGATATTATAGCTCACCATTTAATTTCTCACGTTTATTGATTTTTGCATACAGAAAAGAAGATGGGGAAGCTGTTGGAACATTTCGTGGTGTTTCAGATCTCAAAAGCAAAGCAAGAGAATCGGGCATGCGGTTCTAGTTCCTGAACCTGGTTCCTCAAGAAATGAGGCTCCATCAACTACAAACATGTCTCAACAACCTTCTATAGTACTTCCATTTATCGCCCCACCCTCTTCTCCAGCATCTTTCCTTCAATCAGAACCACCGTCTGCCACCCATTCGCCAGGTGGCTTCTTATCCTTCACCTCCGTCTCAGCTAGCATGTACTCACCTGGCGGCCCAGCTAACATTTTTGCTATTGGCCCGTATGCCCATGAAACACAATTGGTGTCGCCGCCAGTATTCTCGACCTATACCACTGAGCCATCCACCGCACCTTTTACACCTCCACCCGAGTCCGTTCATCTGACTACACCATCTTCCCCGGAAGTCCCCTATGCTCGGCTTTTGGGAACGAGTCATCAAAATAACACCATACCCTATGAGTTCCAATCTTATCAGTTATACCCAGGAAGCCCGATGTGCCATTTGATATCACCAACTTCAGGAATTTCCAACTCAGGCACCTCGAGCCCATTTCCAGATGGAGATTTCAATCGTGGTGGCCCCTACTTTCCTCAATTCTCCACGAGTGGAAAAATCTCGCCTTGTCAATGGGAATCAAGAACAGGATCTGGGACTATGACACCAGATCCTGTGGGTCCCAGATCTCATGACGGATATTTACTCAAGACTATGGGAAGTAGAAACGAAGATCAGCACCATTTGGTAGATCACAGGGTCTCATTTGAGGTCACACCAGAACAAGTTGTCAGATGTGTCGAAAGAAGGCGCTCTGCTGATGTGGCAAATGGTTGGGATTCTCATACTGATGACCTGACAAAAGGTAATGAATATGGGGAGGTTGGGCAGAGACATCAGAAGCATAGATCCACCACCACACTTGGATCTGTCAAAGAGTTTAACTTTGATAGTACAGATGGAGCCGAATCGGATTGGTGGGCTAGTGAGAAAGTTCTTGGAAGGGAAAACGGGTCGATCAAGAACTGGTCTTTCTTCCCGATGATGCAGCCGGGTGTCAGTTAATGGTTTGGTGCCACAACAAACCAGAATATCAAGAAATCAAGAAACTCTAGATTCAGAAGCAGATAGTTCTGACCCTTTTACGGTTGGTGTTCCTACACAGTAAAGAACTCTTTTTTCTGCCTAAAAAGCGGCATGGAACCTAACACTGCCAGATATATGTAAGATAAATAAGCCGATAAGTACTTTTTTTAGTTAACAGGTAGTAGGAAAACTTAGCTCCGGTTCAAGATTTAAACCTGTGAGCTCGGACATTCTGTTGTAGCTCTTTGAGAACATTTGACCCTTCACAGCGAGTTTTTAGTCATATGAACACGAAGATTACAAAAACGGTTTTCCTCTCCGTATGGTGTTCTGTAATACCTACATTTTAGCACTGTTGACGCATTGTATACTAGCGTAGTGATCTATAGAACTAAGCAAGAAAATTGCAAAAAAGATCGAGATCTTGTATGTGAGGTATATGCCTTCTTGGTTTAGTCATGTAGACACAACAATGCTGAAAATGGTTTTCTTTCAAACGATGTTTTGTATCCTTAGATGGTATTATTACTTCTGATCCGTTGTATACAAATCTACTCTTTTTCTGAGCAAGAAATTTGGATGTGTATCACTTTCTAATGTTGTTCTACTAGCTTTGGCTAGACCATGGTTCAAAGAATGCTCTCGATCAGCGTCGAGATAATGGTTTTAATTCTGATCGAGAGCTATGGTTTTAACCTTGATTTAGCAATATTTGTCTTGACTTGATGAGTTTAACTTTTCGTGAAAAGTTGGTAGGTTTAGTTATGATTGCCCTGATGTAACCAACTCAAAACTTTTTGTATTAACGTGTTTTGATCATACCCCGCTCCGGTAAGGATTAGGTACTGTTGTGTTGTGTTTTGACCATCATATTATTTTACAAGCTACTCTGTAATTAAAAAGTAGGGAAAACAAAAAAATAAATCATATACTCTCCTATAAAATTTCTCTACTCATCGTTCTAATAACATGATCGTATGTGAAAATGAAATGATGAAATTATGAGGGATGATAGGTAGATTATAAATATGTATGATTTGATGATTTGAAGGATTTTGTATAAGAACATGTCATTTCCCAAACTAATATGACAAAGATTTAAACCATAACTTATAAGGGAGATAAAGAAAACAGATTTGTAGCAATCAGATGCTATTGGAGTTTGTCCAATTATATGGACTTTTGTTATGCACTAGTGAATCAATGGTCAAGAATTTTGGGATTTTTGGATGTTTTTATCTACCACTGGTTTCAGACTTTGGTCAGGAATGAAGAGGATCTTTCCAAGAAAACACCAAAAAGAGCATGCTCTAAATTGTCAAATATGCATGAGTTGCCGTTATTCTAGTCAAAGTCAAACCAAGGTGAACTTTGCTATGACCATGGGACAATCGTAGTGAATTTGACAAATTATAGGATATAAATTTTGTTACATGTCATATTTGTCATTAATCTTGATTGTTTTTAGGATTATAACTTTGTTTGATATATTAACTTGTAGTTATATAAAATGACGTAAAATGACAAATATGTTAATTTCAAAATATGGAGTATAATTAATTATGTGATATTTAAGTAATTTATCTTTCTATAAGTTCAAATTACTCTTCAAAAACTATTTTAAGTTACTTATGATTTAGAAACTTATGAACCTCTTAAAAACTTTGATAGTCAAGTAAACTCGATGAGTTTAAACTATGAAAATCATAAACTCAAACATACACAAGGTACGTTTTGCTAATGCTTTTATAAGGTACGTTTGAAATTGTTCTAATTACTTTAAGTCATATATTTCTCTTCTAGACGAAATTTATTTTATTTTATTCCTTTTTGAAATGCTCTTTTGTTGTTGTAAAAATCAGTATATAAATTTATAGATTCCAAAGTAAGATTTCTAATGTTAAAAAAGGATAATTGTGTCAAATAACAATAAAACAACCATTTTCATACTGTTCTCAATCATATAGCAAGTGTGATGTAAAGAACATTGTTATTATTCGTAAGGAATGAATCAATGGGTAAATTGATGAGATTTTTCACTTAGTCTTTTTGGCTTTTAAGTACGCGACTAAAACAGGCTATTCCTGTGACCATTTCTGACTATTTTTCTAGCCATTTCCAAAATATTTACCTAGGAAAGATTTCAAGCCTAGGACATTTGATGAAAACATGACATCTAACCATTAGATTATTTTAGTGGTGATTTAATTTTTAAAGTTTCTTTAAAAAAACAAATGTCAATACATCATATAACTTTTTACACAATTATTCATGACGAAACTTGAACCTACAATTTCATGGTTGTTACATATGGACTAAAAACCTTTTAGTTTTATCAATCATAGAACAAATACTATTTATACAAATAACGTAAAAATAAAATATTTAACTTAAAAAGTTAATGGCAACTAACAAGTGACAACCAACTTGTAAATCATTGCAACTATAGAATACCAATGTTGATACCAAACAAATACTAATAGCTAAGCCATTACCCCACAAAGGCCACAAGTAAACAAATTATCTAATTGAAAATACTATCCATGGTCCATAAGATTCCTTTCTTATTTTAATTGACCTATTTTAAAACGTTTAACAATTTAATTATAAAAAATAATTAATTTAATTATTATTTCCAGGAATCTATCCTAAAAATCTTTCACAAAATCACCAAAATTATCTGTTCCAGCTTGGCTTTCTTCCCTAAAACAAACTACCAGCCTCCTCTGTTGACCATCATACATAATTGACCCTTTGACCTTTCATATAATTTCATTCTCACCTTCTTTTCTCTACAAAACCAACCAATTTTCCCACCCTTCCATCACCATTTGCAACACATTTTTTCTTCAAGAAAAACCAAATTCATTACAACAAGAACGGTATCCAATCCTGCAAAAACCAAACCCATTACCAATTCTTGAAAAAGATGCCACCTTTTTCACAATCAAGCCCCATCTCAAATGGGTTTTCACAAACTCACCAGAAAAACGATAACCTATCAACCAATAGGTCCAATATCGTCACCATTGATGTTGGTGGCCAACTTTTTCAAACCACCAAACAAACCTTAACCATAGCTGGTTCCAAGACCATTTTTTCTAATCTTTTTGAACAAAATAATATCCCTTTTATTGATAGAGACCCTGAATTGTTTTCAATCCTTTTATCTTTATTAAGAACAGGAAATCTTCCATCAAAAGCTAAAAACTTTGATATCCAAGACATCATATTTGAAGCAAGATTTTATGGCATTGATGATATCCTTGTTCAATCTCAATCAAGCCCATCTCAATTTGAAGCTTTTGATCTTGAAAAATCATTGCTTTTATCACTTAATGGCAGAGATTCACCTTCTGCAATTGCGGCAACACTTAATGGGTCAGTTCATGTTTCTCATGGTAGCAAAATCACATCTTTTGATTGGTCTTTACAAAGAAAGTCAACAACTTTGACCAGTTTTACAGCTATTGATTCTTTATTAGCTTTGTCACCAAATGTTGTGGCAGCTGGTGCTACAGATTTTTCTGGGCTGCAGATTCTTGATCTTGATTTGGGGTATGTTAGACAAACATTAAGCTGGGAAAATGTTACTAAGTCTAGCTCAACTGTTCAAGCCATTGGGGTTTCTCCTGAGTTTTTGTTCACTAGTTTTGAATCGGGTAGAAGGAACTCAAATTCGATTATGGTTTATGATCTGAATAGTTTTAAAGCTGTGTCTGAAATTGCCCATAATGAAATATTTGGTGCTGATCTCGATTCTGCAATTCCATCTACAAAGTTGAATTGGGTTCCTAGTCTTAATTTGTTAATGGCTTCTGGGTCTCATAGTGGTCCTTCGGGTGTTTCAGGGAATATAAAGTTTTGGGATATAAGATCAGGGAATGTAGTTTGGGAAATGAAAGAAAGTGTTGATTGTTTTTCAGATATAACGGTTTCAGACACTCTTTCGGCTGTTTTCAAGATTGGTATTAATTCAGGAGAGGCTTCTTATATTGATTTACGAAACTTTGGGACTTCTAACTCATGGCATTGTCTTGGTGATGGCCGAAAAGTTAACAATGGAAAGAAAGAAGGGTTTGGTTCCAAGATTGAAACCCATGGGAATCAAGTTTTTTGTGGTAAACAAGGGGAATTAGAGTTATGGTCGGAGGTTTTGATGGGTTCGTCCAAAAATGGAAAAGATCGAATCTTTAGGAGAAACACGTTAGGAAAAGCGAAGGATTTGGGTGGAAATAGGATCACGAATATGTGTTTTGGAGGAAACAAGATGTTTGTAACGAGGAAGGATCAGCAATGTGTTGAAGTTTGGCAAAGCTCAGCGCGAAGATTTTGACTCTTTGAAGTCTTAAAAGTTATTTATTTTATAGTTAGTTTGTAAATTTGTGTTCTATCAATTGTTTGATTTTTGTTCGATTGCTAATAATGAAAGTAGTGATCGTTACGGTTAATATGAGTAATGCTTCCAAAAATTGTAACTTACACAGTTTCTTAAAGGTACAAGATCAATGGGATGTGGATTTTGAATGGATTTTTGTAAATAAGTGTTGGCATTTAGAAAGACAAATATCAAACATACTACATGCTATTTTCAAATACTTGTCTCTTACAAGACTTGAATTGACAACTTTATGGTTGTTGGACGACTCATATACGGATAGGCTATACGTCGAATATGTTTTTTACTTAAAAGGTTTGTACGAACAAGTGATATTGACAGCATCTGCAGATAAAGAGATTGACTAGCTTGAATGGTATCAAAAATTGTATTATTATTCAAAATATAGGACGTAAATGCAACCAAAACATGGCCTTATGAAATATTTGTAATGGTTAAATCCATAAAAACGGTAACCTATCTATCAAAAATTCTTAATAAAGGGGACGTATTTCCATTTTGAATATTAAAAGGATTACATTATCAAAACTTAATCAAAAAAGAGAATATCGTTAGTTTCATCAGTTATTCGTCCGTTAATCTTCCGTTAAATGTCAACTTGGCTTGACGCGTCATTAAAAACTTCCCGTTGACTGCTGAGTTGGATTCGAAAATCCATCCGCAACCCGGAACTCTTTTGCGTGACTTGGAACTGTTCCTCCCAACACAAGTAGATGCTTTTTAATGACATTTTTCATCTTTGGATGACGCCGAATAAACTGTTCGAGGACATACATAAGACTTTCTGGGTTGTGGATGAGTTTTCGGATCCCACTCAAGAGTCAACGTGAAATTTTTAATGACGTGTCAACCCACATTTACATTTAAGGAACGATTAACGGATACCTAAAGAATGAAACTAACTAAATTCCCTTTTGTATTGAGTTTTGATAATATAATCCTTTCGTTATTCAAAATGGATATTCACTTTATGATGTTTTCGTCTGGTGGCCTTGAACTAAATAGGATACTCTAACAAACTTTATTTTAACGGCTACTCAACATTTAACTACCTCTCACGTGTGTAACAAACTTTACCAATATTTTGTGGCATTAATTATTGGCGCCAAATACCTTGGCCACAGATCCGCCTTTAACTCATAAACAATGTCAATGATATCTTTTGCTCCACACGTGGCCGGCCGCTCGCTATGGAAAGCCGGTGTCGAAGCAACAATGCGGCTGGACATTTGTAAATACGCCAAATATTTACCTAAACAAATTCTTGGACGCGCATTGAATGATACAAAATTTGTATTGATCTCAAATCGCTTTCCATCATTTGGATAACCATCTCTCGTGTGCATCTTCTCCCCCAAATGAACTTCATCCGGCCCGTTGAGTGGATTGAATTAGTGATCGAGGACCCGGCTGGCACAAATGTGACATCAAGGAGTACCTTGTTGTTGATTACGTGTTTGGAATCTTCTGGAACCGACGGGCAGAGACGGAGTGTTTTCTGCTTTTAGATAATCGGTCAATGTCCTCGAATTGTAGCCATTTACACGTGTCATGTCCACGTGTTTCTGGTAGGACTGTACACAGTTCGGATAATATTTCGCGTTCAACCCTAGGCTTATGAGATAGAAAAACCAGCTAATTGCGACTGATGCCGTGTCACGTCCAGCTATGATGAAATTAAGTACCACGTCTTGTATATAAGATCAAGCTATATATATATATATATATAGGTGTAAATAAGATCAAGCTATATATATATAGGTGTAAATAGGTCGGGCATCATCTTGATCCAATCTAACGACTAAGAATTGAAGGGTCAAGATGAATCAAATATGAAGAATGGTCAAAAACAGAAACTAGGTATGATACATACTTCAGTTCAAAGTGAATAGAGATGTTTGATTCTTTAAAAGTTGAAACAGATGTGCTTTTAAAAACAAGTACATTTAATGCCGCCACAAGTTGTTGCTGCAGATATGTGTCCTGTATAATAGGGATGAGCAAAAATCCCGAAAAACTGAAACCGTACCGGTACCGAACCGGTACCGTATCGAAAATACCGTACCGACGGTTTTCGGTACTAGTTTCGGTTCTTGGTATTTGTAGAAATCGGTTTCGGTACCGGTCG